>JAMPIV010003937.1:975000-1310761 GCA_024509875.1 Oreohelix idahoensis | reverse complement strand
CTGAGGTTTTTTTGATAAATTCCATAGCTAGGTGTTACATAGTACCTCTCTGTTTCCAAATCGAAGACAGAAATAAAAATAGAACAACAGTTACTTCCCGTCATCAAAACAAAGAAGCACAACTCTAATTGTATTTATACTTCTGCATTAAAATGGCTACCAGTATTGTGTATTGACCAAATTACAACAGTGTATAGATTTATTATTTATATTAATATTTAAAGCAGTATCTTATTTCGGGGCATGATGATCTTCTACTCGATATGGGGGACAAACACAAAATAAAACCAAGGCAAACAAAGGTAATAATTTTAGATTGTGTCGCTGTGTCGTAAGAGCGAGAAGGGATGTTTGAAATTGTTATCATGGTAACTCAGCTGCACTAAATTGTAGAAAATTTAGGGAATCGGCTCATAATAGAGAAATATTGTTAATAAACTCAAGAATAAAAATGTCAGTGCTTCGGTAGACTATATCGTAAGCGCATGGCTCACGAGAATTACAAAAATGGATAGCAAACTTTACAAATTAAGTGCAGGCCTAGGCTAAATAAAGTCGATTGAATCACAGAATAATGGACACGCGCCGCGCCATGTTGCCTTTGGCCGTGTCATTTTGAGGGATTAAAATATCAGCAAGGGTTTCATTACGGATCATTATGCAAGTCCAAAGTGTAAGGGAAGTACGAGTCTGGTTGAATGGAAACGTGGGACCCAAGACGCATCAAAAGTGAGGAATGCAGTAAGCGACCCATAGCTTGACTGCCTGCGTCAGGGTCAGCGAACCAGAGCTGACCAAGACCCTACTCCACCTCCACGTGGTAGTCCTGGAAACAGGCTGCATCACTGCAGTCTGGCTGAGGAGTAGGGATCGAAGAGGGAAGGCAAACCCGGTCCCAAAAAATGCAGTGCGGAAGTCGGATGTGTCTGCCAAAAGGCGCAAATACTGCAGCTTCGCTGTAAATGGACACAATGCAACCAACGTCCTTTTCAGGATGAACGAGGAAGAAGAAGAAGAAGAATGGAAACGCGTCGGTTATGGATTTACAGAGTTCATGGACGGTAAAAAAAAAAAATTTACAGTCTCAATGTTTCTCAGACTTTATTAACTTTTACAAAGCTCGAAAGATCGAAACAGTGTTGGGATTAACTTTAGCAGTAGCGGCTATTTTTTAATCAGTGCAAGCGACATGACCAGCATATCAATAGCCAGTTGGACAACATGGTGGTGTGAGTCTGTTATTCCGTGATTCAAGCATAAAGTCTGAGTAAAGGCAATTTTTCTGAATTACAGTTTACTATATGGTCAGTTAGCTTGTTGGAAGCAGGATTAGGATTATGATTAAGGTTAGTGTAGTAAAATAAGGGGCTGTTAAGCGTTTATGGTTGAATCACTGTTCACTATAGGCTACAGATGCCATCTTTTTTTTGCAAATAGGGTCAGGTTTGGGTTAACATTTTTTTTTAGTTTCTCCTCCAATTTGTGGCAGTGTAGTAAATCAAGACTTCTAATAAGTGTTTATTTAAAGAGAATGTGGTTAGGGTTTTGAGTTTTTAAAAAATGGCTGCTAGCGCTTACTTTAACCCTAAATCTGACCCAATTTGATACATAGATAGCAAATGTACAGGGAACTGATTTAACCATTGATTGAAGAGAATAAGGTTAGAGTTAGTGTTATGATTTAGGGCTAGTATTAGACAGAAACATAGCTGCTAAACCTAATAACCTTAACTCTAACCCAGTTTGTGACAAGATGGCCAACCACATGGTAAACTGTGATTCAACCGGCTGTTGTGCCTTTTAATATTTGGCAGCATACGTATAACATACCGCCAATAGCCCCTGAGGTTATTGACTGTATATACTGCCAATAGTCCCCGAGGGTATTGGCAGTACAGTTTTGGTTACAGTGTTCTGAAGGTTACTTGGCATAAAGTTTAGATATGAAACATTGAACATTTTTGTGAAATTCTTAATGTAATCAGCCAGTCTAATATATGGAGTCATATATTTAGCACTTTATACTGAATATTTCTTAGTAAAATTATTATTGTGATAAAAATGGACATTTTGAAAATGAAAGTTGCGGAACAGCTTCTCTTGATTCAGCAATACATAATGGAAGAAGTTATAAGTAAATAACTTGTACATTCTCATACTTTTATTGTCTTCTATGTTAGTTTAGTTTTTTAACCTCTAATGTGATAGTCCTACTTGTCATAATATTTTTTTAACCATACCTCTTTCCCTTCCCCAGTAGATAACATATATTAAGTATAATAATAATAATAATAATAGCCCCTACAGTCATAACTGACTATGGGAATGCGCCCCTGAGGTGACAGCCCTCAGCTGCTTATTTTCCTGGTGCTCCTTTCCACGTTTTCTCCTCCCTTCTGCTTGTTGTGTGAGTTTCTTTTCGCTCAATCTGAGGTGGCGCCGTAGATAGCATCGCCACTTGGTGCGATTGGTAGCTTCATCCTCCCTGTCATGAAATATTCTAATCCACATATATAAATTATTAGGTAAATATAAAGCCTAACAAATAAAATTAATAAAGAGAAGAGCAATGGGAAAATAACAGTGCTGTCACAAAGAATGTACTCGAAATCCCCCTTGTTTTCTGCTTCGTCTGCAAATTGTAACGCTTTCACGTTGATATAAAAGCTTACTGTATTATTACCCGCCTTCTTCAATGAAACGTGTGCTGCATTTCTTGGAAAAACATTAAGAGGCAGACTGCGTAATGACCTAAATTTTAAATTCCATTCATGTCTTTTTCTACATTACGTTACCAAAACGAACGAACAGATGGACAAAAGGATAGCGAGAAGGGAGAGGCAGAAAGCCGAACATTAAACACGCGTCGCGCGATACACAATTACTACTATCACGCGTGTTAGGCTACAAGCACTAACTTTTTTTTTCAGACGGACAGTGATAAAATACACTACCCTTCCCAGAGTTAGGTTTATAAATCATAAAAAACGCTTATTAGGAAAGATAACAATAGATGGGTTTACGGTTGAAAACATAACAGTACCCAGACAGCATATCTTCGAAACAGGAGGTAGAAAATACATATTTTGAACGCAGCCACGTAGCTCCTTTAAATTTGTATTTTTGGGTTCCTTAGGGCTTGCTGACAAATAATATGTAAAACGTTACGCAAATAGTCCAGGAATTAATAAATTATACCCAAAATAAAATATTGGGGGTGCCTGACAGCATAAAATCATTTCTGCTCATAAGATTTTTTTTTAACGTGTTTGAAAAAAAATTTACGTTACAGAAATAGCCTACCATGTAAACTCCAAATTGATTGGAGCGCAACAAATGAAAGCCTAACCACGATTGGTCGGGCTATAAATACTATCTTGGTTGTTAGGGGAAACGGGGAAAGGTAACATTTTTTCAAACACTTGTCGAAACGGGGCTCATTGGTCAGACTCGCTGATATACACACTTGGGAGCGTTAGTTCGAAACCACTTGTTTAAAATAGCTTGATAAAGCATCAGTGCGTTGAAGCCAGCATATATTTGGCTAAATAAAAGCCTGGAACATAGGCAGATGGAAATTTGTGCCAGTTTGTGCCAGAATTCATTGCTAATCAACGTATCTGTGTTTATTCGTATGAATTGTGGGACAGTGGTCTTGATGGTACTGAGCAGCACCTAGTCAGAGCTTTGCTGAATCCAGTGTCGGTCAGCATACTCCTTGGTCCTTTTAGCTATCAGTGAGGTGTCTCCAGAGCCCAGAGGAGAATTCGAGCAGAGGAGTCCTTTCCTGCCGCCATCACGCCAGATAAGCTAACTTGGCCAGCTGAGCTCAACATTATGTCCCCTCATCTTGAACTGACTTTATAAAATTAACATTAAGAGGGGAATTTACTTGTCTTAAAATCAGGAACTGTGAACATCTCCAATACTAGTCCCTAAAGACAAACTATTGAAGTCATGATGACAAATACCAACAGAGCTTGAACAAAACAAAACCACTATTACCTCATTTTACTACTACACAACTGACACACATAGAACATTTGTAATAATATATGTCACTACAATATTCATATTAAATACATTCTGTACATAACTTGTAATTTAAATTGATTGTGATTCCTGGTTCCCTTGTAGTTGAATCAGGACACATATTCATTCATGCCAGTAATGAATACATATTGTTATTTGAAAGTTTATCAGTGACTCTTTTAAGATATCTTTGTAGAGTGTTATATGTATGTGAGTGTCACAGTGTTGTCAAGAGTAGTGGATTAAATTAAATTGTTTATCTGTCTGTTGTTGTGACTTACACTTCATCATACACATACCCTAGACACATAACGTAGCATCACACTATTCCAGAATAATTCTGACTGAGATATATAGATATGTGGTAGCAAGTAAGGTTATCTATAATACACTCCTCTTAATAGATATAGATACCTTCACAGCTGATCTCAGTCAGTACACTAAGTTCCCTATAAGTATTTATAACATCCCACTTCACCACATATATTGGGGGCTCGTCCGGGATTTTGAATCTTTAACTATTAAAAATATTGGGGGTAATTCACTTCAGGGAATATAAGAATTAAAAGGTATCCTTGGGTGGAATTAAATAAGGTTGAGCTCACGGTGCCTGTGTTGTCCATTAGATATATAGTTAGAAATTGAATTGTTGGGTAGACATTATAAAAATTTACCTGATAGACAATGGCGGACCTGGCCAAATTTCGATCTGCTGCGGTTCAGACTGCAAAAGAGTTAGGATTAGATGGGCAAGCTATGGTTGCCTATGTCACGACGGAATGTGACAAATTTATTGAACGTGAAGAAAGAAGGTTTGAAGCCGAAAGAAAGTTAGAGGCTGACAAGGAAATTAAGAAGTTACAGTTTGAAGCTGAGGCTGAGACTAAGAGGTTGCAAGCTGAGGCTGAGACTAAGAGGTTGCAGATTGAGGCTGACAAAGAGGCTAAGAAATTGGAAGCAGAAAGAGAAGACAAAAGATTAGCTGCAGAAAGAGAAGAGAAGAAATTAGCTGCAGAAAGAGAAGAGAAGAAATTAGCTGCAGAAAGAGAAGAGAAGAATTTAGCTGCAGAAAGAGAAGAGAAGAGATTAGCTGCAGAGAGGGAAGCAGAAAAGGAGGAGAAGAGATTACAAAGGGAACATGAGTTACGACTAAGGGAGTTTGAGTTTCAAGGCCATGCTCCTGAAAATGGTGCCAGTCCCTTTGCCTCTGATGCTACGGTTACTCAGGGAGCCTCGACCTCAGCTATGAACTTTCATTTAGATCATTTTGTTGAGAAAGACGATGATATTGAGAGCTATATAAATAGGTACGAACTATTAGCTACCACGTATGGGTTAGAGAGAGAAAGGTGGAGCTTAAAGTTATCTCAGGGACTTCGTGGGGCAGCTTATGAAGTTTTTGCAAAAATGAGCAGAGGTGATCAGGAAAATTATGACATGCTAAAGCAGGCTCTTTTGTTAAGGTATGAAAAGAATGCAGAGTTTTACAGGAAAAAATTTAGGAATGCTAAACTACTGTCAGGTGAAACCTATCACCAGTTCTCTGCACGAATCGAGACATACTTGGAGAAATGGACTTCTCTGGGGAAAACCCAAGATCTTAAGGAAATGGTCCTTATAGAGCAACTAAGAGAGTCCATGGCTCCAGACCTGAGAAAGTTTCTCATGGAACAAGGTGCAGAGAGGCTGGAAGAGTTGCTAAATGTTGCTGAAAGGTATCAAGCAGCTCAAGCAGAGGTAACAGGTAATAAAAAGAAACAGGTGGATAACTTTAGGGCACCACAGAACTTTAATAAATTTGATCCTAAGGATCAAAATAAAGGTAAGCACCAATTTGATAGGCCACGGTATGACAATAAAAATAAATTCCACAATTCGATGAAAGGAAATATAATGAAAGAAAATCTTTCAACCAAGGAAAAAGGTGGTGTAAGAATTGTCAGATGGACAATCATGACACTGACCGTTGCAGAAGGAAACCTGTGTATATGGCAACCCTTCAGGTCAGGTCGACCTCAAGACAGGAGGAGGATATTATGTTAGATACCACTCCAGAAGAGATGAGGAAGGCACAGGCTGGGGATAAAACACTCAAGCCTTGTTTCAGAAAATTGTCAACTTGTCATACAACTCCAGGCAAGGGAGATTTTTACATGAAAAACAAGTTGATGTATAGGAAGGCCGGAACTAGATCCCATGGTCACGGACAGCTGGTTCTTCCAAAAAGATACAGGACAGAATTAATAAGGAGCCTACATGTGAAACCAGATGGGGACCATGAGAAAATAGGTACCATCATTCAAAAGGTGGCTCACAATTATTATTGGCCCAAAGCAAGATGGGACATTGAGAATTTTGTAGAAAGGTGTAGCATAGCACATGAGGGAACACCCACAAGTGGGAACATTGATCAGGACCTGGACACGCCCCGGAGCAAAATTAGGCCTGACAATAAAAAGAAATATGGATTTGATAAAGTGGACCAAATGGAATGGGAAGCCCCTTTTCACGGACAAGCTTCACTTAACTGTTTTACAATGGCCACTATGCGGAGAGTGCAAAAGGATGTCTTACCCCAGGATAAGCCGACAATCCCTCAATCGGACTTAAACAAACTGGAGGAAGAGGATGTAGAGAGGAAATCTCTCATCAAGAATTTTAAGTGGGGAGAAAGCCCCAAAAGAATTGGTAGCGGTCGTTTTGTGAATGAAAATTCTGGGAGGAAAAATCATCACTATAAAGCTTCGAGTGGAAGAGACCATACCGGTGCATGGACAAATAGGTCCACACAATTAAAGGTCCATATGTAGCTTTGTTAAGAACGTGGACTGATGAAAAGGCAGAGGAAAACATTACATCTTCATACCAATATGTGAATGAGCTGACCACTCGGTTGAAAACTGGCTGGAAACTTGCCAATGAAAATTTGAAACAAGCCAGGAAGAAACATGCTGCCTATTATAACAGGAAGGCGAAAGACAGAGATTTGGCTGTGGGAGAGAAAGTACTACTTCTTTTGCCCGGGAGTCAGAATAAGTTACAAATTGGATGGCAGGGTCCATATACAGTTCTAGAGAAGGTGTCTAGAACAAATTATAAGATAGATAAGAAGGGGAAAGAAAAAATCTATCATGTGAATCTCCTGAAGAAATATTTGGAAAGAGAACATCAGGAAGAGACACACTTGTTGACCTTGTCCATCGCCATGGAGATGAAAAAGGAACCACTTTCATCATTTGAATATCCATTACACCCCTGTGAGACAGCAGCACAGGTGAAAATCAGTACACATTTAACGAAAACTCAGAAAGAGAGAGTGCAACAGGTTCTAAATAATCATGCAGAGGTGTTAACAGACCGACCAGGGCATACAAACCTATTGGAATATGATATAAAACTCATAGACTCCACACCTGTCTGTATGAAACCATATTCGATTCCGTTTGCTAAGGAAAAAGCTTTGAAGGAAGAGATAGACTATCTGTTGAAGGAAGGAATTATTTCGCACAGTGAGTCTTCGTATAGTTCCGGGGTGGTACTCTTAAGGAAGCCCTCTGGAGAACATAGACTCTGTATAGATTACAGGAGACTAAATGCTATTACAGAAGGACAGGTGGATCCATTGCCGGATACAAATCAGCTGTTTGCCAGACTAAATAAAGCTAAATATTTCTCAAAAGTGGATCTGAGTAAAGGATACTATCAGATTCCAGTAAAGCCTGAGGTTAGACCATACCTAGCTTTTAGTACCTCAGAAGGACACTATGAGTTTAATAGATTGCCATTTGGATTGAAGAATGCGCCTAGTGTCTTCTCTAGAATGATGAGAAAATTATTGGATCCTCTGAATAATCCCTGTATAACAAATTTTATGGATGATATCCTTATAGCAACAGAAACATTTGAGGAACACATTGACTCTCTGAACATGCTGTTTGATCGACTTAGGGAGGCAAATTTAACAGCCCGACCAACCAAATGTTGCGTTGGATGTAAAGAATTGGAATTTTTGGGACACACAGTTTATCAGGGAAACATGACCCCTGACCCAAAGAAACTACAGAAAGCCCCGAGACCACAAACCAAGAAGGACGTGAGATCCTTTGTCTCCTTATGTGGTTTCTACCAGAAGTATATCAAAAACTTTAATTCCATATGTGCACCGTTAACTGAATTGACACGTAAAGGACATCCAGATCGCATTATATGGACTCCACAATGTGAAATGACTTACCAAGAGTTGAAGGAAAAGCTCACAAGTAAACCCATTTTGAAATTACCTGACTTAAGTCAAGAATTCATAGTAAGGACCGATGCAAGTAATATTGGGCTGGGTGCAACTCTACTACAGAAATCAGATGCATTGGATGGGGAATTAAGCCCAGTGGCATATGCTAGCAGAAAGTTGAATAAAGCTGAAATCAACTACTCAACTAGCGAAAAAGAATGTCTTGCAGTAATATGGGCAATAAAGAAATTCAATATTTATCTATATGGGAAGGCATTTAAGTTGCAAACAGATCACAAACCTTTATCGTTTTTAGCACAGGCTAAGCATGAGAACTCTAGGTTACTCCGATGGTCTTTGCTTCTGGCTCCATATAATTTTAGCATTGAGTATATATCTGGAAAAACCAATTTGGGAGCGGATTTTTTAAGCCGCCATCCGTGTGATGAGAATCACCGTAAACCCCAGAAATAATAATAAATTTCTCTATGTGTATATAGAATAAAGGACTGACATATAATGTCTGTTTTAAGAGGGGAGGTGTCATGAAATATTCTAATCCACATATATAAATTATTAGGTAAATATAAAGCCTAACAAATAAAATTAATAAAGAGAAGAGCAATGGGAAAATAACAGTGCTGTCACAAAGAATGTACTCGAAATCCCCCTTGTTTTCTGCTTCGTCTGCAAATTGTAACGCTTTCACGTTGATATAAAAGCTTACTGTATTATTACCCGCCTTCTTCAATGAAACGTGTGCTGCATTTCTTGGAAAAACATTAAGAGGCAGACTGCGTAATGACCTAAATTTTAAATTCCATTCATGTCTTTTTCTACATTACGTTACCAAAACGAACGAACAGATGGACAAAAGGATAGCGAGAAGGGAGAGGCAGAAAGCCGAACATTAAACACGCGTCGCGCGATACACAATTACTACTATCACGCGTGTTAGGCTACAAGCACTAACTTTTTTTTCAGACGGACAGTGATAAAATACACTACCCTTCCCCAGAGTTAGGTTTTAAAATCATAAAAAACGCTTATTAGGAAAGATAACAATAGATGGGTTTACGGTTGAAAACATAACAGTACCCAGACAGCATATCTTCGAAACAGGAGGTAGAAAATACATATTTTGAACGCAGCCACGTAGCTCCTTTAAATTTGTATTTTTGGGTTCCTTAGGGCTTGCTGACAAATAATATGTAAAACGTTACGCAAATAGTCCAGGAATTAATAAATTATACCCAAAATAAAATATTGGGGGTGCCTGACAGCATAAAATCATTTCTGCTCATAAGATTTTTTTTTAACGTGTTTGAAAAAAATTTACGTTACAGAAATAGCCTACCATGTAAACTCCAAATTGATTGGAGCGCAACAAATGAAAGCCTAACCACGATTGGTCGGGCTATAAATACTATCTTGGTTGTTAGGGGAAACGGGGAAAGGTAACATTTTTTCAAACACTTGTCGAAACGGGGCTCATTGGTCAGACTCGCTGATATACACACTTGGGAGCGTTAGTTCGAAACCACTTGTTTAAAATAGCTTGATAAAGCATCAGTGCGTTGAAGCCAGCATATATTTGGCTAAATAAAAGCCTGGAACATAGGCAGATGGAAATTTGTGCCAGTTTGTGCCAGAATTCATTGCTAATCAACGTATCTGTGTTTATTCGTATGAATTGTGGGACAGTGGTCTTGATGGTACTGAGCAGCACCTAGTCAGAGCTTTGCTGAATCCAGTGTCGGTCAGCATACTCCTTGGTCCTTTTAGCTATCAGTGAGGTGTCTCCAGAGCCCAGAGGAGAATTCGAGCAGAGGAGTCCTTTCCTGCCGCCATCACGCCAGATAAGCTAACTTGGCCAGCTGAGCTCAACATTATGTCCCCTCATCTTGAACTGACTTTATAAAATTAACATTAAGAGGGGAATTTACTTGTCTTAAAATCAGGAACTGTGAACATCTCCAATACTAGTCCCTAAAGACAAACTATTGAAGTCATGATGACAAATACCAACAGAGCTTGAACAAAACAAAACCAGTATTACCTCATTTTACCACTACACAACTGACACACATAGAACATTTGTAATAATATATGTCACTACAATATTCATATTAAATACATTCTGTACATAACTTGTAATTTAAATTGATTGTGATTCCTGGTTCCCTTGTAGTTGAATCAGGACACATATTCATTCATGCCAGTAATGAATACATATTGTTATTTGAAAGTTTATCAGTGACTCTTTTAAGATATCTTTGTAGAGTGTTATATGTATGTGAGTGTCACAGTGTTGTCAAGAGTAGTGGATTAAATTAAATTGTTTATCTGTCTGTTGTTGTGACTTACACTTCATTCCTCTTAATAGATATAGATACCTTCACAGCTGATCTCAGTCAGTACACTAAGTTCCCTATAAGTATTTATAACATCCCACTTCACCACACTCCCACGTTGCTGGATTTAAGTCCAGTGCCCTCATGTCTCTCTTGCACACATCTTTGAACCTCAGCTGCGGTCGCCCAACTGTTCTTCTGCCATCTGCTAGTTGGCCATATAAGATATCTTTTGGGATGCGACCATCTTCCATGAGGCAGACATGGCCAAGCCAGCATAGTCTTCGATGTATTAAGTATTTTGTTTAATAATTGCTCAGTATATTGACTGTACTTAAGCTACATGAACTGAAGTCAGAAACAAGAACTAGTCACCAGCTTGGAACTGATGGAAAAAACCAGATAGATGCCAGTGGTACAAGAAATGTGAATAGGACATTGACGTTGGATAGGGCACCCAAAACAAGGGAACTGGCTGATAGCATTAAAAAAGAAGTCCTTGTTCTAGAATCCTCAAGGTAAAATAAATAGAGGGAGATCCAAAAATGCCTGAAAAGGGGATTTGGACAGAAATGGTCATACCATTTCAGTCCTTCTATTCTACGCAAGCATCCGTTTATAAAAGTCTGTAGCTTTTTGGTTGTTGTTTTTGTTACTCTCCATGTCTCGGAGCCATACAATAGGACTGATTTCACATTTGAGTTGAAGATTCTTATTTTTGTGTTGGACTTGATTTCTCTTGCTCTCCATATGTTTCCCAATGCAATGAAAGCTCCTCTTGCTTTTTGTATTCTTATTTTGATATCATTGTCTGTGTCTCCAACTTTGTCTATATTACTGCCAAGATAAGTGTATGATTCTACATCCTTTGGTGGTGTTTTTTCAATTTCAACCTGGTTATCATTTCTTGTATTTATTCTCATAATCTTTGTCTTTTCTCTGTGTATTTTCAGGCCCACTTGTTGTGATCTCTCATCGAGAATTTTCATTTTCTCTTGTATCTAATTATGGTTATGGGACAGAAGAGCCAAGTCATCTGCAAAATCCAGATCATCAAGCTGTTTAGTCAGATTCCACTGGATTCCATTTCTGTTGTGTTATGTCGATGTTTTCATAACCAAATCTAGTGCTAGTAAGAAAAAAAAATGGAGACAAGAGGCATTACTGTTGCACTCCCATTCTAATACCAAAAACAGTTCTGTAAGTTGTCCTTCATGAAGAACTCTGCTTGTCATGTCATTATAAGTCTTCTTTTTTAAGTTGATGATCTTCATGGGAACTCCATAATGACTCATCAATTTCCAAAGTGATTCTCTGTCAAATGCTTTTTCATAGTCCATGAATCCGATGTATAGTGGTGAATTCCATTCCAGACTTTGTTCAACTATTATTCTCCGTGTGGCTATCTGGTCTGTACAGGATCTGTTTTGTCGAAAAAGGTAATGATAATGGTAATTTTATTTTGGTTCACATAACAGAAATGTTGAAACTTCCCAGTTCTCAACAAAAATGAGATTTACTTGTTCGAGTACATGATATGAAATGTATTACATTTTATTGTTTATTTATGATAGGCTGCTGATATTTCACCAACAATCTGGACTGAACCTCGGCCTGCAAAGATGTATGAGAGACTGAGAAGACTGAATAGTTATGATTTGAAGACACCTGTGAACCAGATCAAACCACAATACCTTATTGAAGACTATGTAGAGAAACCAGTGCAGGTGTGTTACCTATATTAATTATGTCTGCCTCATTACTTACTCAACTCATAGAATAAGTTTATTAATGAGAATTCTAATTAGAATCGTCTGCAGTCAGATGTGAAATTACGAGTTAATAGAGTGTGTGGACATAGCTGTCCATACTTCAGTTATTAGTGTGAGGGATGACATGTGAGAAGGACCTGATAATTGTATAGTGGGCTTAGTGTTTTTTTTTTTCGTGAACAATGCTTATTTTTGCTTGGTGCTCATCAGTAGTAGGGTCAAACTCGTAGTGAACAGTGTGTTCAATTTTTTTTTGGGTGCACTTCAGTTTTAATGTAATGTAACACTTGTAATGAACAATGTGCTTATTTTTGCTTGGTGCTCGACAGTAGTAGGTTCAGACTTGTAGGAAACATATCTTGTATGTCTGCAGTGTAAGCTTTTATTGCTAAGTTGTTCTTGTTGTTTAACTAGGGCTGCTGAGCTTCTTGCTCTTTTGCAGTCAATACCAAGTTGAAGACTCCTTGGTGTTATCTACACTGTAGATCTAGGCTTTTTGTGTGGCTTTTCTGCCATTCCGAAATGTGCTCCAGTTTCTCCAGCTTGGCTTGCATTTGAAGGCTTGTCATATCTGGTGGTCCCAAGCTAGGAGTAGAAGCATGTGGCATACTGTGCATTCCCTGCCATCCATGGGGGGGGGGGGGGGGGGGGGGGGGCTTTCCAACTATGCAGAGCTAAAATACTGTGTTCTGGTTCTGGGCTCTCCCAAGGAATTGTCACGTCCTGCACAGAGCCATTTCTCAGCTCCCCTGCCTTTTACTGGGTCCACAGGGAGATACTCCTGCATGCAGTCAACCAGGTCAGAACCAAAGAATTATGTCCGGGGCTCGTGACATCTCCAGGCTTAGTGTGCAATGCTGGGTTCTCAACAAGTTTCACCACAGGGGGAATCCCTGGAAGTGTGTGGATGATTTCAAGAGACAGTCAGTGTGTAATTAGCCTCACAGACAGAGGTTCACTTCCACATATGAATATTGTAGCATTGTGCATAGCTGGTGGTCATATAAGAATGACTCTACATATGCCTCCATGCATTTATTGCTAAGTAAAAAAAAAAGAAAGAGTACAAGCACTGCAAGAGCCAGCCTTAAGGATTTTTTCAGGGTGGTGCATGGTCTCATTATGAATGTCTCAGTGCAGGCTTTCTGCAAAAGGAACAACTTCTGCGGTGTTTCCATAAGAAGCAAAAAAAGGAAATGATGATTTCTAAACAGAATATTAACAGGTTTGAGATAAATTATTTATATGGTACACTAAAAGCGGTAATGTAGATCAGATTCCTTGAAATTGAAATTAAAATACTGTATTTAAAATTCAGAGATGCATTCAGTGCATTTATATGTTTGAAATGTCAGAAAATTATACTTTGTGTCATTTCTGTTATCTCCACGCACTTCATTCGTGTAGCTTTTTAAAAGTTTTTGTTTTTTTAAGGGGTAGGAGGTCTTCTTTGCACACTTTCTTTTATCGTTCGGTCACATATTGTCACCATTCTGCATTCTGACTAGTATTCTTTCTGGCTGTATATTCCAGGCATGCTCAGATTCCAGCTTTTTCTTTTGTAATGGTGATTATATTGTTAAACTGTCTGATATTGTTGGTCACTTATTGCAGGCAGTGGATCTCACAGATCACAAGTTTCTATCCTCTGTTTAATATCCATTTTACACTCTATTGGTGGAGGATTGATAAGAAATAAACACCAAAGACATGTTGTTCTGTTTCCAGCACAATGCTAAATGCATATTTTAGGGCCATTTGTCAAGTAATACGAGGGAAGGTCAAAAAGTAATGCCTCCTATTTTTTATGTATGTAAATACTGCATCGGTGTGCAATGTGTAAATTTAGCAGGATTCCTCAAACACTCTTCTGCACTGTTTAGCATTACCAACCTGTTTCAGTAACAGGTGGCACCACTGTAACAGTTTCAAAATGGCTGCCAAAGACGTTCGGTTAAAACAACGTTATGTCATAGAATTCCTCAATGCTGAAGGCGAGACCCCAATTCGTATCCACAAACGTTTGAAGAATGTTTATGGAGATTCAACAGTGGATGTTAGCACTGTCCGACGTTGGGTACATTGTTGTGACAAAGCTGAAGTAGGTCAATCCTCGATGGCTGACGCAAAGTGGACTGGCCGTCCGTCTACCGCAGTGACTCCACACAACATTCATCGAGTTGATGGCATCATTCGTGGTGACCGTCGGGTAACACTGGATGAACTTTCTTCCATGTTGTCCATTAGTAAAGGCAGTGTCCAGAACATCATTAAAGACCTGGGTTATTCAAAAGTTTGTGCACGGTGGTTACCCAGAATGTTGACAGACAGACATAAAGAAACAAGGAAAACCATAGCCATCAACCTCCTGCACCGTTACGAAACTGAAGGAGAGGAGTTTTTATCGAATATTGTGACAGGTGATGAGACTTGGGTTCATTTTTTTTGAACCAGAATCCAAGAGGCAGTCAATGGAATGGCATCACACAACATCGCCGACAAGAAAAAAGTTCAAAAGTTCACCATCTGTAGGGAAAGTTATGGCCTCCGTTTTTTGGGATGAGAAGGGTGTGATTCTTCTCGACTTCTTGGAATAGGGAAACACGGTGAATGCAGACCGTTACATTGAAACTTTGAAGAAGCTTAGAGGTCGTCTTCGGCGACTTTACCCATTAAAAGATCAGAGAACTGCACTGCTGTTGCACGATAATGCCACGCCACACACCGCTAAACGCACCATTGATGCGATTGCAGAATTTGGCTGGACATTATTACCACATCCCCCTTACATTCCTGATCTTGCACCTTCTGACTTCTATCTGTTTGGACCACTGAAAGAAGATCTTCGCGGACATCACTTTGGGGACACCGAGACTCTTAAACGTGCCGTACGCCAGTGGTTTAGGACAAAGGACACACATTTTTACCGTGCGGGGATACATGCCCTTGTGAGAAGATGGACAAAAACTGTAACAAATAACGGAGACTACATTGAGAAATAAATTTTTGAAGTTCAGACTTGGGGCTACATTTCAATGTGAATTTTATCTGTTTTCTTGCCTATTACCGCTTTGTGTGGATTTTTAACAATGGTATAAGCGCCGTACCGTTCAGAAAGCAATGGCAAACTACTGAATGAAAAAAATTGCCTAGAAAAATCACAAACAGCCAATAAAAGCTGGGGTTGATTGCCACGTCCTGTAAAGGATAAGCAACTAACTTTTTCATGCCTATTGAATGAAATTAAAAATTACGAGGCATTACTTTTTGACCGTCCCTCGTAGCATTGGCTTTTTAAAAATATTGTTTTTAAAATTGTAATCATTTTTTTCTCAGTCAGGTTTTCTATCCTTAGTAAAAATGCTGTTTAAATATTTTAATTCTTCACTTGCTTAAATGAATTTTGTTTTCTGATTATCTAAAAATCTCATTGTTGATCAATATTTTAGCAGTATATTTTAACTGTGTTCAAGTGATAGTTGAGTCAAACTTGGTGAATATCCAGTTCTTAACTTCATGGTTTACTTTAAACAGTTTGTTGGTGAAATAGATGGTGTATCACCAGACTTGGACATTACAAACCGCACAGATGTGCTTAGGATTATAGACAAAGGAAAGGTAAGATAACTAATAATGGTTTCTCAATTATTTTTTTTCTTTTGAGAATGCCTTCCAACAGCAGAAAATGTCATGGACATGGGGGAGAACAAAAAAAAGTGAATTCTTATATGTATTAAAAATGTTGGTGGGACTATGGACTGATTATGCTCCTATCTGTTTAGCCCCTTATCCATTGTTTTCTTTCTCTTTTTGTGATGGCAAACTCTAGTATGGCTATTTCCTATCCATCTCTTGCTGTTACATTCCTACTTACAGCGCTGTCATCCTCTTAACCATTTGCCTGTTTTTTTTTCTTCCATTATGGTTTTTGACAAAGTGTAGTGTTTGGTTTTAAAGAGTTTGTTATGCATTATCACATTTCGTACTGTTAGTACCTGTGCTCTGGAGAGTGCGTATCTGGATGGCAGGGGTTGTTTATTATGAGCAAAATGTCAGTGAGCTGACTCAGTGTACTTTACAGCATGGGCCGGGAGTTAACAAATGTATGTTGATTTTAAGTCCTACTGTATGTGAGCTGGTCAGGTGATAGAAGGCGACTTCACGATTAGTTGAGAGAATCGGAGATGAGTCAGCTATCAAGAAAGTTAAGTCACTAAGCGAACATCTTTACAAGAGGTAGTATGGCAGAGGGTCTAAAGTCTGTTTGAAATCTTAGTCAATGCTGAAGTATCTCATCAAGGTCTAGCAAGTAGATTGTTACTGACATAGGTTGTGTCTGACATGTGTATTGTGATAAGTTTATTATGTGGAAGAAGACAGGGAGGTATGTGTACCTTGAATCTATTTTGATTAACTATACTGGTTGTTTAGTGTTTACTCCAGGTCAAGTGGTTTTTTGAAAGTACGTTAGAAGTTTCATGAGTTTTCTTTGAGAGATATATTTTCTAGTAGCACAGTTTGTGAATTGTGGTTCTGTACTCTTGTGAGTGATTGGCATCACTAAAGTATCGATTGCATTCAATCTTCTGAGTTATGTGTTGCTTGTACTGTCCCAGTGTTGTCAATGTTCATAGACATTAGTTTGTGTGCCAAGAGGTATTAACTCTTCTCTTTCTCTCTGCCTATGTAACAGGATAATTTCCACAATGTTAAGGGAAACTACTTGTGATATGCCTCTTTAAATATACAAATATTTTTTTATGGTTCAGTGTTTATTTCTTTCATTAATTTTCTTTTCATTCCTTGTTTTTTTTTTCTCTCTGCGACTTTATGATTTGTTTGCTTCTATTTCCAAATGATGTGCCCCATTCTTCTGTACACCCACATTTATTTATTTATTTATTTACTTACACATTGTAAAGGCCTCAATTCTTTCTTCCAACTGCTTATTTTGTCCATTTTTGTGTGCCTAAAATATTGAAAAGTATATATATATATATATATATATATATATATATATATATATATATATATATATATATATATATATATATATATATATATATATATATATATATATATATATATATATATATATATATATATATATATATATCAATGAAAAAACAGCTGTAATGAGAAGGTGGACAGAATATTGTAAAGAATTATATAACTGTAAACTTGACACTGACTTAGGCACATTAAACAACATTAAGTGCGAAAACAGAGGACTCGGAAATGCAGCAATACTACGGGAAGAAGTGGAAGAGGCTATATGTTCGATGAAAGGAGGGAAGTCACCGGGTGTGGATAATATACCAGCAGAGCTCTTGAAATATGGAGGACCAGATACAGTAAAAATCATGACAACAATTTGCCAGAAGATATGGAGTACAAAAAAATGGCCAAAAGAATGGACGCAGTCATTAGTAATACCGCTTCCAAAAAAAGGAAATCTAAACATGTGCAAGAACTACAGAACCATTAGCCTTATTAGTCATCCAAGTAAGGTGATGTTAAGGATACTTTTGAACAGAATAAAACAGAAATCAGAAGAAATCTTGTCAGAGGAACAGGCTGGCTTTAGACCAAAAAGAAGTACCTCAGAACAAATCTTCAATATTAGATTACTGATCGAAAAACATCTCCAGCATCAACATGATTTATACCATAACTTCATCGATTTCACAAAAGCCTTCGATCGAGTCTGGCATGAAGGCTTATGGCAAATAATGAGAAAATTCAATTTTGATACCAACATCATAGATATCATTGAAGCACTATACAAGGACGCAAGCAGTGCTGTTTTTGCAAGCAACGACATTGGAGAATTTTTCAAAACAACTGTAGGAGTTCGCCAGGGATGTATCCTGTCACCAGTGCTCTTTAATATATATCTAGAACATATTATGCAGGAGGCTCTCTACGATTATAAATCAACCATATCGATTGGAGGCCGACCTCTGTGTAATCTACGTTTTGCTGATGATATTGATCTGATAGCTGGAACAGAATCAGAACTTCAAGACCTTACCTCTAGACTGGAGAAAGTAACAAGAACGTATGGGATGGAAATTAATATAGAAAAAAAGCAAGATATTGGTGAATAGCCATAAGAAACATGTTCCGACCAACATTACGTTAAATGGGCAAACGTTAGAAGAAGTTAACACCTTTAAATATCTCGGGTCCACTATATGTAGTGATGGAAGATCAAGTAAGGAAATCAAGACAAGACTTGAGATGGCCTCAGCTGCCATGACAAGGTTGAATGTGATCTGGAAAAGTAACATCAGTTTTCCTGTGAAGATCAAATTATACAAATCACTTATATTATCTATTCTCTTGTATGGGTGTGAGGGCTGGACACTCACTGCAGATACGGAGCGAAGGATTCAGGCTTTCGAGCATAAATGTTATAGAAGAATTTTGCGCATTTGCTATAAAGAGCACAAAACAAATGTCTATGTTAGAGAGAAGATAAACACCTATGCAGGCCACCAAGAACCACTTTTGTCAATAGTGAAACGTCGAAAGCTTGCCTGGTTTGGGCATGTAACTCGTCATGACTCCCTTTCGAAAACGATCCTCCAGGGAACAGTCGAAGGTAAACGGAGAAGAGGAAGGCAAAGAAAATCCTGGGCTGATAACATCAAAGAATGGGCAGGACATGGTTTTTCCACACTTGTACGCATTGCTGAGAATAGAGAGCAGTGGAGGACCCTGTCTGCTGATGCTTCCACCATGGCACCCCTACGACCCATGACGGGTTATGGGTTGAGATGATGATGATATATATATATATATATATATATATATATATATATATATATATATATATATATATATATATATATATATATATATATATATATATATATATATATATATATATATATATATATATAATACACGTGAGTACTCATTTTATGTATTTTTGGCCATTCCTTTTCTCTTCTAGATTTCTATTTCACATCTGCTTTTTTGTGTTATGATATACCCAAGACGAGGAACTTTTCACTTGTTTCAGTATTCGTCCATTTATTCTTTTGTTTAATGTTGGCTTTTTATCTTTTGTGAGAAAGGACCTAAATACAGGTTCTTGATAACAGATGTCAACACTGTGATATATAGTGATGTCATTTTTAGTTAAATGTAAAGTGATGTAAAATTTACTTGTACTTTTTGTTGTTGTTTTTTTTTTAAACTTTGTTATATTCATGGATGACTCTGTTTTTTCCCTTTTTCATTATTACAGAAGGAAGGTGTTGTTCCTGTGCACGTTTCACATGAAAACTATGCCATACTCAGCCTCAGTGTGTTTAACATTAAGATCAGCAAGTACAGTGCTAATGAGGTGAGAAGAGGGACTAACAGAAACATTTTTTTCTATTTTTACAATTGACATATAATTAGAGAAGCTAGCACAGACAGTTTTCCATATGAAAGCTGAGAAGTTTAATCAGAGCAGTTTTGGAAGTACATGATTGGTTCCTTATAGTTGGACATTTAACTGGTATTGATAATTTCTTCCATGTGAATCCTGGGACCTGATGTAGGGAAGCAAAGAACATTTCTACCAGCCACCTTGTTAAAGGAAAATAAGGAGGGTTG
Source organism: Oreohelix idahoensis (assembly GCA_024509875.1). Taxonomy (NCBI): domain Eukaryota; kingdom Metazoa; phylum Mollusca; class Gastropoda; order Stylommatophora; family Oreohelicidae; genus Oreohelix; species Oreohelix idahoensis. Next base: position 1,290,761 of record JAMPIV010003937.1, on the reverse strand, counting down.
AGTTTGAGCTAGTGTCCTCATCTTGTATAAACTAAGCTAAGTTAGTTGCTTATCCTTTACAGGACGTGGCAATCAACCCCAGCTTTTATTGGCTGTTTTTGATTTTTCTAGGCAATTTTTTTCATTCAGTAGTTTGCCATTGCTTTCTGAACGGTACGGCGCTTATACCATTGTTAAAAATCCACACAAAGCGATCTGCTACCAAACCGCCTGCAGCAGGTTTCGAACCTGGTATATCTGGATTATGAAACTGCGTTCATATCCATTAGGCCACAGACGCCACTAAGCTAAGACCAGATCTAATTCATGCAGTCATCCTGGATGGAAGAAAAACCCTCCAGCAAAGAGTAACAAGTGAATGTGAAATAGACGAAGGATGAGAGAAACATGGGAAGTAACTGAGGTAGAAGGCACAGGACCAGGAAGCCTTGAAAAGATTTGGTTGAAGACAAGGAGAGGTGGAGGAAATTATAAATATGAAAGGGTGAGGAGAAAGGGGCAAGTTATGGCAGCAATATAAATGGAAGAAAACATCAACAGATTACAACAAAGTATTTAGCTTGCGTCTCCTATTAATGCAAATTAAAGAATACGTTGGAAATCCACTGCAGCAGATTTTTATATGGAGACGGAGCTTCCTTTGATCTGAACACATTATTTTTTCAGCAATAGGTTAACCATGAAATGAAGAAGAAAAAAACCGGAGGAAAAAGATTTGGTGTCTAGAAAGAAAAGTCAGGCACAGCTGTTCTTTTCATCATGTTGAATTCTTAATGAATCAAATGGAATGACAAGAAGATACAACTGTTACATAAAAAAATGCAGTTAAGCAAAGCACCAGATACACTTCTTTAATTTTTCTAGGTGTAATATTTCATTGTTTTTATTTTAAAAAGCAGTATTATTAATCAAGTATAACAGTTATAATTGTATAGTTTTAGTATAGATACTATACTCTTCTTCATTACCTTTCAGCTCAGCATGAATCAAAGGGCTTGAGTTACTTCATTACAAGCCTTTCTGTCCTTTGGGATATGCTCATGTTCTTTCTGTGAATTACGTATGTCTCCAGTTCTTAACACCATGTGTTTGTTTGTGTGTTAATTTTTTAAAATACATTTTTTTTTCTTCAGTCTCCCTGTTTTTCTTATCATGAAGATTCCAGTATGGAGGCCGTCCCTGGTAATGCTCTTAGGGGGTTTCCTCAGTGCATTGTATATCTGCTACAATTTTTATATATAAAATTATGTATATGCATTAGCTGCTGAGATAGTTTTTTTTTTTTTTTAAACATGACATGGCTGATGTCGTCACATCTCAAAATATCTTCCATTTTGATAGGAACTTTTATTGAGGATCCCTGTGCATGAGATAGCAGCCATTTGTTACATCAAAGATGATCAACAACACATATTGGCCATCAAGTTTGGTAAGAAATGTACTTGAGTTTGGAGGTTGGATTAGTCGAAGAGGATCAGTCAGTTATTTCAGTTGTGACTTACAGTTTTATGGGTTGATTTTTAAAGACAATCAGCAGAACTGTTGGGCCTTGTTCTTTCCTTTCTTTTGTGTCACCATTCTTATCTCTCTAGGTATCTTGTCTTTAGATAGTGACATCTGGCATCAAGTGATATGGTTGCCAGTTCGTGCAATGTTTTTCAACATTTGTAGTTATGTTTTAACTTTACCTGCCCTGATCCCTGAGAGTTACTTCCTCCTATGCCTGAGTTTCAGAGCAGAAATGTATAAAATCACACATATGTCACAGAAACAACGATTACATGACAACCATTGCATATATACACATAATATTTCAGGACATTATCAATAATAGGCTTACTTGTCTGTATTTTATTCCGCCTTACTATGCCGGTCAGCCCAGCAGGTGTATCCACTACCAGCTAATAGAGGACCAAGGCACCAGTCACAGCATCACCAAAATCATAAAATCTTGCTTATTATCATTATTAGGTCTACTTTCTTCATCACTGGATTCTAAGTCATTTCAGGATATGTTTCGGGAACCAAATTATTAAAATAAATTGAAGTTTTTTTGGGTGATTTTCAAACCAATTTTTGGCTGACAGACTACTTTGGGTAATGTTTGAGCTAATTTGGGTGATATCCGAAAACCAGAAATATCTGATTTCTGAAACACGGCCTTCCCCAGGTATTTCAGATTCTGTACATTATAATTGCACAATCATAAAATCACACACATTTTTAACAGCAAGCTATCACCTCTATTAACCTTCCCTTTTTTTATTTTAACCACCCACAAACATTCAGAACATTTCTGCTATAACAAAGTATCAGAAGTATGGCCACTGCATATGAAGGCATGTCTACTCTATCTAATGTGCTCCTGACTTCTCTTACCTTGGTATGCTGCTGACTTCTCTTTTATGTTTTTAACTTTTAAGTTCTGTAAGATTTTAGTTTAGATTCAGCTTATGTCTGTAGTTATTCAAATCTACTTCATGTACTTAACATTAATATTAACTTAAAGAGTACTTGCAGTGAAAACTTTGAACTTGAAGTTATTAGTTTCTTGTAATTGTTGCAGATTTGTTTATACAGTCAATCCTCGCTATTCGCTGTGATTAGGTTCCTTGAAAACCCTGTGAATACGGAACACACGAATAGTGAACCATTCCCTATGGGAAAAAGGGGGTTAGGTTCCTGTGGGACCCTGTTCATCATACACTATTGCTACCGATCAACGTAAACATCATTTCGTGTACCCTTCTTGTAAAAAAACAGCATATTTATTATACTGTGCATTTTATAAATGTATTTTATACATTGTTTTCTTTGTAATAGTACAGTATGTACAATCTTTTGGTGAACCAATACTCATTCACACAGTCACTACTCATTCACACATCCATCCACACACATGTTATAACAAAATCCCTAAACAAACATTGAAAACATTTACACAGAACGTTCAAAATTAAGGAATAAAGAACGTTTCATTAACATTGAAAACATGCAACAGTTAAAATGAAAAATAAAGAAAATTGCATTAACCCTTAGAACCCTGGCCACCCAGCCCGTAAAATTTCATTCCCCTGGGCTCCTGAGCAAAAAATTTCACTATGAGCCGTCGAGGCCAGCGATAATGCCGGTGCGTTTTATTGAGACGACAAACTTGGTCGTAAACATCGCAGCCACCCATGAATGTATTGTAGCCAATACAAAGTTGTGGAAATTGAACATCCACAGTTGTGAGACCAACCTGTATCAAATTTACTTGATACATTATGTGGGATACCCCCCTTTCCACGCCCCTGCACCACAGGGTTAGAACTAGCTTGATCATAACCTGATTCACAAGTTCCGTCACTCGATTCAATTTCGATTTCAGAATAATCACCATCTAAATCTATATTCATCATCCTCCGAATCATTGAGCACAAGTTCAACAGCTTGTTCCGTTGTTAGCCTTTTAGAATGGCTATTTCCTGGATTTTCAACACGCCTTTTTATTGTGAAAACAATAAAAAAATTGCAAAATATTATCACGTCGTGGGCGCCGCCATTTTAGAGTAACATTCCACAAGACATGTGTACTTCTGACGTCATTATTTTTTACACATTTCCATTCCCACCCTGTTTTGCTAAGCTAGGTGTGTCAGACCGAGATTACGGTCTCTCGGGGAGAGGATTTTTTACGCACGGACTGAAATTTCGGAACCTTGGGTTCAAAAGGTTAAGATTCAAAACATGTAAAGAAAACACATCCCAGAATGAAGTTTATCTAACACATACTTTATCACTGAGGCTCATTTCAGTGTTCTTACGCTTAGGCACACTCACCAACACACTTGCACTATGCTTGGATGCTGTTATTAATTACAAAAATAGTTTTTTTAAAGTCAGCTTCTCCTTGCTGGGCCCCATCTGTGACACTGCATGATATGGGTCTCCAAATTCTTTGCCTACTGTCCATGGCCACGATTACCCGCGAGGTGCTCGCGAATGGCAAAAAATGGGTTACACTTTATCTCGCGCAAATGAGCAAATACGGAACACACTTATAGCGAGGATTGACTGTACATAGAAATGTACATGAAAATAAATTAAGAAATTATATATATTTTTTTGCAGGTAGCCAAGAATCCTGTAAGCTAGCACTCTTGTTCTGTGAGAATAAGGTGAGATGTTGCATTATTTTACTTGGTTTGTCTGTATATATTAGTAAGTCATACACCAAAACATGATGGGAAATAATTATACTGTGCTTTTTCTGCTGCATGTCCTCAAGGTGGCCCTAATTCTCCAGTGGTCATTCATCTCGATGTACTGGTTATGAAACTATGGAGCAAAAACATGGCATAGGGAGAAGTCAAAAAAAGCCATAGGACCGACATTTGACTAATTAATTACTAGCTGTTTCATCACAACTTGTTTTGTAAATATACAAATATCTTTTAAAATTTTACCTTGGAACTTTTTTTTTTTTTAATTAAAAAATTCAAAATAAAATTTACTACTTACTTACTTAGTCATTCCCCTTCTACCGTGAGGTGTAGAGGTTTGGAAGAGAGAGCGCCAGACTATCCTATCGGCTGTCTTCCTCCTGGCCTGGTTCCATTCTAGTCCTCGGTCCTTCAAAGATTGTCTAATGTTGTCCTCCCAGCGGACTCTGGGTCGTCCTGGGGGTCTGGATCCCTGGCTCTTTGTTTCCCATGCTTGTCGTGGTAGCCGATCTTCTCCCATTCTGCAGACATGGCCAAACCATCTTAGTTGGGACTGTTCTACTTGAGTCTGCAGGGGGTGGGATTTTAGGCCTTGACGTATCGTCTGGTTGCGGACCATGTCTCTACTTGTTACTTCAACCACCTTCCTTAGATACCTCATTTCTGAGGTTTGGATCTGGCTTTTGTGAGTTGAAGTCATTGCCCATGACTCGCATCCATATGTCAAGACTGGGACATAGGTGGAGCGATATACAGCCATCTTCGTTTTCTTACCAACCTCTCTCTCTTGCTGAGGAATCCTCGATTTATGGCCTGAAAAAGTCTCCCAGCTGCTGCTTTTCGAGTGGCCAACTCTTCTTTGATGCCTCCCTTTCGGTCTGTAATAGCTCCGAGATATTTAAAGTGGTCGACCTGCTCCAGGACCTGTTCTCCCAGTTTAATCTGATGTCTTCTTTCTTCTCGTGATATCACCATGGATTTTGTTTTAGAGCTACTTATGACCATCCCTCTCTTCTCCAGCTCTTCCTTCCAGACTTGCAGGTTGGATTGGAGATGTGCCTCTGATTTAGCAATCAGGGCAACATCATCAGCAAATGCCAGCTCTGAAATACATACCTGTCTCATCTTCCAGTACCCCACTGAATACTTTCTTGTTCTCTCCTTACATGACTTGATAACATCATCCATGAGGAGTATGAAAAGATAAGGTGACAGGATATCACCTTGTCTTATACCAGTGGTGGTCCTGAACTCTTCTGACTTATGGTTTGCTGTCCTCACATAATTTCTGCAAGACTTGTAGAAGCTCTGCATAGCATGAATCAGAGGTGCTGGAATATTCTTCCTTGCCAAACAGTCCCAAAGTTTGCTCCAGGGGACCCTGTCAAATGCCTTTTCCAGATCTATGAAACAAAGATGGATCTCACTCTTATACTCAAGGGCCTTTTCACTCAGCTGTCTGAGTGTGAAGATTAGGTCTTGAGTACTTCGGTTTGCTCGGAATCTGCACTGGACCTCATCCAATTGTGGCTCAGCTAGGCGTCGGAGTCTCTGCCTAGGATTCTAGAGTAGATTTTACCAGGGACACTGAGAAGGGATATGCCTCTATGGTTTCCACATTGTCGATTGTCACCCTTTTTGAAAATTGGTGTTATGGTGGCAATCTCCCAGTCCTTTGGTATGGTCTTGTTGCACCACGCAGCCTGTAGGACACTTAAGAGTAATAGGTCGCCTGATGCTCCCATGTACTTAACCATTTCTGGTGTTATACCATGGGCATGCCCTGCTGCTTTGCCCATCTTGATTTTCTCCAGTGCTGCCTTCAGTTCTTCCATCTTTATGTCATCTTCATCACCATTTGTTTCCTCTTCTGTGCTAGTGGTTATCATTTCTGATGCTTGACCTTGCTCACCATCAAGGAGTTCTGAGAAATATTCTTTCCATCTTTCCATTACTTCCTTCGGGGCAGTAAGCAATTTGCCTTGCGTGGCCCTAATTCTCCAGTGGTCATTCATCTTGATGTACTGGTTATGAAACTATGGAGCAAAAACATGGCATAGGGAGAAGTGAAAAAAGCCATAGGACCGACATTTGACTAATTAATTACTAGCTGTTTCATCACAACTTGTTTTGTAAATATACAAATATCTTTTAAAATTTTACCTTGGAACTTTTTTTTTAAAATTAAAAAATTCAAAATAAAATTTACTACTACGTCTCCAAAACATTATTTAAAGGAATATCGACCTTAGCGATTACATCAGCCGAGTTCTGCAAATGTAATAAACTCCCTTCATTATCTACTGCTAAATATAAATATAAATATAAAATACTTATTTGTGCTCACTCAAAGTGCAAATGGGGAAAATATTTTATGAAATTGTGTCCATAATCAAACATCCATCATTATTAAGGATGGTAACAAAATGTGCGTTGTTTCAACGGGCTCACAATTCAGTTTGCTGCCCGAAAAACATGCCATGAATATAAGACTGCAACTTTGGTGGGAACAGATGTAACATAATAATGTTAGAGAAGGATAAGACAATTCTTAATGTGTCGATAATGAAGTGATCCAAAAATGATAAAATCTTTTAGATGCTGGATACAGTCTTTAAGATGTCTTAAAAATCGCCATATTTCTTCTTCCTTTATTAGCCTGCTGCTGAAGAAATCTGTGCCTTAATGAATCAGTGCTTTACCTTGGTGTATACAGAGGCAACAGTGAACTCAATAGAGAGGCTTATTAGTCCAACTGAACACTCGAGCACTACTTCTATTGGAACAGGTTGGTCAGTGAAGAGAGAAATTTGATGACAGTACACATGTGAGAAGATTAAAAAGAAGTTAGAAAGTGTAACGAACCAGATATCGCCCTAGATTAAAATGCTCCATGTTCACTCATTTATTCAGATGTATTCATGACAAATATTTGAGGATAATTTTGATGCCACTTGGAGTTCTTTTGTAGTTCCCTTTTATTAACCAAGCCATTATGGCCTAGAATTCTGTGTCAATTAGCTATTTTTCTTTAATTTCAGCATCTACGCTTGTCCACAGACAAGAATTAAAAGACATAATTTCCTTGTAAGTTTTTAGATTTTTCTGTTCTAGAATGTTATCATTGTCTAATTTCTCTTAATAAAAAAAAATTGTTTCTTCTCATGTTGATATCATCTAGTAGCAGAAAAAAATTAATTATAGATATCCATTTTTGTTATAACCTTTACAGTTCAGTGTTTTATTATAATGTTTACCTTATTCATCATCATCATCATTATTATTACTTTTCAGCTTCTTATGAAGTACAGGCCTTCAACAAATACACTCCAGACCTTTCTATCTTGTGCCATCCATTCAAAAGATCTTTTCTTGTCATATTCATCTCCAGTTCTCTTCTCCATGTGTCTTTTGGTCTCTTCCATAACTGGGACTGACTTGTAATGCTGTGAACTGGTTTTTTACATTGTGTGTCCTGCCCAACACCAGCGTCTTCTCCTTACTATACCTGTGTTTTAAGCTTCACTAAGTCACATGTTTTTGTGGTCTATGAAAAGGCATTTGACAGTGTAGTCAGAGAATCATTTTGGAAATTGATGAGGCATTATGGAGTTCCCATGAAGATCATTAACTTAATAAAGAAGACCTATGAAGACATGACATGCAGAGTTCTTCATGAAGGACAACTTACAGAACCGTTTAGGATTAGAACGGGAGTGAGGCAGGGATGTCTCTTGTCTCCATTTCTTTTTTTACTAGCAATAGATTGGGTTATGAAAACATCGACATCACACAACAGAAATGGAATCCAGTAGAATCTGACTAAACAGCTTGATCTAGATTTTGCAGATGACTTGGCTCTTCTGTCCCATAACCATAATCCGATGCAAGACAGAATGAAAATTCTCAATGAGAGGTCACAACAAAAAGTCTGAAAATATACAGGGAAAACACAAAGCTTATGAGAATAAATGCAAGAAATGATAACGAGGTCGAACTTGAAGAAACACCACTAAAAAATATAGAATCATACACATATCTTGGCAGTAAAATAGACAAAGTTGGAGGGACAGACAATGATATCAAAATAAGAATACAAATAGCCAGAGGAGCTTTCATTGCATTCGGAAACATATGGAGAACAAGAAAAATCAAGTCCAACACGAAAATAAGAATCGTCAACTCAAATGTCAAGTCAGTCCTATTGTATGGTTCTGAAACATGGAGAACAACAAAAACAACAACCAAAAAGCTACAGACTTTCATAAACCGGTGCTTGCATAGAATAGAAGGATTGAAATGGTATGACCAAGTCACAAATGTGGAACTGATGACAAGAACCAGACAAGTGCCAGTGGAACAAGAGCTGAGAAGAATGCGTTGGTGATGGATAGGACACACATTGAGGAAACCTGTTGATAGCATTACAAGGCAGTCCTTGTTCTTGAATCCCCAGGGAAAGAGAGGCAGAGGTAGACCAAAAAACACATGGAGAAGAGAACTGGATACAGAGGTGAAAAGGATGAGGAAAGCGTGGAAAGAACTTGAGCGGATGGCACGTGACAGGGGGACTTAGCATGTGCTTGTTGAAGGCTTATGCTCCTTGGGGAGCTAAAGGGTATTGATGGATTGAAGTCACATGTTTCATTAGTTTATCTGTATATGGAATTCAGGGCATAAATTGTAAATAATGAATGTGACAGATACCAGTAAGTCAGCTGCTTACTGTGAGTCCTGTGACCTGAAATAAAAAAAAAGGTAAAGGATCCCATTATACGGCCATTGAGGCATATAGGGAATATGGTGTTAGGCCCATATTTTCTTGACCATCAGTACACTAGGGGTGATGTGGTCAGCATCAAGCTGGCCACCTTAACCTTCCCAGAGTTGCTTTGGTACCCAATTCATGAGGCTGGGTCGACCTCTCAGCCGTTTGCGGTCTAAAAAATCCCACCTCAACTGGAGATCGAAATAGAGGGGCAAATAATAGGACTTCTATAACCCACCATGCATGCCATAAATGGTGATTGATACAGAATGGGGCCAGATTGGTACAGAATGGGGCCTGTTTGATACAGGATGGGGGCCTGATTGATACAGAATGGGGGCCAGATTGGCACAGAATGGGGCCTGTTTGATACAGGATGGGGGCCTGATTGATACAGAATGGGGGCCTGACTGATGCAGAATGGAGCCAGCTGTCCCTGACAGTAAAATTGTAAATAGCTGCAGAAAACTAAGACCAGATCAAATTCAAGCCAGTGACAAGGAGGACATGGAAAGAATTGGAAATGACTGTCAAAGACAGAAAAGCTGAGAGTCTGGCTAGTTATAATTGTTGAAAACTAGACCTTTCATTTAGCTTAACAAAAATCATAAATCCCCACACAGCATGGGATAATTGGCTGTCCCCAACTCTCGTAACTGAAGAAAAGCTGGACCTGGGCATCAGTATTTCTCACTTTGAATTGGTTTATTGCCATCTCTTCTGTTTGCACTGCAACTCCAAGCATCTTGAAAATATTACCTATCCACCATAAACATGAGAGAAAGGTCTGTTGTGCAAATTAATAAAGAACTTGGAGAAAGCTGCGCTAACATTTCGGGTTGTAACATATTCATTCATAACCCTCCACTCCCAAAGGAGCATAGGCCTTCAACAAACACATGCCAAGTCCTCCTGTCCCGTGCCATCATCTCAAGTTCTTTCCATGTTCTCCTCATCATTTTCACCTCTGTTTCCAACTCTCTTCTCCATGTACTTCTTGGTCTTCCTCTGCCTCTCTTGCCCTGGGGGTCCCAGAACAAGGACTGCCTTGTAATGCTATCAACAGGTTTCCTCAGTGTGTGTCCTATCCATCGCCATCGTCTTCTTCTCATCTCTTGTTCCACTGGCACTTGTCTAGTTCTTGTCATCAGTTCCACGTTGGTAACCTTGTCATACCATTTTAATCCCACTATTCTACGCAAGCACCCATTTATGAAAGTCTGTAGCTTTTTGGTTGTTGTCTTTGTTGTTCTCCATGTCTCCGAGCCATACAATAGGACTGACTTCACATTTGAGTTGAAGATTCTTATTTTCGTGTTGGATCCAATTTCTCTTGATCTCCATATATTTCCCAATGCAATGAAAGCTCCTCTTGCCTTTTGTATTCTTATTTTGATATCGCTGTCTGTCCCTCCAACTTTGTCTATATTACTGCCAAGATATGTGTATGATTCAACATCTTGAATTGGTGGTTGTAACATATGAAAAAACATAATCCAGGTGTAGATGTTGCCTTTAGTATACATCTATGTGGATAATAATTTTCAAGACCAACACATTTGTACCATCACTTCTCTTCTCAGCACATAGCTGTAAAATCAACATAAATTAACTCAAGAATACTCTTTGTTCAGTGTTTTCACTAAGTACAGGGTTCGTAGCGACCTTGAAAAACCTTGAAAAACCTGGAAAATGAAAAAAATAATTCCAGGCCTTAAAAAGCCTGGAAAAATGGCTAACAGCCTTGAATTTCCCGCATCGGACCTTGAAAAAATATTAAAAATCGGAAGTTTTCCATTTTTCGGTTATTGATGGTATTTTTCGTTAAACTTCAGTTACCGCAGAATTTGTACTTCCCTTTGGGCACAAAATCCATTTCCAGACGTTTTCGGCGGTTCGATTTTTCGGCGATTTGCGTTTTCGGCGAATTGCGTTAACGATGTGAAGCAGATTTATTTTTAGCGCGCGTGTCTGTTGTTACTCGAAAGCGGTAATTTCCTATTACTCGTGGGTTTTTGCTTCGCAGTGAATATGTGTAGTTATGTCTTGTATCGTAACAGTTAGAGTTAGATTTAGTATTAAGGTTAGGATTAGGGTTAACGCTAACCCAAATCCTAATACTAAACCTAACCCTAACTGCTACGAAAGGACACATAACTACACATATTCACTGCGGAGCAAAAACCCACGACTGGGAAAAAATTTAGCCTATTTATAACCTCAGACCTAAGGGCCTTTTATATTTGGATATGCGCCCTAATATAACCGACTAGGTTGAACGGAACGAGCCTCGCAAAAACTTTAAAAAAAAAAACAACAACACCAAGAACTTGTCTCTACGCATTCATGTTGTATTAAATCGTTCATTTCAACTGAGGTAAGTAATAAATTCATTTATAAAACATATTTACATAGGCTAAGTGCGGTTTATAGATAGGCCTACTGTACTTAAGGCCGTAATTTACAATGTAGGCTTATTTACAGATTTATTTTTAACCATGGCCAAAATTAGTGTTTGAATGAAATTTCTTGGTTTACATCTGCTTACGAGAATATGTTTGACACAGTTTGAGATGGTCAAGAATAGAAATTGATGGCGATTCCATATCCTATAGCCTACTCTGTTATCAGACGTGTCCCACTGTTCATTTCACCACATTTTTGGGAAATAAATATATTTTGAATGCTTTTTCATTATATTTATGATGAAGAGACATATCCCGTTCTGCTCTGCAGGGTTATAATTAGGATATGCCTAGGCCTACATGTTTTCAATTCCAGATAACATGAATAACCGCCGATACATGAAAGTGGCGTCACATCTGTCAAATCACTGTAATTAGGATAAATGAAAATTACCAATTTTGTGCATAGACCTATGTTATTTAAAATTTAAAAAAAAAATTTTTTTAACACATTAACTACCGCAAGCCGCTGTCAGCAGCTCACAAAATAATCACATTTGGGTCGCAAGCCGCTCAGAGCGCCAATCTAATTTTAGTAATAAAACGAAGGAAAAATGTACTGAAACTGTCTGATCTGGTTCGAGATTTTAAGTTGCCACCGGAAAACAAATTCCCAAAGCATGGTTGTTGTAGAACACTGGAAAATTGATATTATGTTCATATTTTTCAGCGTTTTGGGTTAGTTACCAAATCGTGTAAAACTGTTTACCATGGCAGCTAGTGATAGGACTACAAAAAATGCGTGTACATCTCGTCTAACGGCTGAATAGGATAGAAACGTGTTTCAACAATTGACTGATAGATCTAGCGACGAGGACAAGAGTGAAAACGGTGTGCACATTGATTGAAATTGTGATTTTGATAGAGATGGGGCGCAAGCAGTTATAATTGTGAAAATATTGCAAGTCCTCTGCCATCGGAGGGCCTTGAAATAGCAACAACCTCTATTAGAGTTACAACCGGTATTTATTGTAATAGTACATTCATTTATCTTTAAAATGATGTGTAATTCATAAAAATCTGTAAACAATTACGAAAACTACAGCTTACTTTGTGCAAACACTTACAGGATGAAAATGGGGAAAAAATTTAATTCGGCCACAGTGTGTTTTTCGATTCGGTAGTTAATGTGTTAATCGAAACAAACAGAAACGATAAAACAAAACAAACCCCAACAGAAAAAATCAAACAAAAATAGTAAAGATGTGGAGGGTGTGTGTGTGTGTAAAGGCCTGATGTTTCCAGTTAGATATTTAATAGATTTTCACTTATCATAAGTGTTATAAGGATATCATCATACCTTCACCCTCCCAATTACTATATATTAACTTTTGTTCTAGTTAAATATTGTTTGACTATATTATTCATGCGTTTAGAACTTTGACTTGGTAAATATACATAGCTTAGGCCTACTTATAAGTTATTTGTGTGTTCCTTTTTTTTTTTTTTAAACAGAAAAGAACACAACCCTAAGGAGTAGTTTTTCCCTCAGAAACATCAAAACTATCTAACACTACTCCCTCGGACACATCAAAAACATCTAACACTACTAGGAGACCTACAGATGTGACATCATTTGTGACCAAGGAAGAAACTCTCAGAGCTGAGATTATTTGGACTCTTTTTTCAGTGAAAAGTCACCATAGTTTTAATTCAAATTTCATACGCAACAAGGGACATATTCTCTTCTGTGGTAGTTTTTATTCAGCCTTCAGCTTTATTTCAAGACCTGAAATTCAGATTGGTGCATTTGGAATAGTAGATGAAAATAGGAAGCATTTTCCTGTAGCATTGAAGAAAAAACAACTCAAATTGAAAAAGACAAATCATCCTGTGTTTTGTGCGACAGAAGATAAGACATGCCGACAGTCACCTGGCATTTTTTTTTTTTTTTTTTTTTTTTTTTTTTTTTTTTTTTCGTACGCCCGCTAATACTCGAGGCGAAATCTCAGGTTATTACTAATGTCTAACCTGACATTGATTTTTACGTGAGTATCCCTTTTTTCTTGTACAGAGACAGGTGTCCCTCGCCATTCAGGCAAATACTCTCCGATTTCGGAGGTACCCATTGCAGCTGGGTCGGCTCAGGAGCCGCCAATCCCTGGTCGACGACACTCCTTCAAATGTCCTCGCCAGGTCTCGAGTTAATCCAGTCCAATTCCCGGTCGACGAAAAATCCTCAAATGCCGTCGCCCGGGTTTGATCCTGAATCACCCGGTCGCCAGAGCGGTGTTTTAACCACTACGCTAGCGCGGCTCCCGTCACCTGGCATGATACGAAAAGATTTAACCTTATATCTACTGTTCACTCCAATGATAATATAAACAAGACAGAAAGACAAATTCTTTAGGGCAGAACAATTCAGAAGCCTTTGCTTGCAGAAAAATACAGCAAAAGTATGGGAGGTGTCGACTACTTCAGCCAACTAGGTGCAAGCTACCCCTACCCACACATATCCTATTTTTATATCATTTCTTAGTTGAAACTGCCCTGGTCAATGGGCACATAACCTACAACACTGCCAACTCTACAAAAAAAGATCAAAGCAAAGATCAGGATGTCAGTATGACTCTTATTGAACCTGCTATTCTTCGACGCAATGTGACACCTTCAAAACCACAGGTCACAACAACACGACTTACTGAGCACCACTTCATTGATAAATATGAAAGGACAAGGTACAAACCAGACTGTAAAGTGTGTAAGGCTGCAGGGAACAGAAGCCAGACTTGCATGTACTGCCCAGATTGCAATGTACCTCTATGCCTGATACCCTGCTTCAAGTTATACCACACAGTCAAGGATTATCAACGATCCAGACAAAGACTCTTGCAGAGGCCTACAGCTACAACTTCAATCCCAGTTAATAAAGGAAGCAGCTCAGACTCCAACTAGAGGTACGTAGCTACTCAAACATTTACAAACGCTCATTGTCATGCCACAGATGCAGAATACATTCAAAAAAGACAAACACGAAAAATAGTTTTTTTTTCATTTTATTCACAATTTTATTAGCCTTTTATGTTGATATACGTTAATCATTAAATCAATATGTCAATCAAGCTTATTTTATTCATTGACATCCATGTCACTAACATTTTATTGCGCTGACGTTGAACAAATTCGCTAAAAACTGGGAAAAGATGTCTGTTTTTCAATCTTTTATGAATTTAAAAAAAAAAAAATGTTCTTTTTAAAGAAATCTGCAAACACCCTTGGGTAATGGGAGACGGTAATGCTCTGGATTGCTGGTCAGCAAAGTGATAATTATATCTGAGAAAATTAGATGAGGAAAATATTAGAGTTTCCCATCCTTGAAAATCACGTGCTGGACCTGGAAAAAGCCTGGAAAATGCTTGAAGAAATTTGCTATGAACCCTGTAAGTAGAACACAGCTGTTCAGCATAGGTGCAGAGCATTGCTGTCTATCCTTAAATGATGCTTTCTTTCTTTTTGGGACAGAAAGGCGGTAATGAGAATGTTGTGAACTTGTATCAATAAGAAAACACATCCATCTTTGCTATATCAGTCAGTTATTTACTTGTTTATTAAATTGTTTGTTCATACTAATGTAGTAAGAAAATGTTGAACAAAGTAAGATACTGGACAAAGAATTTAATCAGTTTATTTAAAGCATTCATACTTTATTAACAGTCAATCTGCCTCAGTGCATAACTTTCGTGTGCCCAGTGGTACAGAGAGTGTGAGAAATAGTACCAGTGACATAGGAACTGGCAAGGAGTTACTGGAAGATTACATGGCTAAGGTCAGTTGGAGATTTTGTGTAAGCTTCTTAAACAGTTTTTGAAAAAAGACAATTACAGTGCAGTTCACTTAAGCGGAATTTGCTTTAGTCAAATTTCACTCAAGTAGAAGCATTTCTGAAGGTCCCTGCCAAATGTCTTCTTTATCTTTGTTAAAAAAATTCTGGTTAAGTCAGATTCGGATAACGAATTTTCGGATAATTCAAAATAAATTGTCTGTCCCAACTCAAATTTGGGAAGTAGAAATTCTACCTTCTTCACCTATGTTACAGTACAACGTAGCCGTACATAATTTTTTTCCTGAACTGGTGATAGCAGGTTAATAAGCATCTGAGCATCCGGCAATACATTACAACTCTAACATTCATTAAACCAGCAAGCGCATAATTGTCAGGCTGACTGAATGAACACTGGTTCCCTCGGTTTACAAGAAAAAGGCTTGTGTTAAACTCTGACAGTAACGGGACTGCATGTTCGAGATCTGAAGATAAACAAAGAGTGAAACCCGATGCATGTGAATAGTAAATATTAAACATAAACCAGTATTTGGCAGGCACTCGTGAGAAAGAAGGAAGGAAGGAAAACACTAGAGAACTTTCACATTGGTTTACTTGTCCTGCAGTAGTTATCGCTCTGGAATTTGTGTAGGAACCGCTAACGGAGCACGCAAAAATACTAAGCTAAACATGCGTTTCGAACGTTTTTACACTTGCTACTATGCTACTAGCAATTAACTTGACACTATATTTTAGGCTTCACAAAACTGCTTTTGAAAACTTTAAAAGATGCAGCAATGTCCATCTCTGAGCAGAATTCTGGAAAGTAGAATTTAGGATAAGTAGAAGTATATTAGATGGTCCCAGTGACTTCTACTTATCTGGACTGCACTGTATGTAAGTTAGTAATTAACTCTTTCAGTCCCAAGCAAAAAAGTGGGTTTGGCCCAAACAAAAATGGCCACCCCATTGTGTTTTTATTGTTGTTGTTTGGAAATAATTTTAAAAAATATACAAATGTATAAATACCTTTGTTGTATATAAAAATTAAGGTAAATGGATGTACATTACTCTTGTGCTGCAAGTATAAAAGCTTTCATTGAAAAATTATTAGTTATCCAAGGTAAAATGGAGGCTGAAAGAATAAGCTGGTGAAAAATTAGAGCAAAAGTATTCACTCTAATTCTTCTAGAATTGTTCCCCAGGAGAATATCCAAGGGTAAACTTTCAAAATGTCACAAACAGAAGTATTCTAACAAAGCACAATCAGTTTTTAGTCAATAAACCCTCAGGAAATTGTTAATTTCACAGATTACAACAACAGGTCATATGGTTGTAAAAAGAGGAACTTTCAGTTTATACATCAGAAAGAGGGGAATTATAATATTATTTACACATGAATGATGTGGTTGTTATTTATGACAATGGATTGCCTCTTGTTCATAATATAAAACATAATATAAAAGTATATCAATAAAAATTATTAGTTGTGCAAGGTAAAATGGAGAATGAATAAGAAGCAGATGAAACAGTAGGTAAATTTTAAAAAAAAATTATATATTCTTACCTTGCTGGAGCTGCTCCTCTTCTGAAGATTAGGTATAATCTATAGGAAAACACAAAAGGTCACTCACAAATATATTCACATTATGTATAAACATTACTTTATCATGAAATCCTAAGTAAAAATTATAACAGAAAAAAGTCCCTAGCTCTTAGTATACGAGCTGCCTTTCATGACTACCATTACAGATTTTGCAATAAATTATTTATTTATAAAGATAACATAAGTGTTATATATCAAAATGTGAAGAAATGAAACCCCTATATCATGCACGTAACTAAATTGTTCAGTGGTTTTAAACATGCATTCAGCTATAAATTTTCGCTATTGACGGGGATCGATCATCGGCCTCTCTAGAAGGCCCGCTCGTATACTAAGAGCTAGCATTTAAGAAAAAAGGAAATTTCGAATTTTATCAAACATATCAGAAAAGGGAAAAGAATATATTATTTACAAAGCTTATTCATATCTAGGCAGACGTTTTATATATTTTTGCTTATGATAAGCTACAAAGCAATTTTTTGTACAAAGGTGGGGTGTGCCCGTGCATCCTATACATATAAAGCTTGATCTGCGACGCCTTCCATTGGCACTAAAATGAACACAGGCTCTGTCCTTTCCATCAAATTTCACTAGATGTCTGGCTCCAATCATCCGTTCCACTTCATTTTTCCTTTCATGGAGTGTTTAGAATTTTTGGGTGGACAATCTATTACACTGCCTGGTGTCAGCTGTGCAGCTTCTTTGGACAGATCCTCAATCAAACTTTGTTTAAAATCTTGAAGTGTGAGCTTACTTTTTGTCGCACCTTCCTGGCACAAATTGTATAGAATGTGGGCATTTACCTGTGTCACTTCAATCATCCAGTGGTAAATCTTCTTCCACCACTTTCTGGTTTTACAGTTGTGCATACTGTAGTAACCAACCATTTGATCCATCCAGTCGCAGCCATTCATACTCATATTGTAGTCATCAACTACTTTTGGCTTCGTAACTTTGTTTAGACCCTTGTCCTTCTCAACAGTTGCGACAGCTGATTTAGTTGAAACAAGTATGCAGGGCTTTTTTATCTGTCCAGGCAACACATAAAGTTGTATTTTCTGAGTCCAAAAACCATTTCATCTCTTGATGGCCAAGCTTGAGATTTTTTATTTCAGGTGGGAAGCCACCGCGGTTGACATTCAGGGTTCCTGTATAATTGTGTGCAAGCAGATATTCAATCAGAGCTTCAGATGTATAAAAATCAATCAGCAAAAATATGATGTCCTGATCTCAGTTGCTTCAAAAGAGTGCCAAACACTTTCACGACATAAGCAGAACTGGGATCTAGACTAGGATCATAGGCTGTATTTTTTCCAAAATAAATTTTCAGATTGAAAACATAGCCTGTTGCCGAATCACACAGTCCAGATGTTTTGATATGGTACTTGTGGGGCTTGGTTGCATTGAACTGTTTGTGCCTAAATCTACCTTTCCATCCTATAACCATCTCATCGATTCAAACGGATAGAAAGCATTGTGAAATTTTGTCAACAGCATCTCAACAAATGGCTCAATTTTAGCTGCGTCCTGATCTTCTGGTTCACAAACATGCAGCATGCTGTGATAAATAGTTTAAAAACGGTTTCTCAAAAACATCTCGTGGTACCAAGGTGTATAAAAATTTCCTGCGGTGCGCCAGTAGTCCTTGATTTTTGGTCTTCGATCCAGTCATATCGTAATCATTACAGCTGTAACCTTGAGCCATTCATAATAAGTGAGAGGTGTCCATGAAGCAAATAAAAAATACTTTCTAGGTGGGTTGTTTGTTTCAACAACTTTTGCAGCATAGGAATTAATGCTGGTTATTAAAGTGCTAACAACAGCATCATCCACGTAAAATTTTAAAAAATCAAGAGGTGTTTGCAGAGCTGGATTTATATTCTGTCTTATCTGGAGGAAAGTAAAATTTGCTTTAGTTTCTCCAGTCGCCACTGAATGCCAAATCGCAGAATTGGTGCTAATAAAATCAACATTACTATCCCTCCTGATTCTTTTTCTTTGTGATTCAGACATATTACTTGAATTTATTACAGTCTGATTACATTCTCCTGTCTTCATAACTTCATTATCGACATCAGACCTTCCTTTTATCATCCTCAGTTTCTGAGGACTCGATACCAGGCTGCTGCTGAAAATCTGAGTCGTCTTCGCTATCCTGTGAATAAATACTGCAATCTGAATTATTATCACTATCTAGAATTTCTTCAAATAACTTTCTAGCTTGATCTGAAGTTAACCTACAAGTTCTGCCAGAAGCAGTGGGCGTGGCCATTTTATCTAATTAAATATGCACTTTAAAACAATTGAAAATTGATAACGTAATACAGCGACACGTTGTATTTCTCACGGCAAAATTTTAAAATGGATGCTATTCTTGTCGGAAATGACGTTTTGGGTTGTTAAAATTGGAAAACAGCTCTAGAAAAGAAAGCAAAAGGTACGAATAGATATATCGTCGACCGGGTCAAAATGGGAGAACCGGAAAGCCGATTTAACGTTGATTGGAAAAAGATGCACAAGAAAACCAGAAATTGTTCTATAAGACCCTAAAGAACATGAGGAAAGAAAAACAATGCCCTCTCAAATTTATAAAGGACAAGCAAGGCAAATTGCTTACTGCCCCGAAGGAAGTAATGGAAAGATGGAAAGAATATTTCTCAGAACTCCTGGATGGTGAGCATGGTGAAGCATCAGAAATGATAACCACTAGCACAGAAGAGAAAACCAATGATGGTGAAGATGACATAAAGATGGAAGAACTGAGGGCAGCACTAGAGAAAATCAAGATGGGCAAAGCAGCAGGGCATGATGGTATAACACCAGAAATGGTTAAGTACATGGGAGCATCAGGCGACCTATTACTCTTAAAGGTCCTACAGGCAGCATGGTGCAACAAGACCATACCAAAGGATTGGGAGATTGCCATCATAACACCAATTTTCAAAAAAGGGTGACAATCGACAATGTGGAAACCATAGAGGCATATCCCTTCTCAGTGTCCCTGGTAAAATCTACTCTAGAATCCTAGAACAGAGACTCCGACGCCTAGCTGAGCCACAATTGGATGAGGTCCAGTGCGTATTCCGAGCAAACCGAAGTACTCAAGACCTAATCTTCACACTCAGACAGCTGAGTGAAAAGGCCCTTGAGTATAAGAGTGAGATCCATCTTTGTTTCATAGATCTGGAAACGGCGTTTTACAGGGTCCCCTGGAGCAAACTTTGGGACTGTTTGGCAAGGAAGAATATTCCAGCACCTCTGATTCATGCTATACAGAGCTTTTATAAGTCTTGCAGAAATTATGTGAGGACAGAAAACCATAAGTCAGAAGAGTTCAGGACCACCACTGGTGTAAGACAAGGTGATATCCTATTACCTTACCTCTTCATACTCCTTATGGACGATGTCATCAAGGCATGTAAGGAGAGAACAAGAAAGTATTCAGTGGGGTACTGGAAGATGAGACAGGTCTATATTTCGGAGCTGGCATTTGCTGATGATGTTGCCCTGATTGCTAAATCAGAGGCACATCCCCAATCCAACCTGCAAGTCTGGAAGGAAGAGCTGGAGAAGAGAGGGATGGTCATAAGCAGCTCTAAAACAAAATCCATGGTGATATCACGAGAAGAAAGAAAACATCAGATTAAGTTGGGAGAACAGGTCCTGGAGCAGGTCGACCACTTTAAATATCTCGGAGCTATTATAGACCGAAAGGGAGGCATCAAAGAAGAGTTGGCCACTCGAAAAAGCAGCGGCTGGGAGACTTTTTCAGGCCATAAATCGTGGATTCCTCAGCAAGAAAGAGGTTGGTAAGAAAACGAAGATGGCTGTATACCGCTCCACCTATGTCCCAGTCTTGACATATGGATGCGAGTCGTGGGCAATGACTACAACCCACAAAAGCCAGATCCAAACCTCAGAAATGAGGTATCTGAGGAAAGTGGTTGAAGTAACAAGAAGAGACATGGTCCGCAACCAGACGATCCGTCAAGGCCTAAAATCCCATCCGCTGCAGACCCAAATAGAACAGTCCCAACTAAGATGGTTTGGCCATGTCTGCAGAATGGGAGAAGATCGGCTACCACGACAAGCATGGGAAACAAAGAGCCAGGGATCCAGACCTCCAGGACGACCCAGAGTCCGCTGGGAGGACAACATTAGACAATCTTTGAAGGACCGAGGACTAGAATGGAACCAGGCCAGGAAGAAGACAGCTGATAGAATGGTCTGGCGCTCTCTCTTCCAAACCTCTACACCTCACGGTAGAAGGGGAACGACTAAGTAAGTAAGTAAGGAACTTAAAGAGTTAAAGTAGAAGAGTGGTGTATTTCAGACAGTATATTAGTTATCAAAAATTGGGGGGGGGGGAATTTTATTAATGCTTCAAAACTTTTTGGTGGTTTTTAAACAATATTTTTGCATGTTTTTATAATCACATTTAAATGAATGTATTCCTTTGTAATGTTGTCATTTATGTTTTGGTCATGAGTCATATTATTTTTTTTAAATCTCTTATTATCATGCATGCCACCCATCCAACATGAAAAACTTACAAAAAAATATAAAAAAACCTGTACACAGACCCACAAAACCTGTACCAAGACTGAAAAAACTTATCAAAAAAGTTAATTCATGTACACATGTTTTCAATTACAGTAGGCTACATTATAATGGTTTGATCCCCAGTTGAGGTGGGATATTTTAGACCGCAAACGACTCCGGGATGGTTTGGCCATGTCTGCAGAATGGGAGAAGATCGGCTACCATGACAAGCATGGGAAACAAAGACCCAGGGATCCAGACCCCCAGGATGACCCAGAGTCCGCTGGGAGGACAACATTAGACAATCTTTGAAAGACCGAGGACTAGAATGGAACCAGGCCAGGAGGAAGACAGCCGATAGGATAGTCTGGCGCTCTCTCTTCCAAATCTCCATACCTCACGGTAGAAGGGGAACGACTAAGTAAGTAAGTAAACGGCTCCGGGGTCAACCCAGCCTCATGAACTGGGTACCAGAGCAACTCTGGGAAGGTTAAGGTGGGGGGAGAAGGCGGATGAAGAAAATATGGGCCTAACACCATATTCCCAATATGCCTCAATGGGCGTGTAACGGGA
This sequence comes from Oreohelix idahoensis, assembly GCA_024509875.1. NCBI lineage: Eukaryota > Metazoa > Mollusca > Gastropoda > Stylommatophora > Oreohelicidae > Oreohelix > Oreohelix idahoensis. The sequence continues at coordinate 1,268,842 of JAMPIV010003937.1, read as the reverse complement.
TCCTTTACCTCTTTTTACATTATAATTGAGACATGCAGCCTTTGCCTTTTAAAGCAAGTCTTCACTTGTTTTAAAACCCAAACAATAAGTGTCTGAGTTTATTTGACACTGTAAAAATGATTTGATCATGTCATCATCTAGTCCATTTCTGCGCTTAACTATGACTAACAGACTGGGAAATCTTGTGTTCGATAGGACCTTATAAAAGAATCCTGAGACACAGTAATAAGGGGTGAGGGTTAGAAATTTTAAACCTAACCCTGAACCCAAACTTTAATTTTTAACCCTAAAGACATTCGCGACGCACAAGGATGTCATCAAAGAAAACTTCCCACTGTTCACACAACTAATTTTACTACTTTATTATTATTATTTCAAAGAGCAAAATTGAACAGAACTATATTATCCTGCTATATGATATGAAATGGGAGGTTTCCAGGTTGGTTTTGAATTATTTAAATGAGTATGTGATGCAGTTTTTAAAATAATAAAATCACGTGATCATATTAATTTCTTTTTAAACAAAAAAGGCTCATAATTTCCAATGAAAATATAAACTCGCGCTAGCGTATTTTATTCTCTACCGAGCTTCAAAAATTAAAATAGCCGTTTTAGCCTAATTGGCAGTTTTAAATACCCATCTGACTTTCAGTGTCAATTGTAAATATGACAAACATTGATAGTAATTAATTATTTAATAAAAATAACTCACTGGATGATCATAATCATGATATATCTACCAAAGAAAAAATCACAAACAATGTTTGTAAAGAAATGAAATTTAAACTTAGAAGAGAAGTAACTCCAGATAAATTTGTCCCAGGGCTCTGATTGGGTTAGCATGCAATTTTGCCTTGCTTTCGTGATTTTTTTCTTCGGTTTCATAATTCTTATTATATTATTATTCAAATATACAATTCTTACACAGATTCTACAAGTTTTTAGTGAAATCAAGTAATAAGTAGTGGTATCCGCGTTTTTGTTTTTCTTGTTGTTGCTCATAAGCAGCGGTAGATAATAAATTATGCTGAATGTGATGCACTCGTTAAAATAATCAGTAACCTGCCGTCATCATTAGCACAGAATGATGAATGAACGACACACCTCGTGGATGTTCACAAATCCCACATCAGTCTAAAAATAGGCAGCTTGATTTCATTGGTTGATTTTTTTTTTTCACGTGGCCTATCATCTCTCCGAATCTAATGATGCAAATATCGACTACTGTGTGGCGCAAGACGATCAATTTATATATATATATATATATATATTTAATAATTAGGCAAAAAACCTGTACAGAAATTATGTATGGGCCGTACAAACCTGACAACAAGAATTACTTGTACAGATTACGGTAACCAGTACAACTTGGCATGTAGGCATTATTTCTAGAAAAATGTGCATTCTCATTCTGTATAATTCTTCATAGTTGTTAATATACATTCAGCAGTTTCATTGTTGTTAATGTGTATTCAGCATTTATTTGTTTCATCAGCAGTTGCCATGTATAAGGCTATTGACCTCACTGTTCAGCATTTGTTTCACTAACCAGTATATTGCAAATACATGGTTATTATCACTATTTCAGCTTACAACAAAGTTAACGGCAGAGGAACTGCGCTTATTTTTGCGGCATTTGAATGACTGGAAGAAAGACAACCATTTTAATGAGTTCTGTGATGAAGTTTTACACTTATTAGGGCCTGACAGAAAACAGCTGTTATCTGGTGAGACAGAATCTGGTTGTCTGTATTTGTTTTTTTTGTTTTTTTGCATGAAGTGTTGTTTCATAAACATTATGTTTTAAAAATATGTATCTGAACATATTACTATGAAATTTTGATATTTCTTATAGATATTACAATGCTTAAATAATTTTACTCCATTTAGAGTATTTACTGCACTTTGTTGTTTTGACTTTATCACATTCACTTGAGAAAAAAAATTATCAGTTTCCTGTATTTTTTAAAATTCAATTCAAGATGCAACATGATTAAATTAGTCTTTTTTGAGGAAAATAGAAAATATCTTTAATTCGTGGAAGGTGTTCGTGTTGAGATTCTTGTATTTTAGTAAGATTTTCTGCTAATAAATGTTACATTTATCAACAGCAGTTTTGATATTTTGGAAAGCCTTATATTCAACCATCAATATACCACATTTTATTTCACAAAAATCAGTATTAAATTAATATTACCTTCTGATTAACACATTAACTACCGCTAGCCGGTGGGACCGGCTTTTGAAATCATATCATTTGGACTGCAAGCCGCTCAGAGCGTCGATCTAATTTTAGTAATAAAACAAATGAAAAATGTACTGAAACACTTTCTGATCTGGTTCGAAATTTGAAGTTGCTACCGGAAAACAAATTACCAAAGCATGGTTGTTGTAGAGCACTGGAAAATTAATATTATGTTCATGTTTTTCAGCGTTTTGTGTTAGTTACCAAATCGTGTAAAACTATTTACCGTGGCAACCAGTGATATGACCACAAAAAATGCTTGTACATCTCGTCTAATGGCTGAATAGGCTAGAAACTTGTTTCAACAATTGACTGATAGATCTAGCGACGAGGACAAGAGTGAAAACGGTGTGCACATTGATTGAAATAGGAATTTTGATAGAGATGGGGCGCAAGCAGTTATAATTGTGAAAATATTGCAAGTCCTCGGCCATCAGAGGGCCGTTAAATAGAAACAACCTCTATTAGAGTTACAAATGGTGCTTATTGTAATAGTACATTCATTTATCTTTAAAATGACGTGTAATTCATAAAAATCTGTAAACAATTACGAAAAATAACGCTTACTTTGTGCAAACACCTACAGGATAAAAATGGGAAAAAAATTTAATTCGGCCACAGTGTGTTTATCAATTCGGTAGTTAATGTGTTAAAACAAAACTTTAATTTTTTTGAATGTGCATTGCAGGATACAATTAAAGTTTAGTAATAGTTTGATTTGTACAAACTCCATTGCAATTTAGGACAAAAGCAGGCCAATATTTTTTATAACAAGGTAAAATAAGAAACACACAGTCTTTTTATAATTAAAATGCAAATCTATACTGTTGTTAATGTGAGGAATGATGTCACAGTTTCAGAATTTCCCTAGATGTGAATCACAAATGTCCACACCTGAAATCGTTCTGACGTCTATTGGGTTCTTGTGTTTTGTATTTATTGCCATTAAATTTCAATACATTTCATGCAGGTACCTATAAGAAGATTGTTGTACTGTACCTGCATGGGACTTAGCTCTTCTTTTTGTGCTTACCAGTGTGCCTATTAGGTGGCATTGCCCTTACTACAAACAGTTGCGTGTAGTTTTTCAGCAGAACGTGAAATTTAAAACAAGAAAAAAGCAATCAGATTCTTCTTCTTTTTCTTCTTCCTCGTTCATCCTGAAAAGGTCGTTGGTTGCGTTGTGTCTGTTTACGCCGGAGCTTGTTATATCTGCACCTTTCGGTCGACACATCCGACTTCAGCACAGCATTTTTTGGGACCGGGTTTGCCTTCCCTCTTCGATCCCTACTCTCTCAGCCAGACTGCAGTGATGCAACCTGTTTCCAGGACCACCACGTGGAGGTGGAGTAGGGTCTTGGTCAGCTCTGGTTCGCTGACCATGACGCAAGCAGTCAAGCTATGGGTCGCTGACTGCATTCTCTATTGCTGCATCTTTGGGTCCGCAATCAGATTCATATCATGACATGTTAAAATTAAGTTTTTGACTGATAATTTTTCTTCCGTGTTGCCTCACACCCCTCTAAAATGTTAATCAGAATCAACATCATTGCACTCAGCAAATGTCGAAGGGTATGAATGCTAATTGTTCCTGTTGCGCACTGGTTGTATACACAGTGGATGCGTCCTCTCATACGTCCATCCCTGCTGGTCTTACGTTTGATGCCAAATTCCAGCAGTCTTAGCCTTGATGATTCATCGATTGCAGTGTCATTCTCTAGTAGATTAACATGAATTGCCCTCAGTATTTCTTCCTTATCCATGGTCAATGCACCTTTTATGGGTGCTCTTGAAGCTAGTCTGTCAGCTCTTTCCTTGCCACATACCCCGGCATGACCAGGACAGTTGATCCATATCAGTTCTTGAAGATTCGATGCTTCCATGGGGGTTTTCCGTTCATGTCGAAGCCAGCCATTTTGGACCTTTCGAAGCATGGATTGTGAGTCTGATACAATAACTGCCTTTGTTAATAAAGTCTTAGATGGCCATCTTAAGGCAACAGTAACTGCCTCTACCTCCATTCTCATGCTGGAGGTTGTTATCATGTAAGCCCCACTATGCTCAGCGACGGTTCTGCCCTTTACTCTAGCAGAGAAGCCCCACCCTGATTTATTACCACAGATTACAGACCCATCAGTGTACACAATGGCATCATCATCCCCAGCATTATCATTTATAAGCTGATCAATTTCCAGCTCTGCTGTCCCATTGGCCCAAGTTCTGCATTCTCAACCAAGGCTGATGATGACTTGCTGGTAGTTCATCCAGCTCTCATCTGACTTACTCCACTCTTCTCCCTTGAATATATTTTCAACTGGGGTCACCTGTCTAATAGTCTCCTCTGCCTGCGCCATCAATGACATCCCCCTCTTTATTCTCGCTCCTTTGATGTCAGCTATGTTCCCATGCAGGGGATGCCTTTTGTCTGTTGTTACACGCATATACGCTTTTACCTGGGCCATCGTATATCTGTATCTAATTCACAGCAATCCAAGCATGTGCCACATCATCACAATTGGGTATCTTGTGTGCAGCCCAAGACTATACTCATCCCTTCGCTTTGAATGCATTCCAGTCATTCACGTTGTGATATTGACAGCTTGAGTATTCCCAGGCCATACTTGCTTACAGACAAGACCAGTTGATGATACAGGAGAAACAGTAGTCTCTGCTCCAGGTGCGCTGAGACTACTGTTTCTCCTGTATCATCAGCTGGTCTTGTCTGTAATCGAGTATGGCTGGGAATACTCATTAAATATTAAATACCCCTCTAAAATGATTCTCCCTACCCCCAACACTTTTCTCCCCCAAATTTTGGAACCACTTTTATGTTGTTTTTTTTTCAGACATTATTTAGGATTCTTGTTTTATTTTTTTCCCCCAGAATTGTTGCCATTCATTCCATCAGACAATTATCAGTACTTCGAGGAGTTTTTGAGGAGAAATGACATACAGTTACTGGAGAATACCAGTACTTTTTCCAGCTCCCGAACGGACTTAGTCAATTATTCTACGTGAGTTTGCTGATAACTTTTGTGATATTTATGAGTATAAGTAATTGAGTTGGGAGCCGCGTTGGTGTAGTGGTTACCAAACTGCGCTGGCGACCGGGTGACCCAGGATCAAACCCGGCCGAGGACATTTGAAGATTTTTTGTCGACCAGGATTTGGACTGGATTAACTCGAGCCCTGGCGAGAACATTTGAAGGAGTTTCGTCGACCAGGGACTGGCGGCTCCTGAGCTGACCCAGCTCTAATGGGTACCTCCGAAATCGGCGAGTATCTGCCTGAATGGCGAGGGACACCTGTCTCTGTACAAGAAAAAAAGGGATACTCACTTAAAAATCAGTCTCAGGTTAGACATACTAACCTGAGATTTCGCCTCGAGTAATAGCGGGCGTACGCCAAAAAAAAAAAAAAAAAAAGTTATTGAGTTGAGATTGTGCCAAAGATAACCTGCATATTTTCTGATTTATTTAACGAAGGATTGAAAGACATGCAAATGTAAAAATAAAAATTGTGAAATTTAATAATGATTATGTCGATGATGATTATTAATGAATCATTAAAAAATCCACGAAATAGACTTTCTTTTTCTGGGATATGTAAAGTAACATCAAACTTTAAGAATTGCTACTTACTTTCTCTTTTTTATTAGAAACTGGGTTAGCCTAACCTGCAGTCATTGTGAACATAAAATAAAGAGACATCATGATTTCACTTCTTCCTATTCAGTTTTAACTAGAATTCTTGTAGATTAACTGTATGTCATATACTGATAGTTTTTAAATAACACTGTGATTTAAGACAGTTTCTGTTTTGACATTTATTCTTCAAGAATAAATTATTCAAAAACGTGGTAAAAATGTCAGAAATCTCTCCAGTAGATTAATGGGGTGTAGCAGGAAGGTTTTTTTGTTTTTTTTGTTGCTGATTCCAAACCCAACTCATCTCTCTCGTGGTTTTGAAATTGGCAATGGTGAAAATATACAACAATTTTAATAGGAGTAAAAAGCTGCTTCTAATTTGAAAAGAAGTAAAATCTGCAGAGGAAGCTCTTAAAAATGGGAAGAAGGCAGAAGCTGATAGCATCTGAGTAGAGCTGGTTGAATATGGCAGATATGTGATGCTGTACATACTGATTTACATCTGCATCTAGATGTAACAGACAGAGGTGGTGTAGTGACATTGGCAAGTGTTCATGATCATCACAATTCCAAAGATAGGAAACAGTCAGCTATTAAAGCAGTCAGCAATATCACTTATCCAGGGAAGTACCAGTGGAACAAAAGATGAAAAGAAGTTGTTGGAGGTGGATAGTATTTCAAAGCAATCTGTGTTCTAGAATCCCCAGCTTAAGAGAGGTGGAGGAAGACTAAAGAACACATGGAGAAGAGAACTGGAGACAGAAATGAGGAAGGCATGGAGAGATCTTGAGCTGATGACATGGGACAGGAAGGCTTGGCATAAGTTTGTTCACGGCCTAGGCTCCTTGTAGAGGTGAAGGATGGTGATGATATATCAGTTATCACTGCCTGAGAGGCTGTGGTTCCATTCTTATTTTCCTGAGAGATCCATGGAAATCACATGGGATAGTGAAACATAAACCTAGTTTTTTTTTTTTTTTTCAAGAAGCAATGACAGGACCTGTCCAGGTTTTTTTTTTTTAAAAACTTTTTTAGGTTTAACATTTCTACAAGATGGGGTAACTGGCCTCATGCCCAACCTTCCTTAGGTACTTTTTACAAAAATGCATGGTAGGTTACAGTGTTACTCTTCTAAGCTGCCCTTTCAAGCCCTGGTAACACATGGGTGACAGACATGAAAGGAAAATGAGGAAGACATGGAAAGACCTTGAGTTGATGGCACAGGACAGTAAACTTGGCCTGAGTTTGTTGAAGGCCTATACTCCTAGGGGAGCTCAATGATGACGATGATGATTGACAGCACCTAGCAAGAAATTAAGAGATCCAGGACATTGATGAAGCAACATGACCCATCATGGAGATGATCATCTGAGTAATCAGCCAAATAAGTTGGTTTAGAAGCCTTGCTAGATGAATCCCAGCCAACCAAACCAACATGAGCATAAAACTTAAATTAAAAGCAAGCAGGATGGGAAAATGGCCCAGAAGAAAATTGACAGAGGGGACAACAAATTCCATGAAGAAACATGACATGACGGCCCACCAGGCTGCAGCATATACAAACAATTGAATACCAATAATCAGCCCTATTTGTGACACTTACGGTAAAACAAAAAGAAAGTGTTAAACAAAGTGCAGCAAAAAGCAGTGTAGGCAACAGGTTAAAAATAACCTTTGAGGATTTACACGTATTGAAACTATTTAAAATCTATCCTGAGGCCACTATTGCATTCTTAATAAAGGGAACAAAATTATACTGTCATCTTTTCCCAGTTTAATTATCTTTTTCTTGTCAGAAATGTCAGAAGTACTGGAAAACCACAATGGCATAATTATTAATGGTGATCTTGATTTGCACTGCTACTTTGTGGGAATAAGAGCCAGAGTTGGCTGATAATTACGGATGATCATCATATGACGTTTCATGCCTAGTTGGGTTGACAATAATCTCCCCTACAACTGCCTTTTGAGCATTCCAGCACTGCAGATACCAGTTGCATTTTTATCCATCTTTTCATGCCATCTCAAGTCTTTCCCTCTTTGTCTTCCCATGCTATTTCAACCCTCAAGGTGCTTCATAGAAATCCTTCAACGACCGCCAAAATCATGGGATGAGAAAACCCCACAGAAAACATGTCCTTTGTTGAAATTTCAGGGAGACGTCAAACAACAATTCATTATTTCCTCTTAAATTTATTTTCCTCAGACGGGGCTCACTGAGTGAGGTGTCGACAACTAGTAGTATGAGTAACAATGCAGCCGGCAGTGATGTCCTTGACCACTTTCTGGACTTAACTAAAGCAGAATACAACAGTGTGGATGTAGATGTTCCAGAAGACTACTGATACAGGGTTGATAAGATTGCAGACATAAATAGTTAATTTCATTACAGGAATAGGCAAATGTTGTGGCAAATCGTGGTGTCCACATTTTAAGTGTGCCTGTGAGTTGAGATTGAACAAAGTTCTTGCAGCATATCATCGTGGAGGGGTTTTTGTCAAGGAAGTGCATCGCATATAGACACTGGTTTCTCAGGTTATTCTAGCTACTTTAATCGAGTTGTTTCACTAGTGAGGAAATATTTCTCTTGCTTCTGTAAAAGTCTGAAGCTGTCGTCATGGAAAATTAAATCACAATATACCATAAATTGAATATATTGCATAATTTAATATGAGGTTATTTCCATGTTTTCTTACTTGTATACAAATGTAGGTAAATATGTATATTATCTAAAAATATATGTATGTATGTAAGTACCTTTATGTATATACACAAACATTTTCTTATTAATCTGTTTTAATACCTGTCTTTTACTGTTTCTCTCTCTCTCTCTTTCTTCTGTTTTTGTCACTAAGTACTTTTTAAAATATTTTGTTTTCACTGTTGAACCACAATTTATTCTGTTTGTTCAAAAGGTGCCAGAAGCCAGGGTACAACTCTTGACTCTTGTTTATTTTTTATACTGATCAGCTGCATCATTTTCTGCCAGTCACACAAGTTTGATACACAATTTAATTACTGATTAGTTTTTCAGTTTCAATCATTTTCTAGTTTATTTTGCCTTAAATTAAGTATTTGCTGATTTTGCCTTTTGTTCTTATGCTTAGGTAGATTGTTACTTAAAATTTGGTATTCCGTTTAAACAGTATTGTATAATTTCTTTGTAGCCTGGAAAGTTATATTTTTGATGTCATCAAAAGAATGAGTTTGCTCACTCATTATATAGATCGCTCGAAACCTTTTTAACCTGTAACACTTTTAAAGTCATATCCATATCTTTACTGTAACGAACTACCGTGTCGCTCCCCGTTAAAGTTTAAATTCCTTATAAAACTCACAGTTAATGTTCCCTTATGTTTTCTCATAGTTATGTTCCTTACACCATAAACTGTAACACTTGTATGAATGTTGTTTTTCTTGATAAATCCTGTTACTCTTTTTATGCAATTTCTTTTTCTCAGATGCATTCAGTTCTAGTAATGAATGTTTGAATTTTCAGAATTTATTGTGAATTGTACATCATGTGAACAAATGATGGTATTACCATGTTGGCTGATATTTTTGTTTTAACAAAAAAAAACTGTGTCCAAAAATTGGAGTGCATGGGAATATGGATACCAAATGTGCCCTACTTACATTTATGACAACATTACCAGCAGTACCAACTGCCACAGTTATTATTAACACATGTCAATATAACCAGATTTTCTATGTGATGCTTCTGCAAGTATGCAATTAATTTTTCTTACACAGCAACAGAGAAACTAAAAATATTGAAGAAGCAGAACAGATTATCAGCAGGGCAGCAGGAAGAAGATGCGAATTGTACATAAGACTGGAGGAAGAACAAATAGCTCTTGTTACAACCAAACTGTAAATGAAGAGCATTTCCGGGGTTAATAACAAAAACAGTGTTCATGGACATTGAATAGAAATTATGTGTGTGCTGTAACGAAGAAACATTTTGAATTTTACAGCGACAACTGAAATGTTTTAGTTGAAAGCTTTGGCCATAGCCAAAGAAATAAGGAAGGTATTACATGCATAGAAGATGTAAAGAATTTTAGTTAAATAAAGGGGAAAATGTTAATAATATTTTTTTTTTAAATGTATATGCCTGTTTCTGAAATTGGGGTGCTTCAAGTATTATAATTACTTGAGTTATTTAATCAAGTGTCCCATGAATAAAGGGTATGGAATACTTGATTAAATAATTATGGTATGACAAATTTCCATTGTTTCTGTCTTTATATTCTTCGTTTGCTCTAAAAAAAACCACATCTATCTCTCTTGTAAATTTGATAGTTCATCTCAGGCTTCTCTTGTCACCATACAGTTTCTCCCTCAACTGGGTTGGAAAAGGCCATGATGCCACTCTGCTCTTCTCATAGAGCTGAGTCTTGGAGAACATGTTCTACTGTTTGATTTTCAGTTTGTTAAGCAGATGGTATTTGAGTCTGTGGTGTGGTTCTCAGTTTGAAAATTATCACTTTATTTTGTTCTTAGTAATCAGTAGTATTGTCTTCATAAATTATGTTACCTGTGGTACTAAATTTCCTATCCAGTAATGTTTTCTGTTTCAGTTTTAGTCGTTGTTTTAGCTCTTTATCCAAATCCGTGGAAGGAGGAAGGTGATACATAAAGCAGAGATAACCCAATCCACCAACTTAACAGACACCTGGTGGCATCTTGTAGGGCAGCAACAAATTGATTCCACTTTGCTCGGTCGGTGGCCATCCTTCATACAGTGCCCAAACTCTGGTTTATTCTTTGCATCTCAGCCTCCACCAAGTTGTTTTTGGTCGGCCTATCTTTCGTTTTCCTTCAGGGGTCCATAGCATTGCTGTTCTTGTGATGGCATCGGGTCAAATAGTTTGTGATCAGTCTGAATTAGTCTCATATTTAAACATGATAAGAATTATTCATACCTGGCTCAAAATGTATAAAATGAACCATAAAGTAATGCAGGTGAGACAGTTCATGGGTGGGTGATATTTACAGATAAGTTTAGTGGCTTTTCTGTGTTCCTTACCTAACACTATGCATTCCATTAAAATAGCTTATGTATTTTTTCTTCATATTTCCTGTCAGTGATTTTTTTCTTATTTAGGAATTTAGGTACACTGTTTCTTAAGTTTGCTCAACAAATAAGGTAAACATTATTCATTAGTTATCCTAGATAAGTAATGAGATGACACAGGAGAGAAAAATAATTTGTGTATGTTTTTGTTTTGCCTTCTTATGGAAGTCATATAGCTCATTGCAGAGGATGCATTGTCCTGCTTTATGGAACATTTGAAATTACATTATAGCAACTTGTATTTATTATCTGCAGGGTGATTTACAAGTAATTTCTTAGTTTAACTTATTTGTACAGGAGGTTATTACTCTTAACTCTTTTGAGTTTAATGGCCAATTCTTCAACCAAATCAGTGGCGTTGCTATGGGTACTAAGATGGGACCTAGTTACGCTTGCCTCTTTATGGGCCACTTTGAGTATTTGGTCTTTCGCAGTTATGATGGACCGATACTTAAGTTTTACCGCCGCTATATTGATGATGGGATTGGTATCACAGACATGTCTGAGGTAGACCTCCGTCGGTTTATTGACTATGTTGGTAATTTCAATCTTGCCATCAAATTCACTTCTGAAATTTCTACAACTTCAGTGAACTTTCTTGTCATCACTGTGACTATTAGCCCTACTGATCTTAATACGTCCGTCTATTATAAGGCTACTGACGCTCATGGTTTCTTTCTTTATACTTCAACTCACCCTCTTAGTTGTAAAAATTCCATCCCCTTTTTTCAACTTCTTCGCTTGCGTCAGTTATGTCACGATGATGATGATTTCCAGAATGTGTTTTATCTGATGCTCTTAATCGCATCACACACGTCACTCGTCAGATGGCACTCACTACTAAACCTTCTGCCAAATCTGACAGACTCAAACTGGTTCTAACTTTCCATCCTCACTGTCTGGCAGTGAAGAGAATTCTATTCCGTCATCTGCCTATTCTCAACTCTGATCCTGTTACCCATGAATTGTTCCGGGATTCCCCTCTGGTGGCATATCGCAGGGATAAGAATTTCATGGACATTCTCGTACACAGCCGTTTGATGAATACTAGCCCTCCATATTTTGGCACACAGGCCTGCCACCGCCCAAGATGTCGTATGTGTGCGCATGTGCTCCAGACTCCAACTGTTTCATTTCCAAAGGGTAATTTTATTATTAGAGAGTCATTTACATGTGAGTCTAGGAATCTTATTTAAGCCATTATCTGTAAAAGATGCAACATTACCTATATTGGTGAAACTGGCAGACGTTTGGCAGATAGATTCTGCGAGCACTTAAATGATATATATCACAGAGCACAGAAACCTGTGGCCCTTCATTTCAATAGCCCAGACCATTCCGGTCCCTTTGACATCCAGGTAACAGGGTTACGCGGTTGCTTTCTCGATGACCGTAGTCGATTTTCTCTAGAGAATCGTCTTATTTTTGAAATGGGTTGTCTTTCTCCTAATGGTCTTAATGTCCAACATAATTTTGCTTGACTCTGTTATTCATTGGTTTTCCTGTATTTCAGACTTCTTTATTTCATTCGTCGCTTTTTTCATGATCTTTCTTTTATGTAATTTTGCATTTCTACTTCCGTATTTTTATGACGTCACTTTTATTCATCGCTGTGGGACGCCATTGAGACAGTTGTTCATTGTTTGACCGATTCTTTCAGCGGAGAGTCTTATAGCAGGACTTTTTATTCCATTTTCTTCTTTTGATTTTCATTGATTGTTGAATTTCTTGTATTTATTAATTCTTTTTGGTTTTGTAGTTTCTTTGCTTTATTATTGCTCTTCGTCTGTGTTTACATATATTACATATTTGTAGTCTATAATCTATATTTCTTGTCCTTGTTGCCTGTTTGTAACTGTGGCTGACGAAGGGTAAAACCCAAAACGTCCCTTGTTTCCTGTGCACTGTTTATTTGTAAAACTGATTCAATACCGTTTTATTTGTTAATATATATACAATTACACACAGGATTCTAAAAATGAGGTCACACTTTATTGACAAAGGATAAATAAAAGTATATTGTGAAGCCAAAACTCAGTATGCTGTAGTTGGTGTTATACGCTTATCACATGGTGTTAGGCACTGTTGTTGAATCTATTACAAGATTTTCATCATTTCACTCCATAGGACCTTCTTTGTGGAGACACCTCTGAATAATGTAATTTATGATAGCAGACCACAAACACTACTAGAACTACCGGATGCTTTGGAAGAACTTTGTGCACCAATCCCAGCAGATACCTTGCTGAGTGTTTCCACTTGATAAGAGCTGCTTAGTAGTAACTAGTTGAAAACTAGTGGGAGGTCAAAGCTTGCCACAGACTATTCCTGTATACTAAAAAAATTACTTTGTGCATGCTTCATTGAAGTATATACACACATATAAATATGTCATTGCTAAAAAAATTATCCTGAATTTGGTGGCATCGCCCAGTTTTTATTTTATAGCTAGACTTTGTCAAGCAATGGCAAAAACCATTCTCAAATATTGCTGCCGCCTTGCTGCCAAGGTTTACAAATTGTGCGACCTCCTCCATGTCAGCATTGTTGACTTTGATTCTTGTGCTGTTATTTGTATTTTACTTAACCAGTGTTGTCTTCCCCACATTGACTGTTAGTTTTATTTTCTTCCATTTGTTATTCTAACTTCCCTAGCAGTTCCGTACCAAGTGCTGAGATCAAACACCACCTATGTTCCCTCTGACAGAAAGGATTAGATATAGTTAAACTATGTACAGGGCTGAAAGATTGGTGACAGTTGACATTCAACAAACAGATGGGAATGTTACAGTGTCTTGATGTTCCTTTGTCACAGGACTTTGAATTCACTTTATTTGAGCCACAGATTTGTTTAACTGTATTACACAAGTGGTTGTTGAACTACAAGGGGATTGACATAAGTCTTGGGCCTGACCATGAAGGACATGTCACAGAGAACTGAAATTTTGTATAGTGTTTATTCCTTTTCAATATAGCCACCATCTGAATTGACACACTTCTGCCATCTCTGCTTGACCTTGAAAAGACCTTGGGAGTAGAACACCCTATTTTTCAAACTAAACCAGTCATCACATGCCAGTATAACCTCTTCATCGTTGTCAAAATGATTTCCTTTTAGCTGTTTTTTAAGATTTGGGAATAGAAAAAAGTCTGATGGAGCCAAATCTGGAGAATATGGTGGCTTTGTGAGAGGGCGCGTTGTCTTGAAGCTAAGGAAGATTTTGAGTGCGCGTTATCTCTCGTTTCCTGGTCACAACCTTTCTTAGTTTTGTGAGAAGATCTGCATAGTACTGTCCATTAACTGTGTTGCCACGAGGCAGATAATCTTTCAAAAGGACACCTTTGCCGTCCCAAAAAACAGTCAGCATCACTTTTCCTGCAGATTTCTGCGCTCTCGGCTTGACAGGTGTTGGGGAGCCCGGGCATGCTGGAAATTTTGGATTCGGGGTCATAATGGTGTACCCAAGTCTCATCTACTGTCACCATGGTCTCCAAAAAATGTATTGACTGACACTTTTTGAGCAACTGTTGACAGCAATTTACCCTCGTTTGCTTCTGTTCACGTGTCAACAGTCGCGGAACCCAGCGTGCACACACTTTTCTCATGTTCAGTCTGTTGTGTAAAATTCTATAAACTGTTCTTTCATTTAGTTTTACTCTACTAGCTATCTCCACAATTGTCATTTTTCGATCCTGGTCAATGATTTTCTTCACTCTTGTTGCATTTTCATCGTTGCACTGAGGCTGGTCTACCAGATCTTGGCAGATCAGCAACATTTGAGCGGCTGCACTTAAACTGTTGACACCAGTTTTTTTACCGAAGTATATGAAGGACAAGAATCACGAAACACTGGTTCCATCTCCCTGTGTATTTCTGTAGGTGTTTTTCCCTGAAACATCAGAAATTTTATCACAGCTCTGGACTCCTTCTTTTCCATTGTTTTGTCAAATCTTTGAGCAGCAGATCAGGTCAATGTGGTACATTGCGCCGTGCACCGTAGCGGGAAAACCCATTGAAGAAACAAACGCTTACTTCACACATTCAGTGCAAATATGATGAACTTTAAATGTGCCAAGTTTCATCTTCCTCCTGTGACTCCTTCATGGTCAGGCCCCAGACTTATGTCAATCCCCTTGTAAGATAGGGTCACTGTTATAGAAATTCATATTGATTAGATTTTCTTTTGTCTGAATTGGCCTGAATAATTTATTCAGTTAAAAAAAAAAGGAAATTTACTGATCATGGTAGCATACATTTGATTGAACTCGTGAAGGTTTTTCCCTTTTTGAAAAGTTATATTCATTAGCTTTTGCTGCTGCTGCTGTTTTTTCCCCCTGTGGTAATGTCACTGCTGGTATCCTATTTGCTTATTTGATATGATATTTGTGCTGATGCTGTGTAAAATAGCCAAATTTAGTGTAAGATTTTACTGATGTACACGTCATGTAAACTATCAAGTTTTATTGGTAAACTTACTACATCTCCACATGAACAGATTATACAGGATCTGCACAGAACATTTTACATTAGATGGTGAATGCGTGCAACAACAAAAATGTCACATATACAGGATCTGTCTAGAACATTTAATTATGATTGTGACTACATAATAGTTTGTGAGATGCATACAGTTAACACTAAAAAATTGAGTACAGTAGAACTCCATTTATCCGAACCCCATGGGACCGAGCATCGTTCGGATAATCAAATGTTCGGATAATTGGATTACATAATGTATCGAGTACATGTACACATATTTCTAAAAATAATTAACCATCACAAGGAAAATACACTATAAAACATATTTAATTGTGCTGTAATAATAATACCCACACTGTATTAGATCACTGTATCACCAAAATCTTTCATTACACTGCAGTGCATGTACTACTTGTATTAATTATTATTTTTTAAGAAAGAGAAATGTTTTCAAAATAACATTACAAACGATTCAAAACCAGGCGCAACTTACGTATACATGTACTTGCACAGATGTAGCCCACTATTTAAAATAATGAGGAATCCTCTTTTGCACCAAAACTGGATAGTCTCCTTTTAGATGCTAAGTCCCGCATTCTCTTCAACAGCAGAAGCTGTGTAGGACAGCTGTCATCTTCTTGCTCGTACCAAGCCATCGCTGTGTCTAGTGCTATAAAGGCCTCTTCAGCACTTGGTCGACGTTTTGGGTTTTCTTCATAATCTACAAGTACATCATGTACTTCTGAGGAGTCTTTATCATCGGTCACTACATGCATTTTATTTTATTCTTGCACAAAAACAACATTTCTTCGTCATTCAAAAACGGAAAACCAGAATCATTATCATCTTCTAGCCACATGTGTGCATCATCTTTGTCACAGTCCGAAAATCCGGGCATTGCTTGAAACAGTTCCACAACTTCATTTATACAATCATCATTTGTGTCCACTGCAGTAGTTTCATTTCCTTCTTTTCCCAAGCAATCTATTCCAAGCCTTGTTAAGATTATCCTGTGACAGGGTGGTCCAAGCATCAGCTAACATATAGCAGCAGTCTTTGAGATTAAGCTTTTTGGAAAACGCCACCACACTTTCTTCATCTTCAGCCAACAATAAACGACGCAGGACTTCCTTCTTGTACATCTTTTTAAGCTTTGCTATAACACCCTGATCCATTGGTTGAATCAGTGCTGTTACATTGAGAGGCAGAAAAATTACTTTAAAATTTGCATCAACTGCATTCAATGTATCCGTCTCTGGATGAGATGGTGCATTGTCCAGTAGAAGAAATTCGTTTCCAGTTTTCTTTTCTTGTTCTCTCAACCTCTTCACATTTGGGATGAACTGATTTGTATACCAATCAAGAAATATTTCACTATTCATCCAAGCACTCTTCTGTGCTTTGTGGCACAATGGGAGACATGTCACATTCTTTAAACAACGTGGTTTTTTGGCTTCGCCGATCATTAGCACCGCACCGGTGAACGATGACTTCCACTGGCATTCGCGGCTACCAAAATTGCACTTTTTAAACCCAGGGGCAGATGCTTCGTGCTGAGATGCAAGTGATTTTTGAGGCAATGATTTCCAGTATAAGCCAGTCTCATCGGCATTATACACATCATCGAGTGAATAACCTTCTTCTTCCAAAAAAGCCAAGAATGTTTCTTTAAAATTGTCAGCGGCAGTTGCATCGCTAGATAAAGATTCCCCTTGAATCTCCAATTCTCGTATGCCATGACGAGATTTAAAGTGTCTTAACCATCCCTGGCTAGCCTTAAAGTCAGGAGGACCGTCACGTTGATTGTTGAACTGAAGTGCCTTTTCACACAATAGAGAGCCAGAGACAGGTTCCCCTTTGCTTCTTCTTTGCACAAACCATATATACAAAGCTTCTTCCAATTTCAAATCTTTCGCATTTCTCATGGTTTTACGTTTCTTCGACCCATTTTCACTATCCAATTTCGATGCAAAACTCATAATTTTATCCTTGTTACTTTTGATGTCAGAGACGGTAGCTTTCCCAACATTGAAAATCCTTGCAAGTGAAGATACAGTTTCACCTTTTCCTAGTCTCTTGATAATTTCTGTTTTCGTTTCAATTGACAAAACATTGCGGTTCCTTTTATATGCTTTAGGCCTACTGGAAGATGCTATACCGCACAGAGAAATACTTGTACACCAAAATTATTCTGCTGTAGTAGCAGACACAATTATTTTAAGTTGAACTGTCTGTTTAGCCAGTGTTCTGCCTAGAACGCACACGTACACTGGATTGGTAAACCAGATATTAACTGACTTTATGATCTAACTGACATCTTGTACGTAAGCGACCGACCATTAGCCCATCATATCCTCTACAAATTGTTCGCACACATTTGAAGCTTGCCGCATCAAAAGATTCAGAAATGTAGTCTAACATGACTGGTGGCTCCTGATTTTTTTTTTTTTTTTTTTTTTTTTGGGGAAAAAAGTGTTCGGATAATTGGATGTTCGGATAATTGGGGTTCGGATAAATGGAGTTCTACTGTATGTATAACAATTTGTCAGATATGCTTAATCTACACAGAACATTCGGTTTATACAGAGCATATATGTTGTGCCCTTTGTAGTTCCAGGGCGTCTGTGAGGAGACCTTGAAATCATAGAACTACTGCTCCCTCAGGTGTGTCATAAGAGGCCACTAATGTGAGGTTGGGCAAGGGCTGACAGCTTCATTGTGTAACAAAAGATTGTTTCAGAAACCACTGCCACAAGAACACTTTGGTGCATACTTCCTGCAGTGATGGCACATTGCTCCATAATTAGCAGAAAGGTGAAAGATATGCAGGTTATATGTGCAGTTCGTTCAGTTTATGAACTCTGAATGTATGCAGTATCTAATGTGAGAGTAAAGGTAGCAAATAGCCAGCAATTATAAGGCTTCCACAAAGTAAGGGTTAGGTGTTACATGTGTAACTCTAGATGTCTGAATAACTGCTTTTGATTTAGCAGAAGCAATGTTGAAGCCATGATTGTACTAAATGTTAACATTGTTTTATATTTTACATGTTCAGTGTACATGTTAGAGATTTGTAGAAGTAATGTTGTATTTATTTATAGATGCTAACTGTAATTATTTATTCAGTGAACACGAGCAGCTGCAGAAGTGTCACCGATGTGTTGTTATTTAACTAGGGCTGCTGAGCCTGTCACTTTTTTGCAGCCAGTGCTAAGTTGAAGAATCCTTGGCATGATCTACATTGTAAATCTAAGCTGTTCCAGTGACTTTTCTACTATTCTGAAACTTTATGAGTTGGGTTCATGAGCTCCAATTTCTTTCCTGGGTATTCTTTCCTGGCTTGGCACACATGTAAAGGATCCTCACATTTGATTTCAAGCTGGAAAGGAAGGAAGGGGGGCATAGTGTGCATCCCCTGCCATCCATGGGGACTTTCCAAATATGCAGGGCTAAAATACTGTATTCTGAGCTTCCCCAAGAAATTGTCACATCCTGCACAGAGCCACCCCTCACCTGCTTATCTGTTCATTGTGAGACCCTACTGCATGCAGCCAACTAGGTAAAAGCTAGAGTTAAGTCTTGAGTTCAAGTGGCTCCTCCAAGCTTAGTGTGCAGTGCTGAGTTTTCAGCATGTTTCACCACTGGGAAGGGGGGGGGGGGGTGATGTCGAGCCACTCTGGTGTAGCTAGTCAACCCCTTAAGCATTGGCCAGGCAACTTGAAGGTTGCACATTTCCAGGATGCAACACGTGGAGATGGTTAAAGGTCTAACCCTGAAATTCATGCAATATCAGCGTGAATTCCTTTGTAATAAATTAGGGAGCATGTTTTGTTGTATTGTTCCATCTTGTAACAATTTGGTACTGTCATTGTTCTGTCTACAAGTCTCTGTCAGGGAGGGACAATTTGATAAATTCTCATGATGAAGTGAGCATCCTTGTATACTAAAAGTAGACTGTAACCTTATTTCCATGTATGTTACTCATGACTGAGTGTGAGTTCTTACTAACATAAACCATCAGGTATTTGGGATCGGTTTTTTCGATACATTTTTTGCAAAATGGCAAATTAGGAGCAAGAGAACAGAGAAAGACAAATAAACAGTGAAATAAGAGAATGGACTAGACTGAACTAGAACAGAGACCCAAAGACCAGACCAAAAAAAAAAAAAAAAATATAGACCAGCCATCTCAAATACAAAAAGTTAGAAATGAAATAGAACAGCTTAATCTCTGGAAATATGATTAAAAAATAATAGGCACTCTATAATGAAAGTTCCAGGGAGAGAGGGGGTGGGGTAACGAAGGAATACATAGTCAAGGAATTAGCAGAAGAAACAAATTAACTCATAATTGATGAAGAAAAATGTTTAGTTAGAGCAGAAATGCACAGAACTCGGAGAAAGGGGAGTAAAAATCTTTGTGGCCATGCTTCAGAAAGGAGATTAAATGAAGCGCAGACATGGGGGTAAGGGGGGGGGGGAAGATGGTATACATAGTGGAAATTATAACATTTGAGAAACATAAGAATATTCAAATTCTTGGAGAAAAATCATACGATTTGTGAGAGTATGTACATGAAATTAATCAAAACAAGAAAATTAATTAATTATGCGATTATGGTTAAACTTGACATGTATATGCATTGGAATAAGATCAGGGAAATTATTCTGGCTATACAGGCATTCCCCGCTTATTCGACAGGTTAGGGACCAGAGCACTGTCGAAAAGCGGAAATCGTCGAAAAGCGGAACCCAGTCTTGTTTTAGCTTGCAAATGCATTTTGGCTGCCAAAAAACGTAAATAACGGACTATATATCTCTTGCGAAAGCTAAATAACACACTATATGTATACAAAAGCACAGTAAAATGAACAAAAACTTACCTTTAAATATACAAAAGTGCTGTACAGTAAAATGAACAAAAGCTTAGAAACATGACAAAATAGGTCGAAAGAGCGGACCACACATCGAATTTATGGGTTCTGGTTATAATTGAAAACTCCGCCTATGCCGGTCCCAAGCCCGGATGAAAAAGGAGGAGGGCGGCCTGCATGACGGCCGTAAGGAGGCAGCCCCTCCAACATGCAAAGGCACAACAGGCCAATCACCTGTTTGCTTTAAATCATGATTACGCGAACTACAAGAGAGAAAACCGGACTGATTCTAAAGGCGACGAACTGGAACGGACTACGGACTACGACTTATGGAACTTGGAACACAAGAAGTATAAATGGGAAGGAAGAGGAGCTGGTGGAAGAGATGAGGAAAGCAAAACTAGAAATCCTGGCTATAACGGAAACGAAGAAAAAAGGACAAGGAGTCATGGATCTCAATGGCAACATGTTGCTCTACAGTGGTGTACCCATATCTGAAAGAGCTAAAGGGGGCGTGGGTTGCATTGTGGCCCAAAATCAAAAAGATAGTATCAAGGGATGGAACTTTGTCTCGGAGCGCATTATGGTTGTAAAACTAAAAGAAGGTGAAACCATAGTCAACCTGGTCATAGTGTATGGGCCAAATGAGGATGAGAGAGCAGAGGTCAAGGAGGAATTCTTCGAGCTGCTTCAAAGGACAGTGGATGACTGCCTAGATGAAGTTATTATGCTCGGAGATTTTAATGCCAGAGTTGGAAATGACCATGCTAGATGGGGTGGAGTTATCGGAAGATATGGAGAAGATACTCTCAATGACAATGGAAAGCGACTCCTTAGATTCTGCAGTGAGCAGAATCTGATCATTACAAACACAAAGTTCCCCCATAAGCGCATACATGCATACACTAGATGTGAACCAACCAAGAATGAGAAGTCAGTGATCGACTATGCCATTGTTCGGAGAAGCTCATTCAGATATGTCCGAGATGCAAGAGTCTGGAGGGGGCCAGAGATTGGAAGTGATCACTACCTGCTAACAATCAAACGAACAACTGAAAGAGTTGCTCAGCCTAGGAACTGCCCAACATCACGCAAGAAATCAAGTAAACGAGCAGGAGAAATGAGCATTAGGACCTACAAGCTGAGAGAGCCAGAAATTAAGACCAGATATCAGGGGCTTATTGCTACAGCAGTGAGCAACACAGAAGAACGACCTGATGACTTGGAAACCCTCTGGAATAAATTCAAGGATATCATAAAGACAGCTGCTGCAGAAGCATGCGGTGAAGTCCGACTTGGGAACCAGAGAAAGAGGACACCTTGGTGGACAGAGGAAGTCAAAGAGAAAATAAGAGAGAAGAAAATGGCATGGAAACAATACTTAGGAGCTAAAAAAAACACAACAGGACAAATGGAAAAATATAGAGAATATGTGACACTCAGAACAGAAGCAAAGAACAAAGTGCTAGCAGCAAAACAGAAGTCCTGGGAAGAATTTGGAGAAAAGCTAGAAAAAGATGCACAAGAAAACCAGAAATTGTTCTATAAGACCCTAAAGAACATGAGGAAAGAAAAAACAATGCCCTCTCAAATTTATAAAGGACAAGCAAGGCAAATTGCTTACTGCCCCGAAGGAAGTAATGGAAAGATGGAAAGAATATTTCTCAGAACTCCTGGATGGTGAGCATGGTGAAGCATCAGAAATGATAACCACTAGCACAGAAGAGAAAACCAATGATGGTGAAGATTTCATAAAGATGGAAGAACTGAGGGCAGCACTAGAGAAAATCAAGATGGGCAAAGCAGCAGGGCATGATGGTATAACACCAGAAATGGTTAAGTACATGGGAGCATCAGGCGACCTATTACTCTTAAAGGTCCTACAGGCAGCATGGTGCAACAAGACCATACCAAAGGATTGGGAGATTGCCATCATAACACCAATTTTCAAAAAGGGTGACAATCGACAATGTGGAAACCATAGAGGCATATCCCTTCTCAGTGTCCCTGGTAAAATCTACTCTAGAATCCTAGAGCAGAGACTCCGACGCCTAGCTGAGCCACAATTGGATGAGGTCCAGTGCGGATTCCGAGCAAACCGAAGTACTCAAGACCTAATCTTCACACTCAGACAGCTAAGTGAAAAGGCCCTTGAGTATAAGAGTGAGATCCATCTTTGTTTCATAGATCTGGAAAAGGCGTTTGACAGGGTCCCCTGGAGCAAACTTTGGGACTGTTTGGCAAGGAAGAATATTCCAGCACCTCTGATTCATGCTATACAGAGCTTCTACAAGTCTTGCAGAAATTATGTGAGGACAGCAAACCATAAGTCAGAAGAGTTCAGGACCACCACTGGTGTAAGACAAGGTGATATCCTATCACCTTACCTCTTCATACTCCTTATGGACGATGTCATCAAGGCATGTAAGGAGAGAACAAGAAAGTATTCAGTGGGGTACTGGAAGATGAGACAGGTCTATATTTCGGAGCTGGCATTTGCTGATGATGTTGCCCTGATTGCTAAATCAGAGGCACATCTCCAATCCAACCTGCAAGTCTGGAAGGAAGAGCTGGAGAAGAGAGGGATGGTCATAAGCAGCTCTAAAACAAAATCCATGGTGATATCACGAGAAGAAAGAAAACATCAGATTAAGTTGGGAGAACAGGTCCTGGAGCAGGTCGACCACTTTAAATATCTCGGAGCTATTATAGACCGAAAGGGAGGCATCAAAGAAGAGTTGGCCACTCGAAAAGCAGCGGCTGGGAGACTTTTTCAGGCCATAAATCGTGGATTCCTCAGCAAGAAAGAGGTTGGTAAGAAAACGAAGATGGCTGTATACCGCTCCACCTATGTCCCAGTCTTGACATATGGATGTGAGTCGTGGGCAATGACTACAACCCACAAAAGCCAGATCCAAACCTCAGAAATGAGGTATCTGAGGAAAGTGGTTGAAGTAACAAGAAGAGACATGGTCCGCAACCAGACGATCCGTCAAGGCCTAAAATCCCATCCGCTGCAGACCCAAATAGAACAGTCCCAACTAAGATGGTTTGGCCATGTCTGCAGAATGGGAGAAGATCGGCTACCAAGACAAGCATGGGAAACAAAGAGCCAGGGATCCAGACCTCCAGGACGACCCAGAGTCCTCTGGGAGGACAACATTAGACAATCTTTGAAGGACCGAGGACTAGAATGGAACCAGGCCAGGAAGAAGACAGCTGATAGAATGGTCTGGCGCTCTCTCTTCCAAACCTCTACACCTCACGGTAGAAGGGGAACGACTAAGTAAGTAAGTAAGGTTATAATTGAAAAGCGTCGAAAGAACGGATCATCGAAAAGTGGGGGACACCTGTATACTGTTATAAATGTGTGGTGGAAAACCTCTTTACCCCCTTTTTTTCACTGCTATTTTGAAATATGGTGTTAGTGAGAAAGGAGCAGTGAACTGAAAATTCCTATGTGATTAACACTTCAATTGCCATGACGTAAAATGGAATTCATTGTGCATGTGACATACATTTGAATTCATTACAAGTTTTATTGGAATTCTGTGGGATCCACATTTCAATTCAGTTCAGCTTGCATTTGAATTTTTTTCATGAGCCATGTTCATTGTGATTGTTGATGTCAGTGCAGCATACATATCTTAGCATCTTTTAAAGTTATTGTATTATTTTGTTTGTTCATTGTGTGTGTATATATATATTTATCTGTGTGTGTGTCTTTCAGTAAATTTTATTGCTAAATAAGGAATGTTATCATGATTTGCTTTTAGATAGCTTTATTCACAAGGGTTAGTGTAGTAACTTTTGAAAGAGTTTTGTTTACATTTTTAACCATAGATAGCACTTTATCTAGATTGGGTTTGGGTCTTGTATTTGGTATCATAGTCTTATGAGAATGTCATCATTGGCATTTCGTTACAATTCTTGTACATTGTAAAACAGCTGTACACGGTGCTTTTTACAAAAATAATTTTGTTAAAGAAATAAACGGTGAATTCAGGAGGATGTAAAATTATAACTGTCTTGAATTATCTAAATTGCAATAGATGTGTTTTCGAGCCAATGCGTTCTTCTCCATTGACTATGTTTTTGTTTTGTATATGCAATCATTTGAGATGGAGAGAGAGAGAGAGAGAGAGAGAGAGAGAGAGAGAGAGAGAGAGAGAGAGAGAGAGAGAGAGAGAGAGAGAGCATAAATTTCACTGAAGGTTTACATTTACATCTGTTGTAAAAGGAAAAAAAAAACAATTGGATATCATCATCATCATGTTCCTCTGTTTCTCCCTATGGAGCTTGGAGCCACTACTGCAGCTGGCATCTGTAGCAATTTGGTTTACATGATGCGTCTGCTAGCTCCAATCACAGCCTCATATTAGTTGCCTTGTACAACATGCCTGAGGGAGTAATAGTCCTATTCTATCTTTGTCTCAAGAGAGGTAACTGGATCTACTGATTTGATTTCTGCACTAACCTTATTCTTGAGAATAAACAGGAACTGGACCATGTCTTACAGTTAAAATGGACTTTTTTGTTGTTGAGAGTATGAAAGTTTCAACTATTGCAGCCTTCACCAGACCTTATGTTGGTCTTGTTATACCATGCTTTAAAATTGTAACATGACTCCTGTGCCTTTTGGTTGTGCCACCCAGACCTGGTAAATACATGCCTCATTGGTTCTTAATTTATGACTTCATCATTGACATATGAATGAGTATGTTTAAATGGTTCATAACTATGTTAAAAAAAAAATAAAGTTGAGTTCTCATGTAAACTCTTTATACTTTTTTAGTTTTAATTTGTCACCCTGTACTTTAGATCCAAGTTTTATTTTCTTCTTTTTTTTTCTGGAGCATGATATGCATCATTTAAATCTGTGATGTATGTAGTTCCCAGGAGCCTCTGAAGAGACAAATAAAGAATTGGACCACTGCCACCCTCAGGCATGTCATACCAGGAGACTAATATGGGATTGTATGTGTGGGGGCTGGCATGATGAATTCATCATGTTAAACAAATGGCCACAGAAACCATCACTGCAAGATCATGTGAATGCTTGGTGCTGACTGCCTGCAAGGAGACCAGATACAATGGGATCTCCATGCTCTGTAAGGAACACAAAGGAAAGTGGTGATGATGTATGTGTTCTTCATGGTCTTCTTACACTGAGATATGCTACAGTAGTGGCTGTATGGAGCTCAAATGAAATAGATGATGATGACTGTAATAGCCTGAAGAATATTAAGCTTATAGCAAGCATTATTTTTCTGCTGACCTGAATACTCTTGTCTCCCACCAGTTCTTGTATCTGCTTCAGATTTGTTTTTCATATGCTTGGCCTTTGTATATATTAAGTTGCATTGATAGTTTTTCTCTTTTCTTTTGCCACTCTTGTCAGCCTTCTTCTGTGGCCGTTGACGCTGGTGTCTACTATTCTTCACTATAACTGACGTATGCCACAAATCAACTATCTTGTTAGTTGTAGATCGTATAGTGTGAGGTTCTATCACTACCCTTCAGCATTTAGCTCTAGTAACAAGTGGTTTCAAAACTGGTTTGGTTGTTCGTCCATCACGGGTGATGAAGACCACTCTGTTCATCCAATTATTTAAGAATATGTTAGGTTAGTCTATGGGTACGAAGGTGACTGAAGAGCCCGATGCGGGCCTGGAAAGATCTTGGACAGTGTGGGCAGGGAATGTTTGCTTCATGTGAAGGTTTTATTTCACGGTCCTTTCTAGCTTGTCTCCGCTGTTCCGCTGCTGCTCTTCTGGATGATTCACATGCTGCTGCACCTTTACGAAGAGATGTGCGCCAAGCAGTTCGGTCTTGCGCAGCAGCTTCCCATGTGTCTGGGTTTATGTCAAAGGTTTTTAATGACGTCTTTAACGTGTCTTTGAAGCGCTTCTTTTGGCCACCATGGGAGCGTTTACCCTTCTGCATCTCACCATAAAAGAGTATCTTTGGCAGTCGATGGTCTGGCATGCGGACTACATGACCTGCCCAGCGAATTTGTGACTGCATCAGAATAGTATCAATACTAGGGATACCAGCTCTGTCAAGAACGGCGGTATCCGGGATCTTGTCTTGCCATTTGATGTTCATTATCTTCCTGAGACAGACTGTATGGAAGTGGTTTAGCTTCTTTACGTGGCGCCTGTATACAGTCCATGTTTCACATGCATATAGCAGCACTGGAAGCACCGCAGCTCTGTACACCTTCAGCTTTGTCTGTAGACTAATGCCACTTCGATGCCAAACGTTGGTGTATAGTCTGCCAAATGTGCTGCTGGCTTTGGAGATCCTGGTGTTCACCTCATCATCAATGACAATGTTCTGGGATAGTGTGCTACCAAGGTATGTGAATCTGTTCACAACATTCAGTTTCTCACCATTAACCTTGATGACTGGCTCAGTATAAACTGTGCCAGGAGCTGGTTGGTACATGATTTCTGTTTTCTTCGTGTTGATGGTAAGCCCAAAGTTGGTGCACGCTTCGGAGAATCTATCCACACTATGCTGCAGATCAGCCTCTGAGCCAGCATTGAGGGCACAATCATCAGCAAACAGAAGATCTCTGATGGTGTGTGATTTGACCTTGGTTTTTGCTTGAAGCCTCCTAACGTTAAACAATTTTCCATCAATTCGATAACTAATGTCGATTCCTGTGTCCCCGTCTCTAAAAGCATCAGTCAGCATAGCAGAAAACATGATACTGAACAGAGTCGGTGCAAGTACGCACCCTTGTTTAACTCCATTTGAGACGGGGAAAGGCTCTGATAGCTCACCGTTTTCCTGAACTCTAGCCTGCATTCCATCATGCAGTTGCTGCACTACTGTGATAAATTTCTTTGGGCAGCCGTATTTTGCCATGATCTTCCATAGACCCTCTCTACTGACTGTGTCGAACGCCTTTGTCAAGTCGATGAAAGCTGTGTACAGGTCACAGTGCTGTTCTTGGCATTTTTCTTGTAGCTGTCTTGCAGCGAACACCATATCTGTGGTTCCACGTTCTTTCCGGAATCCACACTGACTTTCAGGTAAAAGACCTTTGTCAAGATGAGCCGTAAGGCGATTCAAAAGAATTCTGGCGAATATCTTCCCAGCGATTGATAAAAGAGAGATGCCTCGATGATTGTTGCAGTCTTGGCGATTACCTTTACGTTTATATAGATGTATAATTGAGGCATCTTTAAGATCGTGTGGGATGGTTTCACTCTGCCACATTTGCTGGAAGATCATATGAAGTTTCTCTATCAGAACTGCACCGCCATCTTTATAAACCTCAACAGGAATTGAATCGGAGCCAGGGGCCTTTCCACTAGACAGTTGACGAATCGCTTTTTTAGTTTCCTCCAGAGTTGGTACATCATCTAATGCTTCATTTATAGGAATTTGGGGCAGGCGGATGATGGCTTCGTCGTTAATAGATGATGGCTGGTTCAAGATATTATTAAAATGTTCAGCCCAGCGTTGGAGCATTTTTTCCTTGTCTGTAATTAGTGTTTTTCCATCTGCATTAAGGAGGGGAAATGATCCTGATGATGTTGGACCATAGACCGCTTTGAGTGCAAGGTAAAAGTTTTTCAAGTCATGGCTGTCAGCAAAGCCTTGGAGCTCATCTGCTTTATTACTCAGCCATGAATCCCGCATCTGGCGTAGTTTATGTTGGACGATTCTACGCATGTTGTTGAAAGCGTCTTTCTTGGATGTAGATTTTGGATCATTTAAATATGCTTTATGGAGATGGTGTTTCTCAGCCAACATCTGCTTTATATCATCTGAGTTCTCATCAAACCAGTCATTTTGTTTCTTGATGGAAGGACCCAGGACCTCTGTAGCAGTGTTGTAGATCTGCTCACTTAGGGCTGCCCAATTTGTTTCCACACTTTGGCCGTCTAGCGAGATAGATTTGAGACGGTCTTCTAAGGTGTCAGTAAATGACTGTTTGATTTTTGTCTTCTTTAGTTTGGTAACATCCAGCCTCTTTTGAGTTTTCTTCCCCTGAGGGCGCCTGGCTGGTTGGATACGAATTTTAAGTTTAGATACAATGAGGCGATGATCAGTCCAGCATTCGGCACCACACATGGACTTGGTCACCCGGACATCTTGCCTGTCCTTCTTCCTAACAATTACATAGTCAATTAGGTGCCAATGCTTTGAGCGAGGGTGCATCCAGGAGGTCCTGTTGCGGGTAGGAAGTCGAAAAATGGTGTTGGTGACAAGGAGGTCATGTTCTGCGCAAGTCTGGAGGAGACGAAGTCCATTACTGTTACAGCGACCCACGCCGTACCTACCAATAGTGCCATTCCAGGAGATGTTATCTGAGCCTACTCTTGCATTAAAGTCACCAAGAATGATGAGCTTATCTGCTTTAGGAACTGATGCAATGACTGCATGTAGTTCTTCGTAAAACTTATCCTTGACATCATCCTGGTTTGTCATAGTTGGTGCATACGCGCTAATGATGGTGGCATGTTTTCTTCCATAGAACAGAGGGATCTTGACCGTCATGAGTCGGTCATTTATTCCCTTTGGGGCCCCCGCTAACTTGCTGACAATTGCTGTTTTGATTGCAAATCCAACCCCTGCTTCTCGTCTTTCTTCAGTTCCTCTTCCGCTCCAAAAGAATGTATAACCTGCACCCTTTTCGCAAAGTTGGCCCTCGCCTGCAAGTCGAGTTTCACTCAGTGCTGCTATGTCAATGTTGTACCTGGCCAGTTCTCTCCCAATCAGGGCAGTTCGTCTCTCAGGTCTGTTTGCGTTAAAGTCTTTGTCAAGTAAAGTGCGCACATTCCATGCGCCTAGAATGAGGGGGAAAAATCTGTCCTTTCTTTTTCTTATATGTCGACCGCCGAAGTAGGGTACCCACCAACCGCGGTAAGCTGGTTAGGTAATGGTGAAGCAGGCAATGTTTAGGGCACCTTTTCTAGCCCCTTCCTCATGCCATGGAGGTGAGCAGTGCTTTCCTAAAGAGGGCTGCTCAGACACTCAGGGGGCTGCCGAATCCCACTGCTGCTCCGATCAGTGGAAGACGACCATATGGCCTGAGCCGCCTGTGTGTAGGTCTGCGACTACGACTGCCAGCGTACCCACGCCTGCCGCTTCGCCGCTCGCCCATCGCCACAGGACTTGTTGTGAGTGGATGGATGAATGGATGAAAGAGTGACTTGCGCGGTGATTTGGATTAAAGTGAGGAAGAGTTGCGCAATTCGTCGACCTCACTCTCTCGCCTGGGTCCATCTCAATCCAGTGGCAAGACAAGTCAAGACGACTGGAGATGAAGTCAGGTGCAGTGGATGACCAGGGCTTTCTACGTGCCTCGCCGTGCTCCTTACGCTCCACAGCGCGTTGCTGGTAATCGCCGTCATGCCCGTTGAACCAACAGGTGGTTTCTTCCGCGCAGTCTATCGAATCCAGTCTTCGCATGCATGGGTAGGCAGACCCTAACTCACCGAAGGTTTATAACCATTCGGCTACCCTCACCTAGTTTAGCCGGCCTGTCAAAGCCGTTGTCCGGGGGTGGCCGCTGTCGCATGCTGACAGCTACGAGGAGCCACAGGTGAGAGCTGGATGCCAGGTTTCAAAACTAGACTCGCTGACTCAACATGAACGATGACAGCAACACTTCTCCAGTTTTATGTCAACTTTATTTACATGAAGAAAACTTGAAGACAAATGGTAAAATTCAGAACAACCAGCCTTCCAATCTAATTGCTGGCTTCTTTGCATAGACAAACATGTGCTGCCGTTCACTCTCTCGATCTTGTAGTGGTTTTTATCAAAATTTGCACATATCCTGTGACAACTGTTAATTATTATCTCTGTATATTTTCCTGTTAAAATTTTACAGAAACTCAAGCAAACATCACCCATCATAAGTGTCGACAAAGTAAAATTATTTAATTCCATATTGCAGCTTATACCAAAACATATCCGCGGAAAACGCCTCAGCAAGTACAAAAGGAGGTCACTGAAAAATGGCATGCAGTTATTTTCCTGAGAATGTTTCATCCTTACTAGCAAACTGGAATTCTTTAGCTATGAAAAAACCAAGGGAGTCTTCTAACCTTTTGGGCCAAACAGGGCGAAACAAAGTCAAATCAAGAGACCATGGCAACAATTTCAGTATCACTTGATGCTGGTCACCCAAGTGCATATATTGCTGATGATGATGATGATAGCGCAAAAGAAACCACAGTAAGCACTAGTGTTGCTTCTGAAGTCTCTATTAATCAGCAGAATAAGTTCAGAGTAAAGGTGCAAGATGAAAGATGCCTGTCAGTAGAAACAACAGGCATCTGTCGATGTGGAATTATGTTGTTGGGAAGTTCCCGCCCGGTTGTATCCAGGTCCTCTATGTCGAACCAATCTATACTTTCTCCGTTTTCCTCCAACACAATGATAGCCATCAGCAGCTGGTGAGTCCTTTTCAGGACAAGTCCGTTTCGGGGTTTTATGCTAGCAGATAGATAATGTTAGTCCTTTTCAGGATTTAGTATCTATCAACGCTGGAC
The DNA here is from genome assembly GCA_024509875.1 of Oreohelix idahoensis. Classification (NCBI taxonomy): domain Eukaryota; kingdom Metazoa; phylum Mollusca; class Gastropoda; order Stylommatophora; family Oreohelicidae; genus Oreohelix; species Oreohelix idahoensis. Next base: position 1,237,996 of record JAMPIV010003937.1, on the reverse strand, counting down.
GGGCTAGCAATCTGTTTAGATTGCTTAAGAGTTCACTATAACCGGTGTTCGCTGAACACTGAGGGAGTACGGGCAGCGTTGGCGTAGCTGGCGAGTTCTTTTTAGGGCAAGTCCATGTCAGGGCTTCAGGCTAGCAGATGGATAATAGTAGTCCTTTTCAGGACTTAGTATCTATCAACACTGATCGGGCTAGCAGTCCTTTTTCATGCTAGCTGATAGATGCTAGTAGTCCTTTTTAGGGCTTAGAGTTTATCAACACATCGCTTCAGTTAACAGAGTTCACTTATTTTTGAATGGCAAATTGCTCTATGATATAACCAAATGTCTTGTCTAGGTTGAAAGAAATGTGCCTTGCCACAAGAAGGCAAAACCCACAAACTAAAAAAAAAAAGGAAGTGATAACCTTTGAGAGACAGCCATATGGTAACGTTTTGGGATTGCGTTTTTACAATTGTCAATGCACAGTTTAAATTCACTGCACGTGATTGGCCTTTTAGTAAGGTATTAAAACGCTGTTATATGACAGGTGGTTATGTTGAACTAATTGGTGATATAGACAGTTTGGGCTAATTACTACACCAGTGCGGATAAGCTGTTGTAAAGCTTTGGTTTGGTTTGAAGGACTATCTTCATTGCACACGGACAACTCCATCAGTGCTCCGATCTCCTCCCTTAGATCACACAAGGAGGATCTCAGCACAGTGTACGAACTCCATGGCACCGGCGAGAATCCCAATGTGTGTATATAGGAACCACACATTCTATAAATATTTTTGTAGTGGGTAGCTTTCTAATTTTTGCCAGTGCAGCGGCCTTGTGGCCTACTGTTTACGATTTCCAACTGCCGTGGGATTTTTATCTTACCGTACGCAACTTGCACACGGGACCTCCTATTTTTTCGTCCGTATCCGAGAAGGCTAGGCATCCGATTTCACTACCCAGGAGACCCCGGGGGTGGGGGGGGGGGGCAGTATGACATCATTAGGACCACTGATTTTGACCCAAAAAAAAAAAATCTCCATAAATTGTATTCCCTCATCTGGGAATCGAACCCGGTACCTCTAGAATTCGAGGCGGACACCATACCTCACTCCGACCCCCATGTAAAGCTTTACCACCACAGAAAGGGGGTCGGCATAGGCGTTACGTAATTTTAAGGGTGGGGGGCTGAAAATGTCAAAAATTGCGTTACGAAATGTGTGAACGGCCCCTTCAAACTCGTTAGGAAAACCCCGACGACAACTCTGCTTCAAACGGAGCGAGAAAATGAAAGCAGAAGACGACGGTCACGCGCCGCAGACCTCCAAGATACGACAATATGCCAGGCTGCATAAAAAAAGCAATTATTTTAGGTATATGGGTGCAGTGGTAAACACTAATAGAAAAAAAAGATTGTTCTCATTTCTGCTTTTCCGTTTACATAAAAATGCAAAAGACCCCAAGGAAATCTGAACTCTCGCGCTTACAGGTTACTGTTTTAATTCAATAAAACAATAATAATAGATGGAAATAAACCTGCTTTTTCCACATTTTTAAAATTAGTAACTTAGTAACAGAGTCTGAAAGTTGTAAACAAATCTGGAGATTTTGTACTCTTTTTAATTAAATCGTGCTCTAACCACACTTTATGCATCTAGTTAAAGATTGCATTATACATATCAAACAGTATTAAAGTTAGTGAAAAAATATCTTTGGGCACTAATGAGGGCAGGCACACAAAATACGGCATCGACCGTTCTGGAGTTGTTTTCAATTCGTAGCAAATTGGAAGTTTGAGGTATCGCGTAATGTAAGTAGATTATATGTCGAATGTTTATAATTTGATGATAAATTTCCTATTACTCGTACCTTTTTGCTCCGCAGTGAATATGTGTAGTTAAGTGTTCTTTCGTAGCAGTTAGGGTTAGGTTTAGTGTTAACCCTAATCCTAACCCTAATACTAAACCTAACTCCTACGAAACTGGACATAACTACACATATTCACTGCGGAGCAAAAAGGTACGAGTAATAGGAAATTACCAATTAACTGACTATCTTCATTCAAATAGTACATCAGTATAAGTATTTAAACCAATAAAACGGTATTGAATCAGTTTTTACAAATTACGGTTCACAAAAAACAAGGGACGTTTCGGGTTTTACCCTTCGTCAGCCACAGTTACAAATAATCAACGAAACGAAAAAAAGAGAATTAACAAAACTTTGGAACAAGTAAAAGTTCACTGAGCTCGATCCGAAGATACTGTGAAAAAAAGCCGTAGTATTCCGTCACAGAAATCGCAAGGAAGCATTTGTGCTTCAACATAACAAGTAATGAAAATGAATTTTTTTTTTTTTTCTTCTAAACTTGACTAACAATTAGCCGAATTTTTATTGCTTGAATTTTTATAGGTGTATAATATATATATATATATATATATATATATATATATAAATTGTACTTGGGGATAAGCAGTTGTTTGAAGATTTCGGATTAAGGAATGAATAATATTCTTCACATTAATAGTGTGGGTAAAGACAAGTATCTATTCCTCCTTGTTAACAACATGATAGGTGTGAGAGACTGCCGTTTTTGGACAGGGGAGAGCGCATACACACACACATTCACACAATTTGACACTTTTGATTTACTGTTTGGACTGACTGGCGGCGTGAAATGATAACATATTCAGATATCGGAAAACAAACTTATTGTCTTGAGTTATCCCACAAGCTATATCCTAGTTATAACCTAGGCAGAGGTTGAACATGGTATTTTTCGTTTAAAAAAAGAGCACGAGTAAAACTGGTATGCCCCTTTTACAAAGGGACAATCAATACAGTAATAACATAGACGTTGGGAGGAAAAAATCATTCCTTGGTGATACTAAACAAAAACAATCCCAGAAAACAAATACATTTATAGAGCCGTGTTGACACAAATCACAGAAGCAGGTAGAGAAAATTATGGTCAAATATACATAACACTATTTTATGTTACAAATGTCTATGTTAGAGAGAAGATAAACACCTATGCAGGCCACCAAGAACCACTTTTGTCAATAGTGAAACGTCGAAAGCTTGCCTGGTTTGGGCATGTAACTCGTCATGACTCCCTTTCGAAAACGATCCTTCAGGGAACAGTCGAAGGTAAACGGAGAAGAGGAAGGCAGAGAAAATCCTGGGCTGATAACATCAAAGAATGGGCAGGACACGGTTTTTCCACACTTGTACGCATTGCTGAGGATAGAGAGCAGTGGAGGACCCTGTCTGCTGATGCTTCCACCATGGCACCCCTACGACCCATGACGGGTTACGGGCTGAAATGATGATGATTTTATGTAGGCTATTTGTAAAAACTTTTTCTGTGCTTATGAATACTTTTAATTAGTGCTTTGGTGCAGAGCTCGGAGCAGTGGGCCAGCAGGATTTTGCCCAGAACTAGAGCAGAGCTGGAGCACAGAAAATTTGGACTGCTCCACTGCTCCAGTTTCTTTTTTTTTTTCATTTTCAAACCAAAATGAATGATGTTATACTTATTGAATAGAAATGAAATAAAATATTTTATGGTTTATTTGTTCGAAACACGCTATTTTAAAAAAAATGTTTTTCATACATTTTCAAGGTTAATGTTAGTTGGAAAATTAAATTTAGCACTTTTAAATGGGGGAAAAAAAATTGGAAAACATTTATAATGGCAGATCAGCGTGGTCTTTACTCAGAATACAACACCTTTGTATTACTAAAATGTTGGCAACACTGGAACTTTTAAAATTAGAAATGTCATTTAGTTAAATAATGTTAAATTTATTTTAAAACAACTCAGTTCCTTTCAATCAAGCTTCATCATCATTATCATCACTATCGTCGTCATCATCATCAGCAATTTCTTTTGCTCATCTTACGGAGCATGCAGCCACCAACATAGCTGGTCTACTTGCCATGGCATCCACAACAAATTCAGATCTGCTCACATGATAATGACAGTCACTTATGGAAATAGATCTGAATGATGTCTTTTCATTTGAATTCAAAGGCCCAAATCTGAATTGAGCAAAGCAAAGAAGAAATAGGTGATGTGCAACGTGGAAAAGGAAGCGAATGACATGCTCAAGCAATGTAGCTTAAAGCAAGTATCATGAACAGTTATGTCCCATGCTCCATAAGGAGCGAAAAAGGAATGATGAATTCTTCAGAAGGTGATTACTTCAAAATGAAATAAGATAAACAAGAAAAACACTGGCAGGTTTATGTGAATTATAATTGTAATGAAGCATTATTCGAGAGAAAGTTTAAGGAAGAAAACAAGGTGATGGAATCTACTGATATGCTAAAACAGGGGTCGGCAACCCAGAAGCTTTTGAGATCTACTATAGTAACACTGAGCCCTCTAAAGATCTACCATATATGTATAAATACAGGTGTGTGTGTGTGTGTGTGTGTGTGTGTGTGTGTTATTTTATGTGGCGGGAGGAAGGGGGAATGAACCTTACAAAGAAAAAACCGCATTCCTATCTCACGCAGTTCATGAGTATATTTCAGTAGCCAGCTCAAGAGTTTTCATTGGAAGTCATAACAGTAACTGTTCTTTCATATATTTACAGATACACATCTCTTTGTAAAGGCTTGTACTGGAAGTATATATCAATGGCTAGAGGTTGGAGAACACTTGATGTTGGAGAAAAGGTAGATAAAATTCATCATTTCATCATCATTTTCCCTTGTGCTCCCTAGGGAGCATGGAGCCAACACTGCAGCTGGTCCTGCAGGAAGCCTGCATGAAGCAGTTACATGCTTGGGCATTCTGCTACTTTTGAAGCAGATCATCAGCAAATGGCAGTGAGTTAGCAAACATCAAGCAGACACTTTCTAAACTAAATATGACAATGAGCAGCAGACTCATACATGCTGTATTTTCTAAAACAAAGTTAAAACTATTTCAAGCCTTCATGAAAAGTGTTCACCAGTAAGGAGTAGAAACATGGAAAATGGCTAAGAACAAAGGAAAGCACCAGCAAAGGGTTTTAAGTCAGAGCATTAACTCTTTCTTAACAGAAAAGGAAATGTAGAAATTATTCTCTTTCCACACAACCTGCCTAAGGAAAATTCTTAGAATTTTTTGGCTGAATACAATCTCCAACCAGGAACTGCTTACAATGTGCAGTCAAAATGGCATGCACACCATCAAGATGGGCAGATGCTGGAACTGGGTTGGCCATGACCTCAGGAAGGACCCTGACACCTTCACCAGAACTGCTATGCTATGGACCCTAGAAAGGCAGCGAAAGAGAGGCAGACCAAAGGCACTTAAATTTTGTTTATTCAAATACTTGGGAAAAAATAATGTTAGGTGTAAACATCCTAATGTCCATCAGAAGAGCACCTTGTGTTTCTGTTGTTTTAATCGGCCAGACCGTTCACAATATAACTGGGACCTTGCGCACTTTTCTTTGTCGAGCGCTACTATTTTCGGGAGAGTATTAAAAAACCAAAATATTTGTTTTACATCCATTTTTAAAAGTCTGAACACCCACGCCGTTCACGTGCACACCATGCTTTGCGCATGCCGTTCACATTGCACACCATGTTTTGAGCACTTTTCTTTGTTGCATGTTACTATTTTAGGGAGCGTTACGTACAGACATAAAAAGCTGGGATATTATATATATAGGATTATTCTTCCAAGCGATGCGTCATCATAATTTTTCTTTGCGCTCCTTATGAAGTATGGAGCCACCACACTGCAGCTAGTCCAGCACCAAGCAATCACATGCTGTTACAGTAGTAGTTTCGGTGACAATTTGTGTTACATGATGAGTTTGCCAGTCCATGCACAACGTCATGTTAGTTGGCTTGTACTGAGGGTGCAGTAGCCTTATTCTTTATTTGTCTCTTCTGAGACCTCTGGGAACTACGTGTGGCTTTTACATATATACTTCCCAGAATTTCCATATTTTATGTGTTTCATTGTGAAGATACAGTATTGATCTTTTAAAAAAATGTTGTTTCTAATTAATTTCATGAAGAGTAATTTCTACTTTTTTTTCTGAGAAGGTAGTCCCATACAAAGCGTCTGATTGACAGAGGGGTTAGAGCGTCAGTCTCTCACGGCAAAGGTGCCGAGTTCAATTCATGGTATCAACACGCTTCAGTCTACCCAGCTGTAAATGGGTACCTGACTTTACACTTGAGTTAGGGAAGGAAAAGCAGCAAGGAAGGGAACTGGTCGCCCCACGTCTCGATGCTGGACCTAGTATAGTAAAGTCTCTAACACTTCACTCCCCTACGGCAGTATTTGCTATGGGACTACTTTACCATTTAGTCCCATACAGAAACTGCCATAAGGAGTGAAGTGTTAGAGACTTCGCCATACTAGGTCCAGCATCGAGACGTGGGGCGACCAGTTCCATTCTTCTTTGTCTTCTTCCCTAGCTCAAGAGCAGAGTCAGGTACCCATTTACAGCTGGGTAGATTGCATCATGACGACACAATGTTTAGAAGAGGGTACCGTTGCTGATAGACGCTAGCACTCTAATCACTGTGCCAATTGAATGCTCATTTTTAATTCAGTACATGTAAAATATATGAGAAATAGTTGCAATGAGGTGTTAGGTCAAGGAAGAAAAGTCAAAAGGCTATGTTCATATCTGATTTCTGTATCAATTTGCATCATTCGTTATTCTCCCAGGCTCTAGTCTACACTAAAGATGGTAGTGCAAAGATCATTGAAGGACCACAGAGGGTAAGATTTTTTAATTGGTTCTATGGTTTAAATATAAAAACCTAATTGCCACTGGATCAATATGTAGACTGTGTGCATATTAAATAACATTATCTTCAGTATCTGTGAATTTCCTGAACGACTGAAGTAAATGAAAATAACAAAAAATGTAGATATTAAGGACATCAGATTCATAGAAACATGACTGCAGACTTTTTTCTTATTGTTTTTATTTTTAAATTTAATTTTGCCTCTTTTTTGGTGAAGCGCGTCCTGTTCAACATTTAGTCAGCTATATTAGGGCGCATGTCCAAATATAAAAGACTGTTAAGTATGATAAAACTGCAGACTTGGATTGTGTCTGAAAGCAGAGAAAAGAACAAGAATATATCATAATTATTATAATTTTTTTTTCGTGTTCTTCTTGAATTGCATTTTGAAGAAAAAAATTATCATGTCATCATCATCATCACCCTTTAGCTCCCCATGGAGCATACACCTTCAACAAATTTATGCCAAGTCCTCCTGTCCTGTGCTGTCCTGTCCTGTGCTGTCCTGTCCTGTGCTGTCCTGTGCTATCAGCTTAAGGTCTGTCCATGTCTTCTTCATCCCCTTTATCTCTGTCTCCAGTTCTCTTCTCCATGTGTTATTTGGTTTCCTTCTACCTCTCTTACCCTGGGGATTTCAGAACAAGGACTGCCTTGTAATGCTATCAACAGGTTTTTCTCAATATGTGTCATACCCATCTCCAGCATGCTCTTCTCATCTCTCATTTTACTGGCACTTGTCTGGTTCTTGTCATCAGTTGCACATTAATGATCTTGTCATACCACTTCAATCCTTCTATTCTATGGAAGCGCCCATTTATGAATATCTGTAGCTGTTTTGGTTGTTGATTTTGTTGTTCACCATGTTTCAGAGCCATACAATAAGATTGACTTGACATTTGAATTGAAGATTCTGATTTTGTTTTTTGTTACCATCGTGAACCAAATTATATTTCGTCAGCTCTTCCTGTTTCGAGAAGTGTTCAAGAAGCTGACCTGTTACTCTGCAAGTCAGAAGGAATATTTGCAAATCAAATACAAAAATGGCAAAACAGAGCATATTAAGGGGTTAGTCATATATTACAAATAACACTAATTATTTACAAGTATAAATTACAGATATTTTGTTTGTTACAACACTCTAATTTGTAGAAGATAAACAGTACTTATCTTTTTTTAAAGATGGTAATTACAGTAAAGTTTTTAAGTCTGCATAAGTATTTTGTTAATGTATGTGTCTTTCATTTATTTGCAGGGTTGAGACAAAATTACTTTTTAATTTAGCCTGTTCACTGGTATTTTTCATGTCTACTTGCAGTTTAGGAAATTTTAAAGACAACACATTTACTGTTCAACTTGTTAATTAGCTTGTTTTTGGATTATTGCTAATTTAAATTAAATGCAACCATTGAGCCTGTGGTGTGTTTTTCAGGCCTTGTATAATGCACATGAATGAGATCTTGCATATCAGTATCAAGGTCAAGGACATGGTATCACTGGATGCTAATGAAGTCCTCGTGGTGTACAGCCAAAGCAGTGAAACTCAAAAGGTGGTGAGAAGGATCCAGTATGGACCAACACTGTTCATGCTGGGAGATAATGAATGGTGAGCCTAATGAACAATTGTAGCTGTGTGTGAACATTCACCTGACAGGACTTTGGGGGGGTCGGAGGAGTCTCTTCTCCTGCATTGCGTTTCTACCACAAGCAGACATTGGGGTTCTCTGGATATAGAAGTCAGCTGTAAATACTGAAAAAGCAGTCATGGACTAAAACTTATGGGTGCATGGACTAAAGGGTTGTCACTAAGAGTGAAGTGGAGTAGTCTAGGTGGAAAATTATCTGCTTAATACACCCTTAAAGCTCTAAGACATGACAGCTGGTAAGATGGAGGTGCCTTAACATTTCCTGTTCCCATTAGCTTGTAGGTTAGATTTCTTTAGTCAAAGGCTAGCAGAGATTTTTACAGTACACAAACTGACAGAAGGCAAGGGGAAGCCACCATTATAATTTTTGAAGTATAATCATGAATTGAAACAACTTTTATAGATGGATATTAATGGGGGTTTAAGAGGAACCATCTCATCTGGTAGGGAACATCATGTGCAACAGGTGATATCCAACCCTCATCAAGAAATTAAATTAAAATTAAAGGTACCTTGACAATAGGAACTTGAAATGTCAGTACAAAAATGAATGTAAATTGTTATGATCACGTGAAAAATAATTGAGCAGGTGAAATACATTTTGACCACTACAAAATAGTTAGCTCAAGAGCAAATAAGCATGAAAGAGCAGTCTCCATATATTGAGATGCAGCAAGAAGCAGTATCTGGGCAATATCAGAACTTCTGTCAGAAGTACAGTATGCCATACACCACATAAAGAAACAGACACATCCATAATGGTGAACAAATTCTGGGGGCTGTGGGAGGGTTTAGAATATAAGTGATAAAACTGTTGAGTGACATCTACAACATAGGGATATGTATCTCATGATCTCCTAAAATCCATATTTGTGCTTAGCCAAAAAAACCTGGAACCATTGAAAGTGAAGACCACCGCACTATTAGTCCTATGAGTCATGTACTTAAAAAACTTTTTTGAAACGTCATGAGTAGAGTGAGAATAAAATGAAAGTATAAATTAGTGATGAACAGCGTGGATTTGTAAAAGACAAAGGCACAAACAATGCCATTTATAAAACAATAATATTAATGGAAAGAGCAATAAAAGTGAAAACTGAGTAAAACTTGTGCTTCATAAGATTACACCAAAGTATTAAAAGGTAAAGCATGAGGGACTAATACAGCTATTAAAAAGCACAAATATTCATGGCAAAGATCTGAGAATAATAAAGAACATATATTGTCAACAAACAAGAGCTATAAGAATTCACAAACAAATTAGGAATTTGTCTGCAGATAAAACAGTGTGTTTACATTTGAATAAAGAATGTGTAATATCACCTGATCTGTTTTCTCTGTACAATGAAAGTATAATGGGATCCTGTAAAAGTCTGTTTGCCCGTGTGAAATCTGGTATTGTATATCGTGTTGCAGTGTCGTAGAGTGGGCATGTCGTTATCACCTGTACAGTTCAGTGTTGCGTGTATCTAGGTCACCAGCGTGAGGTACTGCCAGGGTATAATGCAGATACTCACACTCGAACAGCATACATGTGTCCCAGAGGTGTAGAACTCTTAGCAAGATGTTGTAGTGAGTAATGGTGTGTGTGTAGAAGCAGCAGATCGTGAACACGAAGTCGTTTAGGCTCTTATTCAGGTACACACAAACTCACTCCACCACAAGTAAAAGTCATAAATGTAGTTAGCGCCGATGACTTTTCTTCAAACGTTTATTACAGGACATACGCTGATAGACAACACAGTCACTTAAACCAGGATCATGGACATTTCATATGTGGTAACGAATATAAACATCGAGCATCATCAATCTTGCATAGCTCATGTGTAACATGCTAGTAAAGCTGGCTTGACAATCTACGTCAACTTTCATACTGTAGCTCAGGGCCCCTGACTAAGCACGTCAGGTAGACCTTTAACAAATATAGTTGCTTAATATCAAAGTCTATGAACTTGCTAATGTAAGTCAAGACTTCAACTGGCTTCACATGCCAGACACTTCTTCTTCTGCTCAAAGATATCGGCCGTAATGTCAGGCCTCTCTAATAATTGGTGAACAACTGTGTATTCTTCAAAGGCAGGCATTATCATCCATGCTGAAATATACCGCCATCATGCGGGTTTCCTAATAAAATCTCTTTACTGGGCTTCTGTAAAGTAGCTAGACAAATAGTCTTAGTCGGCTATACAGTGCAGACCTGATAAGAACTCACCAGGGACCCAAGAAATAGTTCTTCTTATCAGAAATTCCTCTTATCCAGATAAGAGTTCAAGCATATGGTAATGCATTTACAACGTACAATACAATAATGAATTAGCGTTGAATATTACAGATGTATGACAGGAACAAGTGAAAGTGGTATTCTGTTGTTTTGCATTCGTAGGACCATCGATTTCCGATATAAGGACGGAGACATATTTCGTGCTTTTCCTTATATAAAGTCGGATTATTGTAAATCACCAAAAGTGTTTAACCAAAGATGTTCATTTGTTCTCGAATGTATTCAGCTTGTTCTCCAATGATTTTGTTATTTTCAACAAGATAACATTTGAATTAAACAGACGAAGCTTGGTATGTATATTCAATGATCTAGAGAATAACAGCACTTTTTACACTTTGAAATGAAAAAGCTGCAGTTTTCCTCTGTATCTTACTTAGTACCTGTACTTTAGTTAATAAAAATGTCTTTCCATGACATCCTTAAATTCAAAGAAATGATAAATTAAATCATCTTGGCATCCAGCCTGCATTATATACATGTTAGTTTTATCCATGCAATTTGAAACTTCCAACTGTGAAATAGTTTGTACCGTTAACCCACAGTCATCATTATCTCTAGAATTTGCACACTCTTAAATGATAAAGCACTCTTAAATGAAAAAGTATGTAATTTTCCTCTGTACTGCATCAATGTGACCTACAAGTTTGGACAACATTGCTGACCTATAATGAACCTTCAGATTTTGAGTAATACCTTGGTCACAAGGCTGAAGTTTGGATGTCGCATTTGGTGGTAAAAATAAAAGTTCTGTTGCTTTTAGATTTTGAACATTTATGTGGGCTGAACAGTTGTAAAGCACCAAAAGAACTTTGCGATGTTGACGTTTCATAGAATGATCAAATGCATGTAGCCACTTGGTGAAAATGTCTGATGTCATCCAGGCTTTTTAATTAGCTGCATAATCAACACACAATTTTTTCAAACCTTTAAAACAGCATGGATTTTTGAATTTACCAATTACAAGTAATGGCAATTTTTCTGAACCATCCATATTTGTACACACAACAATTGTGATTCTTTCTTTCGATTTTTTCCTCCCATGACACTTTACATTTCTGAAGGAAAAAGTCTTGTCAGGCAGCAATCTCCAAAACAATCCAGTTTCATCAGCATTAAACACATCAACGGAATTATACCTACTCATGGCTGGTTTTAGCACCTCCTCCGTCCATGACTCGGTAGTCGTTTCATTAACAGAATGCCTTTCCCCACAAAAAAAAAAAAAAGGTAAAGGAACCCGTTACACGCCCATTGAGGCATATTGGGAATATGGTGTTAGGCCCATATTATCTTGACCGTCGGCACACTAGGGGTGATGTGGTTGGCATCACGTCGGCCGCCTTAACCTTCACAGGGTTGCTCTGGTACCCATTTGGGGCTGGGTCGACCCAGGAGCCGTTTGTAACCTAAAAAATTCCCACCTCATCTGGGGATCGAACCATAGACTACTGCGCTAGGAAGCCAGTGCACTAACCACTATGCTACCACGGCTTTGTAAGTAATGTGCCTTTTTTTAAAACAACCCAACCAGCCAGGACTACATTTCCAGCCAGTCCGACCTTCCAGAAGTGCTAACTCTTCTGCCTTTGCAGTTAATATAGGTCCATTTACAGGAACATTTGCTGATCTCGCCATAGTGAACCATTGTAGGAGTGCCGTGTCAACCACATCACACATCGCTTTTCGGTTCTTCATTCTGTGACAATCAACTTGTCCACCATAAAACATTTTTCTGTACCGATCCTTATTTTTTGTGATTCCTGAAAGTGTTGATTTTGGAATGTCGAATTCCTTTGCTATTTCCATTTTCTTTTTGCCACTATTTTCCAATTCTTGTACTAGCTCAATCTTTCTTTTCTTCTTCTTCTTCGTTCGCCCTGAAAAGGACGGTGGTTGCGTTGTGTCTGTGTTACGTGCAGTCTTTGATATCTTGCAATATTATACATTTGTATGCTTGTTATGTTCGCAAATATTTTGTAAACAAAATAGAAACTCTTTTGCTTAAGGAAAAGTCATTATTGAGTTACTTCCCTTGAAAGGAGTTTCGCCACTTTCGATCGAACTCCGCGGATGAATCTAGTTTTACTACGATTTATTCTTTGTTTGGGTAGAAATAGATTGTTCTTGCTTCAGTATATCTATGGCCTGAATTTATGTGTAGTGTTTGTCTAGGTAGGACGAGTCTGTCTTATATCTGTATATCTTTACATATCTAAGTCGAACTATATGTTCTTTGTCGCTAGAAAGGTCAAAGGCTGTTCAGCGGATGTGTGGCTAGAGAGTTGTGATTTGGCTTCGCCCTGATGGGCGCTGTTGTGTTTCTGTATCGGCTTGTCGCCGGGAAAAGTGATCTCAAGATTGATGGGGAAAGTGATAGTCGTTTAGACCTATCGTGTATGCTTTACCCCAGTGTTTATTCTTATTGCCAAGGAATGGCAGAATCATATTTCTGATACCAAGGTAACAAAAGCACTTCTTATGAACTCTTACGAAGCCATCGTTTTCGATAAGCAGACGCACGATTTGTACGTCTGAGGGAATATTTAACTAGATGAAGATGACATTCATTTCTAGCAGCACCATATTATATGATGAAGTCAATTGCATCATGATAGAATCTACAGAGCAATGAGAACATTTAATGTAGGATTAACTTTGATACAGATTCCAGTTTGTATCCTAAAGTGAGTGACAGCTCACGACAGCAGCCATCTTGTATCCAAATATTTTGTGACTTTCAAGAAGAGAAAAGGGATGCCCCGTATTATCGCTTGATGAGTCCAGAGATCACTGCTACAGATGAGAACCCATTACTAGCGGTTCAATATGATTATATGAAAAATATGTGCTGAACATTATTTAAAGGAATCTTCGCTAGACGAGGTTAGGTCTAGAAGCCATCTTGAATATTGTTTATAACTGACGTGCTTTGTCAGTAAACTCAGATGATATATATATGGGCAATACTGAGTGCTTGTCTACTGACATTCCATTGTGCTATGATTCAACGAGTGCCCATGTATCATTGCAAGACCATTTATCAATTGTACCATGATGTATTATGCCAACCTGTGATTTGTCACTGTATCCGTGCTGTCGAATGTGTACGTCCAATTAAACTGTAACAAAAAGTACACAGCAATTGGCGTCGATGACTTCCAGCCATACATGAGTGAGAAAAAGAACATTTATCAACTCTTCGAACTCTTTCATCATTCGCGTATTATACTCTCACTCTATGTCTACACACCACTGCGTAGGTCGAGTTGATATTCCTATTCCTAACAACTACTCTGACGAGCAACGCTGGGGCCAACAACAAGTCTTTAACATTGGAGCTTCCACAGACCACCATACCTCTTAACACTGTGGTCCTGTAAATAGTTGATGTCAGTGTGAACAAGGAACAATACAATTTCATATCTATACACCATTCAACAGTATATATAGAAACAGCATTTAACTCTGGTGGAATTCAACAAAGAAGAATATTTAACAGTCTGTTTACGCCTAAGCTGTGATATCTGCACCTTTCGGTCGACACATCCGACTTCAGCACGGCATTGCGATCCGCACTCGCTCAGCCAGACTGCACTGCTGCAGACTGTTTCCAGGACCACCACGTGGAGGTAGAGTGCGGTCTTGACCAGCTCTGGTTCGCTGGTCCTGATGCAAGCAGTACAGCTATGGGTCGCTGACTGCATTCACTATTGCTGCATCTTGGGGTCCCTTTTTTTTCAAAGATATGGATTTTAACTTTCCAGCCATTTTTAGAGGGGAAATAACTCAAATTCTAACACTGACGAAGCGCGCAATTTCCGAAAATAGCCGAAAAGTTGTACAGATGTCCAGGTACTGTATTTGAAAAAAAGTTCGCCTTAAGCAGATCAAATTATATAGTCGGGACACGTTTAATCGTTCGGCATATCCGAAAATTCGTGATAAACGGATTCCGCTTAACCGGACATTTTTTACAAAGACAAAGAAGAAAAATTGCCGGGGATAAACAAATTGTTCTTCACAACAGAAATTCGCCACATCCGAGATCGCCTTAAGCGGTTTGCACTTTATCAAGCATACATAATGGACTCTGGATCTCAAGAACTGTGAGCTCCACTCACAGGTTGATACTAAATGTTCTGCAATCTAGGCATAATAATAAAGTTACTTTTACCTTGGACAGAATCCGAGAAATACACAAATCACAACTGTCGTCATTCTTGACGAACAGAATAACTCTGGGAAGAATCACTAATATCACAGTCATACTGAAGACTATCTTTCCCCCAGATAATGCAGAAAAGAACAACGGACATCTTGTCCGGTCAGAACCCAGCTCATCACTCCTCACTGACGGAAGTCTCCGTTTCGCGCTCAAAAAACTTTGCGCATGCGTAGACTGAACAGATCTGAGAACAGCTAACCCCCCGACTTAAGACAGGTCAACAACTAAGAATAGACAAAGGGAAGATAACCCCAAATCAACCTGTCCCAGGGAGTTAACATACAGTTTTCTACCTTAGATTATCAAAAGTATTAAATAGAATTACATCTTATGAAACCGTCAAAAACGACAGCAACAGACTACCACACCCTCCGGATAACCGGGAGGTACTATCAAAGAAACCTCTGTTGCTGGCGATGCTAACAAAAATCACATACATATAAAAAAATGCAATGTTATGGCAATGTGAATGACAACATATATGTAGCAGTCATATTAACATATAAATCTATCGAATTTTCATGTTATATAATGACTATCATCCAATGGATGGCCATAACAAAATTTGTAAAGTCATTATATATACATATGACAATACAAGTGTATAATCTAACAAATAGAAGATGGCATCCACAGTACAAAACAATGATGTAACTCGAAGATCAATGTAAGCAGCATCCACATAGTACGTAAGGGAGACATATGGCATCATCATGATTCTCAAAAGCACTCCATACCTGGTACTAGTTTGCATTGAGAAAAATATAAATGACACAGTTAGTAACATGCTATAATGTACTATAATTACTACTACATGTCTAAATGTTACATGTGGCCGCATTAATTTTTTCGACCTTTATTTTATGTCAACTCAACCTTCTCCATTACACCAAAGATGGTAATAGAGAAAGAAAACATTTAATTTATCACTCTAAGGTGACAGCAAATGTGTTAATATATATTGTTATATTGAAGAGACTTAAGTCTAGAAGTGTATTAGGAAAATCTAGGACACAAGACTTAAGTGGACTCATGTGGGCATCTAGACAGTTTGTCTGCCATCACATTATCCAAACCACGGATAGCTCGTACCGTGAAATGAAAAGGTTGAAGAGCAATAGCATATCGAGTAGATCTCGAGCTCTTCAAATTCTTACACTGAATAGCTGTAAGAGCTTTTTGGTCTGTTTCCACAATGAAATGCGCACCAAGAAGGAATCTTTGTAACTTAAGGATTGACCAAACCATAGCCAACAATTCACGGTCTAAAACCGAGTAATTCCTTTCTGCCGCATTCAGTTTCCTAGAAATATACATTACAGGATGCAGAGTTCCTGAGTACTCTTGCATTAGTGCCGCTCCGATCCCTGTGGATGAGGCGTCACTACGAAGAACAAAAGTCTTATCAGCAATAGGTAGCCTTAAGATAGGTGGGGATGAGAACAAATTCTTAATCTGATCCAATGAAGCTTGACATTCTTGGGACCAGCGCACCATGTTAGGAGACTCTTTCTTTAATAGGGTTGAGAGTGGTGCCATGATAGAAGATAGATTCTTAATGAATCTTCCGTAGAATTGTATTAATCCCAAGAGACTACGCACTTGTTTCTTTGTTTTAGGCACAGAGATATTTAATATCTTAGAAATGTTTTGGTCCTCTGTCTTCAATAGACCATGACCAACTCGATGACCCAGGAAAGAAATTTCACTAAACCCAACATAGGCCTTAGAGGGTTTTGCAGTCAAATTATGCTCGCGTAGAGTAGACAGTAATTCATTTAAACCCAAATAGTGATCTTCCCAAGTATTACTGAAAAGACAGATGCAATGACATCTGAACGATTTGAGAGAATTCGACGCATCATGCGTACGAAAGTAGCCGGGGCGTTCATAAGCCCGAAAGGCATAAAATTCCACTGAAACAAACCCCTAGGTGTTGAGAAAGCAGTGAGAGGTTTGGCGTGTTCAGTTAACGGAACTTGCCAATATCCTTTTGACAAGTCAAGTTTAGTAAAGAATCGAGAGTTAGAAAGTCTAGTAAGTAGATCTTCTAATAAAGGCATAGGTTCAGCATCGAACTTCGTAACTTGGTTCAATTTGCGATAATCTACGCAAAGGCGTATGTTATTGTCTTTCTTTCGCACAATAACCATGGACGAAGAGTATGCTGAGGTGGATGGTTCAATTATTTTCAATTGTATCATTTCATCCGATTCTTTCTCGACTTGTTCTTGAAAATGAATAGGAATAGGATAAGGTCTTACTCTGATCGGATTATGATCAGTAAGTATAATGTCATGCTCAATGACATCTGTGTGTCCAGGAATGTCGGTAAGGACATCCTGAAATGCTTGTAGCGTAGAAGATACCTGTCGCTGTTCCTCAAAAGACAAATTAGAAGAAACAGTAACGTTTCTCCATGATTCCATTGAAGTAAGTGGAATCACAGGAAGAGGTAGATTAACATCCGAAAAAGTAGTTTCCTCATCCTGTATAACTGACAGGGATGAGATATGACTATGCTGGACTGGAGCATCGTCCGTCGCCTGGAAAATAGGCTGCAAATAGTCTAGTCGTTCATGATATTCCGTAAGCATATTTATATGGAAGGTTTTATGCCTTCCATCAATATCGACAACATAGTCGACATCGGAACTTTTCGAGACTATCGTATATGGACCTTTCCATGTAATAAGAAGTCTGTTTTCTCTGGAAGGAAGTAAAACAAACGCTTTGTCTCCAGGACAAAGTTGACGTAGACATCTCTTCTTATTAGCAAATCGCCTTGCCTTTTCTTTAGCAAATTCGGATGAGGAAGTTGCTAGCTTGCATGCTTCAGTAATCTTTTTCCTGAGTGCAATGACATACTCATATGAAGATTGTGTGTCATTGTCGATATTATCAGCAGTTATCAGATCATGCAGTAAAGACATAGGACCGCGCGGTCGCGCGCCAAAGACAAGTTCAAAAGGAGAAAATCATGTATGTTCATTGGGGACCTCTCTATAGGCAAAGAGAGCCGCGGGTAGAACCCTGTCCCAATCCTGAGGATGATCCTCAGTTATCTTCCCAAGTAAGTTCTTGAGTATTCTATTAAGACGCTCAACTAACCCATTAGACATTGGGTGATAAATACTACTCAAAGATCTTTTAATGTGCAGAGTAGACATTACCTGTGACATAGTGTCTGATATCAATTGTGTGCCATGGTCTGACAATATTTCCCCGGGAAAACCTAACCGAGAGAATATAAGCCAAAGAGCGTCTGCGATATCAGCAGTGGAAATGCTCTTAAGAGGTATAGCCTCTGGCCAACGTGTGCACATGTCAACACACGTTAAGATAAATTGATGTCCTCTGGCCGATTTAGTCTTAAAAGGGCCAATGATATCTATGGCCATTTTCTGAAACGGCCGAATAGGAATGTCTGCCGCCTGAATAGGCGCAGCATGCCGTGGACCTCTAGATTTGACCTCTTGACATATTTTGCAAGACCGGCAATAAATTTGTATGTCTTTATTGACAAATGGCCAAAAGAAAGACCCCAAAACTCTCGATTTAGTTCAGGAAAAACCCATGTGTCCAGCACACTGAGAATCGTGTGCATGTTGAAGAATTAGGGCTCTCATACTTTTGGGCACGAGAATTTGAGAATGCATAGACGTGTCTGAGTGCTGTACCACACGCACTAGTATACCGTTCTTCATAGTGATATATGATTTGCGATTTGTATTCTGATTCAGATCACCGTTTTTAGCGAGAAATAAGAATTTCTTTAAAGACGGGTCTTTTTCTTGTAGTTTCACAAACGAGTCATGCAAAATCTCCAAGTGATCCTCTTGGCTATCTACTTCATTAACTTCAATAGATGAAGTTTGAGGAATAAGAGCTTGTGCTCTTGTTACAACTGCATTGGCTGTTTGGATATTTTGTTCTTCCCAGGCAGCAATTTGCTGCGGGGTTCATTCCTTAACCCCGTGAATACGACCGATGATAAGATCCGCAATAGGATTAGTTAGAAGACACGCGTGGACATCTCCCGTAAAGAAGGGAGTAGCAATGTGAATAATAGCAGTCGAGTAATTTTCTACTGTGCCACCAAATGTTACACATTTAACTACTTTTCCCGTGGCACAGCGAGGATCTATAAGGGATTGCCTAACCCCAATAGTAGTGCACCCAGAATCAAAAAGCACTGAGACTGGATTACTATCCACAAGACCTTTATGCAAGACAAGTGATCCTCTCCCATCATGCGCAATTGCAGCAGGGAGAGCGGGAAGAGGGTGTCCACAACTTAAGGTAGTAGACTACCTTGTAGGGTAAAAAACTCAAATTTTCCTTTCAGAATCAAACAACCATGGGTATAGTGTTAGTATGGACTTAACATTTTTGTCCACATAATGACCTCATTAATTATGCAAATTAGCTATCCAATATGGCCGCCGTAGTGAATAAATTATACACCTTTTTTAAAACATCATAACTATGTTATTTTTACAAGGATCTGACTGAAACGTGGCAAATTGAATTAGTATATATAGCTTGAGGTTTTGACCTAAAATAACAGATATTGACCGAAAGGTTGATTTGTAATGAATTTTCAAAATTTATATTTCTTGAATGTTTGATATTTGTGCCTCATTATATATGCATGATGGTCATAAAACTAAAATTTTGAATTCAATTGTATCCATTTTAGGTCATAATCTGTAAGATTATATGATAACCAACTGTGTTAATTTTCATGTCAATTGAAGAATACAGATCCAGAGATATCTTGTTTCAAAGATCACCAATTATGCTAAAAAGACAATTCCGAGAAAACAAAGAAAAACAGAAAAAGAACTCACAAAATGAAGTTTAATGAGCTCCTGTTGAATAAAGGTCTCCTTCTACTGCAGCTGCAGTGTCTATGAATCCCATTTTCAGTGCTCTCAGGGTCTTTCCATTGCAATGTCCTTACTTGCTGAATAGATCCTGTGCAGCGTTTCTCCTGTATGCTTTCTTTGCCATGCGTTGACTTGTGTTCATGTATATCGAAAAATTCTGCAATGCACTGTGGCCTTTCCCAATAGAACGCACAAATGCCACCATTCGCACATTTACTTCTTTGTTTGTGAGTAGCTGAAGATGAAACATCAGAAGTATTGAAATTGGCAGTCCATTCGCCACTGTTTGTGCGCTTGATACTGATTTCATGACAAAAGCCATTCCGAGTCTCTTCGACGATCTCACAGGTCAGTGAGTACTGATAACATTTGTCACATCTAAAGTTAGCGCATAAAAACCCAAACAGTAGTTTTACATCCATAAGGATAAACCCATTTCCTTTGTTGTCATTTTTAGCTTGTCCTTCACTTTCTTGGACCTTTATGACCTTTATTTTCTTTGCTGAGGAGCACAGAGGTTTTATAGCGTCACTATCGACAATAGGTGTCTCATTTTCAGGCAACGGTTTGTTGGTGTACACGCCTCCCAGTCTTTGTCTTATTTCTCATTGTGAACAAAAGAAGCTCTGCTAACTACTATTATACAGAATCAGTATAAAACTAGCAATAAATAGAGTTGATGTTGGTGAAAATGCACTATGCATGTAACAAATGTTGAAATTTACGATCAAAGCTTTCTAGACACACACTTTTGACAAATTCACAAGAAATCATTGAGTGATTCCCCGTGGAAAAGTTATAAATATCTTTTTCCTGTTGCCTATGTATAATTATAATTTCGCAGTTTTACAATTACGCACCTTCTTGTTGGGTCATTATTCACATGGTAACCAACTATAAACATTGGTTGCTATGCAAATCACTCAAGGGGGCGTGTGTAGAAAAACACTGATTCCTATCAAACCAGAGTATCTCTAAGCTTCTATGAATTATTTTTAGTTCAAGAACATGTTGACGATGGTTTAAAGCATGAAAATGAAAATTGTTGGATTTTTATTTTTTTTAAGCTTTTCTGGGTATACTTCTACCTTAAAGTAGTCACAGTGGTCAGTTCAAATAATGTTGTGCATTGGGGGCATTGAAATGCTCTCCCAAAATCAAAAGCAGCACAAGTGAGAGCATTAGAATTTTTATTATCATTCACTTGATTACTGGCACCATGAGACTCTTGTTGTGCAGAGTTAGCCTGGTGATGTGATCTCTTTTTCTTGTATTGAGATCTACCACGATTATTATTCCATCTGAAATTGTCATAGTTTGACCTACTGTGACCACCGTTCTGGTTCGAATCCCAGTTTCCACAATCACTATTGTCATTTCCCCATTGATTATAGTGTCTACCTGTTTGGTTTCGATGTCCCCGCGAAGAATAGCCTTGATAGTGTCTATTGTGACTACCTCTCCGAAAGTTTCCATAATTATTGGACCCGAAATAATGAGGACTATCAGATCGCCTCCAGTTCTTTATAATAATAATAATAAATTCTTTAAGCGCCAAACACGGCGCATAAGCAGAAACCAGTGCTTTCCAGGTTGTTCGTTGTGACGCCACTCCTCTTAGCTCTTGCACATTATTTAGGCCCAACGTTCTTCCTTCTCTTATTATTGTTCTTCTGAGTGTTTCTTTTGGTCTTCCTTTTTTCCGCTTACCCTCAGGAACCCAAGTGAGCGCCTGTAGTGGTATTCTGTTGTTTTGCATTCGTAGGACATGACCGATATATGACCATCGTCTTTTCCTTATATAGTCGGAGACATATTTCTGCCTAGAGTCTTCTCTTATTTGTCGATTAGTCTTGAATTCTTTCCAACTGATGTTCATGAGTTTTCTAAGACATTTGTTCTCGAATGTATTCAGCTTGTTCTCCAATGATTTTGTTATTTTCCAACTCTCACAGCCGTATGTTAACACTGAGATAACATTTGAATTAAACAGACGAAGCTTGGTATGTATATTCAATGATCGTAATTTCCAAATGTTAGATAATCTATTGAAGGCGCTAGCTGCCAAAGCAATTCTAGTATGGATTTCTCTTGTTGTGTCACCATCCTGAGTCATTTTACTGCCTAAATAATTGAAACTTTCAACTTTCTGTAGTTTTTCCCCGTTCAAGATGATATCAAAGGTCTCGTTAGAAAAGTTCATAGCTTTAGTTTTAGAGGCATTTATTTGGAGACCAATTTTAACCGAGAGATGACACAAATTATTTATTGCTTCTTGGGATTGTCTTGGTGTTGAACTTAAGAATGCTACATCATCTGCGAAATCCAGGTCCCCCAGGAATTTTCCATTTGTCCATTTTATACCCAATTGTTCATTGTGGGTATAGTTTCTCATAACCCAATCAATAGCTATTCCAAAAAGTAGTGGTGACATAATACAGCCTTGTTTCACCCCTGTTTCTACTGTAAACCATTCTGTATTCCCTTTATTTGTTCTAACACAACATCTTGCATTGTCATATAGCGCTTTGATTATATTCACATATTTTGTTGGAAAACCATAGATTGTAAGTATCTTCCACAATGATGGGCGGTGTAGACTATCAAAGGCTTTTTGAAAATCGACGAAGGTGATAATAAGTGGCGATTGCCTTTCCACTGATTCTTCTATAATTGTTCTTAGTGTGAATATTTGATCAATACATGATCGTTTCGGCCTGAAACCCGCTTGTTCTTCTCTGATCTTTTCGTCAGCATGCAATTTAAGTCTTTCTAACATCATGCAACATAATAATTTTCCAGGTACTGATAATAGAGATATACCACGCCAGTTATTACAGTCTGATAGATCACCTTTCTTCGGTAACTTTACAATAATACTGTCTTTCCATTGTTGTGGTGGTTGTTCTTCTCTCCATACTTCATTTATAATATCTAAAATTCTCAAGAGGTTGTTGTCATTAACTGCTTTAATCATTTCCCCTGAAATTTCGTCAACTCCAGCAGCTTTAAAATTTTTTAATCTTTTTATTGCTTGTTTGATCTCGTCCAGCGTGAATTCATCGCAAGTTATTGGCAAAGTGGTTGTGGATGTTTCATTATTAAAATCAGGTGTTACTGTTGGTGGTGGTCTGTTTAGCACCTCCATGAAGTGCTCAGCCCATCTCTTCATTTGTTCTTTTTCTGTTGGTATTGAATTCCCTAATTTACCTTTAACAGGTGTTTCCATAGCAGTAGGCTGGTGACATAGTTGTTTTGTAATTTGATAAAGGCACCTACTATTACCAGTTCTTGCAGCATTTTCAGCTTCTACGGCCAGTTCATTGATGAAATGTCTTTTATCTCTTCGAGTTTTTGTCTTCACTTCTTTATTTAACAAGTTATAAGTTAGTTTGCAAGATTCAACTGCATTATGTGTACTTGCCGCTAGTAGTTTAAGTTTTGCTGTTTTCCTTTCTTGTATTTTATCCCAAGTATCCTTTCCTATCCATTTTTTCTTTTTATGTACTAGGTATCCGGTGGTCGCTACAGCTGCTTCTGTCATTGCTGTTCTCAGTTGTTCCCATTTAGTATCGATTGTCTTGGTGGTGATATCGTTGTCAATTTTGCCTAAAGCATCGAAATAGTTGTTCATTTTGACATTATATTCCTTCTTTATATCATTTGATTGCAGTCTGTGTACATCTATTCTTCTATTTTTATTCGGTTGGTATAACTTCTTCAGTTTAATTCTCATTTTAGCTATGCAGAGGTTATGATCGCTTCCGATCTCTGCACCTCTGTATGCTCTGACGTCTTGAACTGATGAGCGAAATTTAGCGCTTATGCAGAAGTGATCTATCTGGTTCTTAGTTCTGCCATCAGGTGAATTCCATGTTATCTTGTGGATATTCTTATGTGGAAAGATGGTGTCTGCCACAACGAGGTTTGATATTTCACAAAGTTCTAGAAGTCTTTCGCCATTTTGATTCATACAGCCTATGCCATGAGTACCGAGATATCTTTGTACTCCATCGTTGTTGTCACCTACTTTGGCGTTAAAATCACCCATGACTGCTATTATGTCATGCTTGGGTATTGTGTTGATGGTACTTAGAAGTGCTTCATAGAAGTCATCTTTTGTGGTATCAAGAGCGTCGTTAGTTGGTGCATAACATTGTACAATTGAGAGCTTGAAAAATCGTGTCTGAAATCTAGCTAATATTAGCCTCTCATTGATAGGTACCCAGCTGATAAGCGATGCTGCTGCTTTCTGTGTCATTAGGATGGCTACTCCCTCTGTGTGACGATTATCATTACTACCAGAGTATATAATTTGCTTTTTTTCTTCTGAAATATATTTTATGCCCTTCCCCGTCCATCTACACTCGCTGACACCCAATAAGTCCAACTTATAATTATCCATTTCTTTAATTACTTCTTCCAATTTTCCGTCTTGATACATAGTTCTTACATTCCAGTATCCAATTTTAGAAATCTCCTTAGCCCCCAAGATATTAGAGTGAGTCATGTTTACTGTCGAGCCTGGTTCTGTTTCGGTAACAATAGCTTGTTTTACGATAGTGAATTGTTAACTCACTGATCAACCCTCCGATCCAACCGACCGATTCAAGGGTTTCGAGGTCAGTTATAGGAAAATATCTACACCACTAGATATTCTGGTGTATCTCTTATTCTATAATTTAACATAACATGGTGATATCCATCGAAATATACACATTCCTGATGTTTTTCTTTCGGCGTCTAAGGTGAGAAACGAATTTCACCTCCATCTTGGAAGGGTAGATAACTCTTTATAGAAGACCCATTATATGATGGGTTACCCTGATTCTGATCATAATTACGATTGCTCTTCTTATTAAAATTGTGTTGAGCACCTTGGAATTTATGCATAAAGTTAGGGCCATATGGTGCTGCAGCAGCAACTGGCGACTCTTCCTTCACCTTAGAATTGCTAACAGTAGCATGGGGATGCGCAGTGACGTACTGGCAACAATATTCTTCCATGTCTTTTATGTTCTTAGGTTTACGCTCATGAAGAAAAGCAAGGAAAGACTCATTGACAGATGACATAACTTTATCTCGAAGTAATAAGTCCATAAGGGCTTCATATGTTTTTTCTGTCTTAGACAGCTCAATCCAACGTGTGAATGTAAGACATATCTTCATAACAAAGTCAGAGAACTCTACTCCAGTCTCTGGTAGCATTGTCTTAAAACGAAGACGATAATCTTCTTCTTTTAATTGGTATCTTTTAAGTAATGTTGCCCTGACAACATCATAATTAGTTATGTCAGCTTCCTCTACTGCCATTACAGTACTTAATGGTTCACCTGAAAGTAATTCCTTCAGTTGTCCGACATATTGTTCCTTATCTACCTTATGCGTTACGCATGTTAATTGAAATCTATCAAGGTAGAAGGTTATGTCGTCCTTTAGAGGGTTGAAAGGGGGCAATTTGACTTTGTAAGTATTCTCCTTTATCTTACCCGAAGTTGTTTCAGGAGCACTCATATTCATCACCTTTAATTTCTCCAACTCCAAAGCTAATAGCTTTTCCTCATGTTCCATTTGTGCTTTCCTTTCCTCAGCAGCAGCTTGAAGTTTCCTCTCTTCAGCAGCAGCTTGAAGTTTCCTCTCTTCAGCAGCAGCTTCTCTGTCTAATCTTTTATTTTCAGTTTCAGCTTGAAGTTTTCTCTCTTCAGCAGCAGCTTGAAGTTTTCTCTCTTCAGCAGCAGCTCGAAGTTTCCTCTCTTCAGCAGCAGCTTCTCTGTCTAATCTTTTATTTTCAGCTTCAGCAGCAGCTTCTCTGTCCAATTGCATTTGTATCCTTTTCTCTTCAGCCTTCTGTGCCTTGGCATATTGAGTAAGTGCAAACTCTTCCAACTTCTCATCAGTTTTGCCAAGGGCTTTCCCTTGCTCGATGAAGAAATCCAATGTAGACATTCTGTCTATTAATGTGCTATTAACACCTGAAATAATAATACACTTTATATCCTAACAGGACAGCAAACCATAAGTCAGAAGAGTTCAGGACCACCACTGGTGTAAGACAAGGTGATATCCTATCACTTACCTCTTCATACTCCTTATGGACGATGTCATCAAGGCATGTAAGGAGAGAACAAGAAAGTATTCAGTGGGGTACTGGAAGATGAGACAGGTCTATATTTCGGAGCTGGCATTTGCTGATGATGTTGCCCTGATTGCTAAATCAGAGGCACATCTCCAATCCAACCTGCAAGTCTGGAAGGAAGAGCTGGAGAAGAGAGGGATGGTCATAAGCAGCTCTAAAACAAAATCCATGGTGATATCACGAGAAGAAAGAAAACATCAGATTAAGTTGGGAGAACAGGTCCTGGAGCAGGTCGACCACTTTAAATATCTCGGAGCTATTTTAGACCGAAAGGGAGGCATCAAAGAAGAGTTGGCCACTCGAAAAGCAGCGGCTGGGAGACTTTTTCAGGCCATAAATCGTGGATTCCTCAGCAAGAAAGAGGTTGGTAAGAAAACGAAGATGGCTGTATACCGCTCCACCTATGTCCCAGTCTTGACATATGGATGCGAGTCGTGGGCAATGACTACAACCCACAAAAGCCAGATCCAAACCTCAGAAATGAGGTATCTGAGGAAAGTGGTTGAAGTAACAAGAAGAGACATGGTCCGCAACCAGACGATCCGTCAAGGCCTAAAATCCCATCCGCTGCAGACCCAAATAGAACAGTCCCAACTAAGATGGTTTGGCCATGTCTGCAGAATGGGAGAAGATCGGCTACCACGACAAGCATGGGAAGCAAAGAGCCAGGGATCCAGACCTCCAGGACGACCCAGAGTCCGCTGGGAAGACAACATTAGACAATCTTTGAAGGACCGAGGACTAGAATGGAACCAGGCCAGGAAGAAGACAGCTGATAGAATGGTCTGGCGCTCTCTCTTCCAAACCTCTACACCTCACGGTAGAAGGGGAACGACTAAGTAAGTAAGTATATCCCAACCTCAGTGGGAGACAAGTCTGTAATACTAGACTTGTATACTCACATCACTTTATTATATCCCAATCTCCATGGGAGACAAGTCTTTTAATAAAAAACTTGTATAATCACCTTGTTTCTTTATAATATTACCATCATAAACAACCTCTATCTGAAAATTGCATCATATTAATAATAATAGTAGTTCATGACCAAGTATATATATATATATATAGACTGTGTATGATAAACAAGTATATAATAACAATACAAAGACAAGAATATAGAACAACCGAAAACGTTCGCAGAAGTCAAATCAAAAATAAAGCTTAACTAAATCTAATGTTGCAAAGATTTGCAATGATAAATGCGAAAAATAAACAAATGACAACACTGTTATAAACAAAAAGATGTATAGAAATAAATGAAAGGAAGGAGAGGCGGACAAATACAACCAAATGAAATCAAAACTAAAGGAGAAAAAATATGACAACAACAACGATGAAAAGCACACTACGTTACAGCTAAACAACAATAGCAACAATTGTCGCTAACAAATTTCCCTGTGGAAAATTTGCATAGTTCCTACAGAAAACACTCTCAATAGAACCTCTGTCACGTGGTATATTCTAAAGGAGTCACCAGACCCAACCAACCCGCAAAGTATACACACTAATACAACATGTAAACAAAAAACATGTAAACAAAGATTGCATGTAATATGTAAATACACAATATAAAGAATGTGTATAGAGGAAGGCTCAGTTGAACACAAATAAAGGCACAGTTTAACACATAAACGGGCCACTTATCTTAAGCACAATCCTCAAACACCCGCAAAGATGCAATGCAATGCGGTACAACTGTAAATAACAATAGAAAACGATCCAACGTTGAAGGTCACCGTAACTTGACAACAGGTAGTGGTCTCCAAAGTGTAGCTACAAAATCATTCTCGACACTAGTTGAAACCGGAAGACCCAATGTCGAAATGTTTGTAGAATGTAGTATGTAAACAACAGCTGGAACTGTTATTGGTTTACTATCAGAGCTTGGACGTAAATAACGTGACTTGAACGTAAATTCATATGCACATAAATGACTGTCAAATTGTTGAAGGGGTGTTCACTTTTGTAGCACAGCGTAAATCGACATCACAAGCAGCTGTGGTCCATGAAGCAGTAAATGGCGTTGACCTGCTTAACACTTTTTGCTGCATAGTTGACACTCCACGATGTTATGTAGAAACACCCATGAATCTGTTCTATCAGACGTTACAAACCAGATGTGGGCATGAAAAAACAGTTTAGTTGCCAGCCCCACGAATCTAGTCCACCAAATGTAAAAGTCTGTTTGCCCGTGTGAAATCTAGTATTGTGTATCGTGTTGCAGTGTCGTAGAGTGGGTGTGTCATTATCACCTGTACAGTTCAGTGTTGCGTGTATCTAAGTCACCAGCGTGAGGTACTGCCAGGGTATAATGCAGACACTCACACTCGAACAGCATACATGTTTCCCAGAGGTGTAGAACTCTTAGCAAGATGTTGTAGTGAGTAATGGTGTGTGTGTAGAAGCAGCAGATCGTGAACACGAAGTTACAAACTCACTCCACCACAAGTAAAAGTCATAAATGTAGTTAGCGCCGATGACTTTTCTTCAAACGTTTATTACAGGACATACGCTGATAGACGACACAGTCACTTAAACCAGGATCATGGACATTTCATATGTGGTAACGAATATAAACATCAAGCATCATCAGTCTTGCATAGCTCATGTGTAACATGCTAGTAAAGTTGGCTTGACAATCTACGTCAACTTTCATACTGTAGCTCAGGGCCCCTGACTAAGCGCGTCAGGTAGTCCTTTAACAAATATAGTTGCTTAATATCAAAGTCTATGAACTTGCTAAAGTAAGTCAAGACTTCAACTGGCTTCACACGCCAGACACTTCTTCTTCTGCTCACTGACGGAAGTCTCCGTTTCGCGCTCAAAAAACTTTGCGCATGCGTAGACTGAACAGATCTGAGAACAGCTAACCCCCCGACTTAAGACAGGTCAACAACTAAGAATAGACAAAGGGAAGATAACCCCAAATCAACCTGTCCCAGAGAGTTAACATACAGTTCTCTACCTTAGATCATCAAAAGTATTAAATAGATTTACATCTTATAAAACCATCAAAAGCGACAGCAACAGATCCATAGAGGTTATGCCAGGAAAATCAATTGGTGGACAGAATATGAAAAACTTACAATAATGCTAATGATAGATTTTGAATAGCAAAAAGTTAAAGGACATTATTGATACATCAGTGACAGAAAGTGAAAATACATCCTTTAACCTAAGTAGCAACATGGCAGAATTAAAGTTCATCTTGAAGAAATAGACTTCTCCAGAATGCACTGAAAAGTAAATGGGATAGTCTTAAAACAAGTCAGTAGATTCTAATATCTAGGCATGGTAACAGTATCAGATGGAGGAAGATACATCTCAGAAGTGAAGAAAGAATAGCCGAAGCAAAAGCAGCATTATGAAATAAAAGGCATTTTATACACCAAATCTTTGTCAGTGGAAGTAAGAAAGAGAGTTTTTCAGTGTTACATAGAGCTGATCCTGTAATATGGAAGCGTCACGGATAATCAGTTAACAAGCAAGATTGACAGAAGAATGCTAAGAATACAGCTGTACAATGAATAGCTAAAACAAGTAATGAAGATTGTACTGAAAGAGGCCAGAGCACTAAAAAAGCTTATTACACATATTAGAAGGAAGCAGTTCACTTTCTTTGGACATGTTGTGAGAGGAGAAAACTGAAATACAATGTGACAACAAGAAAGATTGAAGGAAAAGATGATGGGGGACAATGGAGAACAAGATAATGGGCCGTTTACCATCATGGCATGGAAAGAAGTCTACAAAAAAGAAGTCAATAAAACGGTATTGAATCAGTTCTACAAATAACGGTTCACATGAAACAAGGGACGTTTCGGGTTTTACCCTTCGTCAGCCACAGTTACAAACAGGTGACAAGGACAAGAATTACATATAGAAGTCTACAACAGACTTGATAAATAACACTGGGGACAAGAAGTTTTTGACAAACATGATTGCCTACACCAGCAGGTGTGATGCTTGAAGAAGAAAGACTTGCTCGGTTTCTAAAAATTAGCAGCCTCTTTCATATACAGGGTGTCCCAAAAGTCATGAAGGGGTTTTAAAAATAAAATTACATTTCTGTCTTTTAATAATTTTTAATGTTATACTCATCTAAATAAAATTTACAATGTGTGGAGATTTATTTTAATTATTTATGAAACAATATGTTATTTAGGTGCCTACTATTTCTGGCTTCATAAAGAAGGGCTCTTTTCACAACATTTTTCATAACAGCTGTCAATATCTCTGGCTGCAGCACTTGAATTTCTGTACAGATGTTGCCTTTGAGCTGCTGAATTGTCTGGGGAGTGTTGATGTACACACGCTCCTTCAGGTAACCCCAAAGGAAAAAGTCAGGAGCCGATATATCAGGCAAACGTGATGGCCAAGGAATTTCTGAATATCAAGAAATTATTCGGTCACCAAAAATTTGTGCACTAATTGAATCTTGTATGAGTAAAGGTGTAAATCATTTCTCATAATGCGATGTAATGACATCTGAGGCACTTGCAACTGGCTACAGCGTCTCCGGATCAACATTCTTGGTTCTTCTTGAATATTATCCAGCACGCGTTCACTAATTACCTGTGT
Source organism: Oreohelix idahoensis (assembly GCA_024509875.1). NCBI lineage: Eukaryota > Metazoa > Mollusca > Gastropoda > Stylommatophora > Oreohelicidae > Oreohelix > Oreohelix idahoensis. The sequence continues at coordinate 1,207,485 of JAMPIV010003937.1, read as the reverse complement.
ATGGACGGAACGTGGTCTCCCAGACCGTGGCAAGTCACTTACAGAACCAGTCTGCTGAAAACAAGTAATCGAGTGACGAATCATGGATTCTGAGGGTGATTCCCTTAAATTGAAATAATGGCTGTATCCTCTTTGCGGGAGAATAATTAATTACTGGAATTGAAAATAAAATTCCACAATTTTGGTTCTTTGTTCTGTTGGGAATTTTTCCATGGGTAAATTTCCAAGTTATTTTTTTTATAAAATCTGAAAATGAAAAAGAAAATAAATTATTAGCAATAAAGATATAACATTTTTAAACCCCGTCATGACTTTTGGGACACCCTGTGCTATAATCATAAAGTATAACAGTGTAGTGCACAGTTGTGGCTTTATTCTACTTAGCTCTGTGACAATACACAAGGCAATTAAAAAGCTGTTCACGGTTTTTAAATATTTTCTTTTTGGTACTCTTATCCTGCTGATTTATATGAAACAAATTAAAAAAAGAGATTAGGTGCTTTTTTTTATTACATAAAATGCTATGTCATACATTAAATGTACAGCTCAGCATGAGATCCATTCTGTTCAATGCGTGATTTCATAGCAGGCAAAAATTGTTGTTTTCCCTTGTAACAACAGTTTAGTGACCATTTTAGATTTTATTTTGTTTCGGGTTTTTTTCATGTATATCCAATAGATCCAAGTGAGGATATACAATTTAAGAATAGGGAGTGACTTTTCAATCACCTGTAGATAAAACAAGCAAATGTAAGTCAGTGTTTAAGTCAGTATGACTGACTTTCACTAAAGTTGCATGCAACATGTATATCACATGTCTCTCAGAGACAACTTGATGAATTTGAGTATTTTGCTTTCTTATACTCAGGCTTCATAACTTCTGCTGGCATGGAACTGACCCAGACAACAAAACACAGATGATACCAAACCAGAACAACTTTACTGTGTGTTATCTATGAAAGTAAGTAAGTTTAGCAAATACATTTTGAGCAAAAATATTCATGTACATAAATACCTTTGTTGTTATCTATGAAAGTAAAGGTAAATGTCAGTAGATTACTGGTGAGCATAATCTATAAAAGCTTTCATTAAACAATTTTTAGTTATGCAAGGTAAAACTTGGGTCAACAGAAGAAGATGATGAAACAGTAATGCAAAAAAACTGTACCACAAGCTTGTTTCACTTACTGTCCCCCTATTCCTGGTAATTATTTTTTTTAAAAACCCCCACCAAAATGTCACATTCTGAAATATTCTAATAATTTATCATCAGCTTCATATTTTGAAGTCCCCACAAGATAATTATTTTCAGATAATATAAAAACAGAACTCTGGCCTGTAAAAACAGGAAATCTTGAAACACTTCAGTGAGAGAGACAAGAATATAGTATTTACACAGCATTAGTTTTGTTAACAAAAGCTTGTGTGCAACATGATCATCCTTCACCATTTTTTGTCTGCTTGGCTCAGACACAGTCCCTGTATTTGCTGCAGTCTGATTACATTGTCTTGCTCCCATAACTTAATTTTTGACATCGAGCCCACCACTATAATCTGCATGTCATATGACTCTATTTCACCTGCTGATATGTTGATTCATCTTTATTGTCATCTACAAAATCACTACAGCAAGGGTGCCCAATTTGGATTATACATAACCCCTGGGGGTTATAAGAGCTTGTCAATGGGATATAGGGAATATTTGGTAAATAATTATAGTATCCTACTGAAATATTACAAGAGTGTATGTTAGTGAAAAATAATTGTGAATTGGAAACAGAATGGCAAATTCTGTTTTCAATCAAACCCAAAGCAAAAAACAAACTGGTGGTTTAACCTGCTATACGGGTATCTGTTTCAAAATTGTACCAACAATTAATGTGTTGGTTGATAAGAAACTGAATCAAAGTTCTCACTAATTTATTTGACTGTGTTGTAATAAACATTTACTAACTTTATGATACTAAGAACGTTATGTACAGAAGGAAGAATTCTTTAAGAAAAATTAATTAATCTATTTATTAATTGTTCTTTTATGTGCATATGTATGGTAAACTGTAGAGTTTATTTCCTCTCATGCTGAATTGGGGGGGGGGGGGGGGGGGGGGGGGGGGGGGGGGGTGGGGGAGGGGGGGGGGGGGGGGGGGGGGGGGGGGGGGGGGGGGGGGGGGGGGGCATGGAAAGGTTTACTTAAAGCCAGAGGGTTTGGGGATCAAAAAAAAGTTTGCTGTAAATGGGTATCTCAGTCTTCTCTTGAGTTTGGTAAAGCACAGGCAGCAAGGAAGAGAACTGGTTACGCCACCTCGTAAAGCTGGACCTATTATATCGTCTTCTTCTTCCTCGTTCGAACTTCAGACTTCCACATTTATGACTCTAATAAAGGCAGTAGTCAGCTCAAGGTTCCCGACATCTCCAAACATTTTTTCGTTGACAGAAGTGGGTTGTTGCCATATGCTACTCTGTTCATTACTGTATGTTGGGCAGTACTGCAGCAGGTGTTCGACTGTCATCAGGCTGGTAACAAAGGTGCAGAGATCTGTTGCACCAATTGTGTATTTGTGGTATAGATGGTATCTCAATCTGTTGTGTCCAGTCCGTAGCTGAAAAATGATGACCTGTTCTTTCCTGGATAGTTGATGATATGCGTCATTTTTCAAATGGCCCGGGTGCTTTCTTTCCCATTTGGACTTGAATGTAGCCTTTATAGTAGTCTTTGCCATTGCGTAAGTTGTCTCTATATCATTTTGTTGTAAGGCTCCTCCTTCCTTAGCAAGTTTGTCTGCCTCCTCATTTCCTGGTATGTTGCAATGGGCTGGTATCCACTGGATTGTGCACTTGTTGAAGCATTTGGCCAGTCTTTCAAGGGAGATTATCAGATCTTTCAATCCTTTAGCATGGTGGCTCTTCAACGCTGTTATAACTGAGAGGGCATTTGTAAAGATTACTATCTGTTTTTCCGCCTGTGCTTTGTATTCAATAAGAGGGACCTATTATATGAAGTCTGTAACACTTTACTCCCCAACAAGCAGTATCAGGACTACCTTTACTTTTTTTATTTTTTAATGCATCAAATGCTTTTCTACTCCGCACGGGCCACAACAGATTGGGATACCACCTATTCAACAAGCTAAAGATAGGAACTACCGACCAGTGTGACTGTGGCACTGATAAATGACTGCTGAACTTCTGCTTCAAAGATGCCCAACATATGAGGAACAGAGAAAGCACATGTTGCCATCACCAGTACCATTCCTGGAAAAACTCTATGGAGATAGAAATAGCTTCGCTGATCAGCTTTTTTTTGGACATATTCAAGTTGACATCTTAGTGTGTACGAAGAAGAAATGCTTTCCTTGCATAATGTCAGCAACTTGTTCTATGGCCTGCGTTTCTTCCCAGAAGATTTATACATGATATAATACAATTATTGATTGATTCTCTTGACTTCGACTTATATATTTTGAGGTCTGTCATCTTATCAGTGTGAAGATCTAGTTCTTCTGAGACTATAGATTTACCACATTTATGTATAATGAGATTAGCAAATTATTGTATTGTGCAAACTGATATCTGACAAATGAAAATTATTTTGTGAAATAATATTACAGAAATGCTTGAATCTGCAATTTATAATCTAGAAACAAAATGAATATTTTCAATGTAAAGATGTATCATATAATTAAATCAACGATGGAAGAGAATTAACAGACAGCACCTACTAGTATTGCAAATCAATTTGATATTGTTTGCTACTACTGCTTTTATTGCCTAGTATTCTTTTTACAGGAAGATTCTTCTCCCTTCAGCTAATCTTGATTTCAACAATCCCTGATCACATCAGCACAACTTAGCAGATGTCCCAATGCAACTACACTGCACTGAATGATTATGGGATTGTCAGTGTATTAAAAAATAGGAAAACAGTAATCATCTTCACAAGTATTATATTTTTTTCATACTAAATGTATCACACTCTGCTTTTGTTTTTTAATGTCTTACTCATAGGTAGATGAAGTTAGAACTGCAGATGATGCCATTTTGCGAGTGAAACCTTGGATAAACTGCTTTTTTTTAAATCAAAGGGGAGGTTTCTATGTGTACTGTGTCTACACTATTTCTTCTTGTTTACCATTAAAACCTCTGTGAAACAAAGACCAATAGCCAGATTTCACAAAACTTTCCTGCTCTGGACAGTTCACACTTTTTTCTTCTCATTTCTTCCTTGGCTTTTTGGTTTTTGCTTCTGATATTCTTTTCTGCATGTATTTTTGGATCTACCATTTTCTCTTCTACCTATGTTGTTGCATAAATAGACTGATGCTGGCTGTTTATCTACTTTTTTTAATTTTAAAATTAACATTATAAATATATTTTGTCTGTCTTATCTGAGAATGAAGATAGTATATCAATTACAGAAATTGCTGGTGTAAAAATCTGTAGTTCTGAAAATATCACAGTATAAAAAAAACTCTTACTAATTTTTTTTCTCCTATTGTTAAATTCAAGCCTTTACACTTTCAAATCATTTGTTCTGTAGACTGTTTTAGAGTGGACACAGTTTTTGTGTAGAATGTGTCTTCAAGCTGTCGAGCACCACTAAATTTCAGTTTTGAAAAAAAAAAAAATATTTATCTGTGATTATCCACCCCATCAAATTTTGGTTTTAATACACACTGTGTCATGTGCTACCAACAGGATAAGGATTTCTGCTTTCCTCTATTTTCAGTTGAATTCAACAAAAGATCCAATGGCTGATTTCATTAAGTACATATTTGTTTGTTTTGTTTACATTTTTATTTTATTTTATTAATTCTTTTTAAAGCTTCTTACAATTTAAAATACCATATGGCTCAAACCTTATTCTAGATGATGTATATTTGTAAAAGTATTTAAAAATTAGATTGTTCTTTGGAATCATTGTCAAGTTACTTCCATATCTTTATATGTTCTTATCAAAAGCTTTTCACTGTATTAAAATATTAATTTTATGTTGTGTTATTATTTTTGTCCAGTAAATTTGAAAACAATATTGCAGCTGCGATGATAAACATTACTCTTTCATGGGAATTTACTATCTTTTCTTGTGACATTTCTGAATCTATTTCTTTTTTCAGCTGTCTCTGTGCAGATGTTATTGCTTTTGCAGCAAAAAGAACGTAAGTTGCAGTAATTCAATTCTCTTTCACTTTCAGCTTAACTCTTAACTGAATTTACTTTTCACTTCTAGTAAGATGCAGATGCTTCATTGAGACAGATCTTTAGCTAATGCATTTTAATTTCTTTTAAATTTTTTTATAGTAGCTGAAATAATTTACATTTCTTGATAACTAAGAGAAAGCTTTTGACTTCCTTCTGCAATCCTTAAATTTCAGATATGAAGAATTTATTGAGACAGCAAGTGATCTGAATAAGTTGGAAAACTTCTCTCAGTTGATGGAGCACTGTCAAACTATTGGATACTCTGTGTCAAAGGTCGTTTTCAGAGGTTATTTTGCTCATGACAAACTTCAGATGATGCATAATGTCATGATCACACGAAGAACAGAGCTGAGATTAAAGGTATAATGATTGAAATCATAAGCCAATTAATAATATTAACCCAATCATTAGAATAATCCTGATATGTAATTGATTCAGCAAATTGGAACTGGATTTAGGATTTTCAGAGGTGTTCAAAGAAAAAAAAAACCAGACAAAAAATAGTGGAGTGAAAGGTGAATATGATGTCGACATTGAGAAAATTAGTTGATAGCATTACAAGGCAAGCCTTGTTCTGGAACCCTCAGGATAAGAGAAATAAGAGGAGACCCAACAAATAAAGTGAAGAGGATTTAGAACGGTCTTAAAAGGGATTTAAAAAGAGCATGGACGTGGAAAGATCTTGAACAGATGGCACAAGACAGGAAGTCTTGGTGGGAATTTATAAATGGCCTGTACTTCACAGGCAGCTGAAAGGTATGGTGATGACAAAATAAAATAAGCATGTACTGCTATAAATCAGAGGTCAGCAACTAGTCGGTTCTGATCTACCGGTAGATTCCAGTGGATGATTTGGTAGATCTTTAGGCGACTGCAGGAAGGGGGGAAGACTTTTTAAACTAGGGAAGTTTTGGACTAGACCTCTCCCACTGGCATTTAAAATCACGGTGTCCCAGAGGTCAAATGTACTTTTTTCCACATTCTCAATGAAAACTCTTGAGATGGTTACTAAAATATATTCATGAACTATATGAGATAGCACACGTGTGTTACCGGTGCCCGAAAGGGGAGCAAAGAATAGTAACACTGTTCCCTGCCACACATGTCATAGAAAGCGACTAAGGAGGGTTGGGCATGGGGCTGGTTACCCCATCCTGTACAAAAATGTAAACCACAAAAAACTTCAACAAATGTGGACAAGTGAGTTAAGGAAAATAAAACACAGCCATCCAAGACAGGGGAAGGTCCTTTCGCAGGGAGGCGTATGATGCAACACAGAGAAAGCCGAAAGGAGTCTGTGTTGCTGACTAACCTTCTTTCTTCTATGAGAACTTCCAGATTTGGCACCTGGAATGTTCGGACATTAAACGAACAAGGGAAAGTGGCACAAGTAGCAGCAGAAATGAGGGAATATAAAATCGAGGTTCTGGGAATGTGTGAAACAAAGTGGAAGGGGGTAGACAAGAAGAAACTCATCACATGTGAATTGGTGCTGTCCTCAGGACATGAAGACGAAAGTTCACACCACAGTGAAGGGGTAGCTCTTATGTTATCTAAAGAGGCACAGAAAGCACTCATTGAATGGGAAGCTGTTGGACCCAGAATAATAACAGCTACTTTTAAAACAGCTAAAAAGAAAATACATGTAAATGTCATCCAATGTTATGCACCAACTAATGACAAAGAAGAGTCTGTGAAAGAAGCATTTTATACTAGACTACAGGAAATTATGGATAAAGTTAAAAGAAGAGACATCACAATTTTGATGGGTGACATGAATGCAAAGATAGGTACAGTCAACACCGGATTTGAAGAAGTCATGGGAAAACATGGGCTAGGAATAATGAATGAAAATGGGGAACTATTCTCAAACTTCTGTGCTTCAAATCAACTGGCTATAGGAGGAAGCATGTTCCCACATAAGAGAATACACAAGGCAACATGGATATCACCAGACCATAGAACAGAAAACCAGGTTGATCATATATGCATAAACAAGAAGTTTAGATCATCATTGCAGGATGTAAAGGTATATATATAGAGGAGCAGATGTGGCATCGGATCACCACCTTCTGATAGCCAAAGTAAAAATGAAACTCAAGAGATATGCATCAATGCAAAATTATAGACAACAATTTAATGTAAGACATCTAAGAAATCAAGAGACAAGAGACAAATTTGCGGTCACAGTATCCAACAAATTCCAAGTGCTCCAACAGCTGGAAGAGGCAGAGAATACAGAAGACTATTGGCAGCAGGTCAAAACTGTATGGAATGAGACATGTGAAGAAATACTGGGGAAAAGGGAACGACAACAAAAAGCATGGATAACAACAGAAACCATCTGTTGATATGGTCTTTGTATATATAATCCTGTTTCGATGTTTCTAGAGTTACTTGCCCTTATCGGGAACTCTTCTGCTTCTCTTCTTACTACTTCCTGTTCTACAAGATGTCCGATTAAATATGTGTCCTGTATTCAGTGTGTTCGCCTTAGTGATTAAACTTCATAACGCGAGAATGTATGACAGCCAGCCACGTCTCATTATATCTTACAAAACTTACTGTATGAAACAGTAAAGATCAACATGGTGGCAGCGGTGTTTATTTCTACGGAATTCGAACTATTCTGATGAATATCTTCCGACACGTGTGCTGACGTCACAGACTCTGGTAGGTTATATTGCTTGCATACCATTATTAGACATTTCGTCATGGCAGAACGGCCCTTATTTCGGTTACCACCCTGCCTAGACATAAATAACGTCGAATCAGACACATTTCGTAAATGGAGACGACAGTTAGATCTATACATGCATGCATCTGAAGCGGCGTCTAAACCTGATTCTGTTCGGGCGGCCATTATCCTACACTGTGCTGGACCTCAAGCTGTTGAAGTTTTTGATCAACTTGCAGAGGAAGGAGATCATTCTAATCCTACTAAAATTCTCGATTTGCTCCAGAACCATTGTAGCTCACGAAGCAATGAAGTATTACATACGTTCAGATTCTGGAACACACCTCTTCAAGATCCTTTTAATTCCTTTTTGACTGAACTGAGAACTAAGGCAGACTTATGCAACTTTAACGACAAGGATCGTATGATAAGAGACAAAATTGTCTTTACTGTTAACAAAAGGTTACAGGAGAAACTCTTGAGAGAAGCTGACCTCGATCTAAAGAAAGCCATTCGAGCAAACTGGAAACGACATAAGAGAGATGAATAATACAGTACAACCTTCTGAAGCAAGGGTTGAAAAGGTACAGAAAAAATCACTCAACCATAAACCTCCCAAGAGAGACACTTTGCAGCATACTGGTAAAGCCTGTCATTACTGTGGACAGAAACATCCATTGATTAAGAAAAAGTGTCCTGCATGGGGGAAATTTTGCTCAAACTGTGGGGGAAGAAACCATTTCAAAGCTAAATGCAAGAAAGTTCACACTGTTCACACAGAGTCAGTGGAAGATTCTGAAGTTTTTCTTAACTGTGTGAAGTCTAGCAAAGCCTGTACATCTGCACAACTCATTATCAATGGAAAAATGGTAAAATTTCAGTTAGACACAGCAGCTGATGTGAATACAATCTGTCAACGCTTTGTGATGCAAGAACAACTGTTACCTACTAAACAGAGGCTTGTTATGTGGAATGGTACTAAGATGACTCCACTGGGAGAAGTTCTATTAACTGCTGAGAATCCTAAGGCTGGGACAAAACACAATATAAGGTTCACTGTTGTGAAAAATAAATTCACGTGTTTGCTGGGCAACAACACACTGCAGGATCTAGTTTGTGACAGTCAACACAAACAAATTTATTGCTAAGGTGGCTACTGACAGTTCAGAAAAGGATCATGACTCTGATAACCATCTAGGTGTCCTGGGTGAAGCTGTGTTGCATATTGATCCTAATATTCGTCCAAAGGCACTGCCGTGCAGGAAAATACCATTTTCACTTAAGAGCAAGGTAAAGTCAGAGCTTCAAAATCTAATGAACAGAGGTATATTAATACCAGTAGAGAAACCGACTGAATGGGTTAACCAAATGGCTGTTGTTGAAAAATCTGATGGTTCCTTAAGAATATGTATTGATCCTAGACCCCTGAATGAGGTGTTGCAGAGAGAGCATTACAGATTACCAACTTTGGATGATGTATTGCCTGAACTCAATAATGCCAAGATTTTCACAAAGCTGAATATCAAGGAAGCATTCTGGCATATCAAACTTGATGAGAAGTCTAGTAAACTTACAACAATGATTACACCTTATGGTAGGTTCAGATGGTCTAGACTACCATTTGGCTTGAATGTAAGCAGTGAAATTTTCCAGAGGCATCTAGCACAAGCTCTTGAAGGTCTTCATGGTTGCATCAATGTTGCTGATGACATAGTTATTGCAGGTTGTGGATCAAACAAACAGCAAGCAATTGAGGACCATGATCTGAAACTTAAAGCACTGAAACACAGGTGTAAAGAGAAAGGTATTAAACTGAATGACGGTAAAGCTCAAGAGAAGAAAGAAGAAATTACCTTCATGGGTCACCTTATTACTGCTCGAGGTGTTGAACCAGACAAGAAAAAGGTTGAGACAATACTAAACATGCCCGTTCCTAAGGACTGTCATGAGGTTCGCAGATTTTGCGGCATGATACAGTATCTAGCAAAGTTTCTCAACAATCTTTCAGAAGAGTTCCTGATAAGGGCAAGTAACTCTAGAAACATTGAAACAGGATTATATATACAAAGACCATATCAACATCCCCCCTTCTCTATGAGTGGACAAAGTCCTTCATCCAAGATCGTAGCCCTGGGAGACCGCAAAGAGATCGCAAGAGACCCTCTTGGATGAAGGACTTTGTCCGCTCATAGAGAAGGGGGGATGTTGATATGGTCTTTGTATATATAATCCTGTTTCGATGTTTCTAGAGTTACTTGCCCTTATCGGGAACTCTTCTGCTTCTCTTCTTACTACTTCCTGTTCTACAAGATGTCCGATTAAATATGTGTCCTGTATTCAGTGTGTTCGCCTTAGTGATTAAACTTCATAACGTGAGAATGTATAACAGCCAGCCACGTCTCATTATATCTTACAACACTTACTGTATGAAACAGTAAAGATCAACACCATCAATAAGATAAAAGACAGAAAAAACAAGAAAGCAGATTTAAACACAAGCAAAACCAGAAGTTCCAAGGCTCAAGAAGTGTACACAGAAGCAAACAAAGAAGTATAAAAAAAAGACAAGAGGAAGTATATTGAAGAGTTGGCAAGAGAGGCAGAAGACGCTGCAGCCAAAGGAAATATGAGAAAACTGTATAGCAGCACAAAGAAGCTAACAGGGAAATACAAGCAAACAAGTTGCCTCATAAAAGACAAGAATGGAAAACTGCTCAGCAATATACAAGAGCAAATGAAGAGGTGGACAGAATATTTTGAGGACCTTCTCAATAGACCAGCTCCACAAAACCCCCCGGACATCCAGCCAGCAGAAGAAGAGCTACAAATTAACGGTGAAAGACCAACGAAGGAAGAAATAAAGAAAGCCATAAAGCTTCTAAGAGATGGTAAAGCGTCTGGACCTGATGGCATTCCAGCAGAGGCCATCAAAGCAGATATCGACACAGCTACAGAGATGTTATACAAATGACTTGGTAAAGTCTGGGAAAAGGAAGAGATACCAGCAGAATGGAAGGAAGGATATCTGGTTAAGTTGCCTAAGAAGGGAAATTTACAAGAGTGCACAAATTATAGAGGAATAATGTTACTATCAGTGCCAGGAAAAGTATTAAACAGGATTATCCATGAGAGATTAAAAGAGTCCATAGACAAGAAATTGAGAGATGAACAAGCAGGTTTTCGACAAAACAGATCCTGTACAGACCAGATAGCCACTTTGAGAATAATAGTTGAACAAAGTCTGGAATGGAATTCACCACTATACATCGGATTTGTGGACTACAAAAAGGCATTTGACAGTGTAGACAGAGAATCACTTTGGAAATTGATGAGGCATTATGGAGTTCCCCTGAAGATCATATAAAGAAAACATATGAAGACATGACATGCAGAGTTCTTCACGAAGGACAGCTTACAGAACCGTTTGGGATAAGAACAGGAGTGCGACAGGGATGCCTCTTGTCTCCATTTCTTTTCTTACTAGCAATAGACTGGGTTATGAGATCCTTGACAACACACAGCAGAAATAGAATCCAGTGGACTCTGATTAAGCAGTTGGATGATCTGGATTTTGCTGATGACTTGGCTCTTCTGTCCCATAACCGTAAGCAGATGCAGGGCAAATTGAAAACACTCGAGAGGTCACAGCAATTGGGTCTGAAAATACACAGGGAAAAGACAAAAATAATGAGAATAAATGCAAGTAATGATAACAGGGTTGAACTTGAAGAAACACCAATACAAGATGTAGAATCGTACACATATCTTGGCAGCAATATAGACAAAGTTGGAGGGACAGACAGTGATATCAAAATAAGAATACAAAAGGCAAGAGGAGCTTTCATTGCATTGGGAAATATATGGAGATCAAGAAAAATCGGATCCAACACGAAAATAAGAATCTTCAACTCAAATGTGAAGTCAGTCCTATTGTATGGCTCTGAGACATGGAGAACAACAAAGACAACAACCAAAAAGCTACAGACTTTCATAAATGGGTGCTTGCGTAGAATAGAGGGATTAAAATGGTATGACAATGTTACCAACGTGGAACTGATGACAAGAACTAGACAAGTGCCAGTGGAACAAGAGATGAGAAGAAGATGATGGCGATGGATTGGACACACACTGAGGAGACCTGTTGATAGCATTACAAGGCAGTCCTTGTTCTGGAACCCCCAGGGCAAGAGAGGCAGAGGTAGACCAAGAAGCACATGGAGAAGAGAGCTGGAAACAGAGGTGAAAATGATGAGGAGAACGTGGAAAGAACTTGAGACGATGGCACATGACAGGAGGACTTGGCATGTGTTTGTTGAAGGCCTATGCTCCTTTTTGGAGTGGAGGGTTATGAATGAATATGAGATAGGAAAACGATCTTATTTTTGTAAGATCATCCCAACTCCCCCCCCCTACTTAAAAAAAATTACACACACATATATATATATATATATATATATATATATATATATATATATATATATATATATATATATATATATATTTGGTAGATCTTTAGAGGGCTCAGTGTTACTAAAGTAGATCCCAGAAGCTCCTGGGCTGCCGACCCCTGCTATAGATCAGCTGACCATACATTTCTAGATTTATAAACAGTTTAGTTTATAATATTAGTTTTGAACAGAGAATGTTCTTTAGACTGGGAAGATTTTGCTCTATTACACTTTTCACCCAATCTTTAAAATCTGATTTGCATTAATTGATAGCAAGATTGTTTCTTACTCTAGTGGTCCCCAGAAAGGGAGGTCTGTGAGTATACATAGGAAAAAACATCAAACTACTGCTTCCACTAATTATATCGTTAAGAGGTGACTAAGATACTGTAATGGGTCAACAACTTCATTGTACACAGAAACCACCATTATATGAGTACATAAAGTTCTTTGGCACAAGCTTGCTACATGAAGGAAAGCTACAGTGGTTTTTCTATGTTTGTTAAGGAACAAATTCAAAGTGGATGTTCACTCCCTGATTAATGATGTAGCTTTAAAAAAAACTATTAAATGGTGTTATCTTTGTTACATATAATTTATTTCATTTTCACAACCTCCCCACTTGCTTGGTCACCATGTCTGTGGCATGAACGTGAATTAGTATGAAAAAGAAGTTCAAGAACAAGAAATTACAGACATGAAACTTCAGTCAGAGATTGACAGACTTGAGCAAGGTAAAAAAAGCTTTTCATGTATCTTGTTTTTTTTTCCTGCATCTTTTAAATCTGTGCAACTCAAACAAATATTACACAGTTATGTGTCTATTAGATAGCTGTATGTTTATGCACAGCTGCAATGTTTGTCTTTCTCAAACATTGATATATTAACAAAGTTGCCTGCAGTTTTGTCTTCTTCACTTTAAAAGTTACTTGTAATTTATTATCTTCATGAACAGCTAGCTGCCTGTCATTTTGTCATTTTCCAAATGAAACATATCATAAAGTGGCCTCTAGACCCTGCAAGAAGATATCCAATGGAATGAAAGTATATGGAGGAATTGGAAAAGCATCAGACTTTAATACAATAAACTATGGCTGGGAAACAAAGAGCCAGGGATCCAGACCCCCAGGATGACCCAAAGTCCGCTGGGAGGACAACATTAGACAATCTTTGAAGGACCGAGGACTAGAATTGAACCAGGCCAGGAGGAAGACAGCTGATAGGATAGTCTGGCGCTCTCTCTCCCAAACCTATACACCTCACGGTAGAAGGGCAACGAGTAAGTAAGTAAGTAAGTAACTATGGCTGTGGTAGTGCAGTGGTTAATTCACTGCTTCCAAGCTCAGGGGTCCATGGTTCGATCCCCAGTTGAGGTGTGATTTTTTAGACCACAAATGGCTCCAGGGTCAACCCAGCCTCATGAATTGGGTACCAGAGCAACTCTGGGAAGATTAAAGGCGGCCTGCATGATGCTGACCACATCACCTCTAGTGTGCCGTATAGTCACGAAAATATGGGCCTAACCCCATATTCCAAATATGCGTCAACGGGCATGTAATGGGATCCTCTTCCCTAATAAGCTATGGTAGCAAATATACATCAGTGCCACCGTCCTGGGATCCCAAGAGACCAAATGTCAACTGTTACTTTGCAGAGATAATTAATAAAAAGGCAGAAACAAATTGTCAGAAATCTAGCTGAAAAATGTAGATGAAAAACAGAATACGAAATACCATATACCAAAATTATAACCCATATGGGAATGAACTGAGTATTTCATGCACAAAATAAACATCAGTTTGTTTGTTTAGGGTCCAAAAATCGATCAGTCAGTTAAAAAACATCTTAGCCAAAACAAATAGCTCAGGATTACTTAACAGTATAGAGCAATATATCTAAAATAGAATATGAAGTACTTGGTTTGGGTATATATGTTCCAACATGGAGATTAAGGAAAAATTACAGTATGATTGAAAACATCTATCATGACAAAAATTGTGGCAATAACAAAAGCACCAGAAATAATTGCAGATAAACCACTGAAAATAAATAAATAAATACTTTATCTTACTCACTGTCAGCAATTCAAGCTCTCAGAAATGTACATGAATATAGCTGACCAGATATAGCAGAGGAAATACTGCAACTTAGTCCATATATAAATATAGAGGCTGCAAATCACATGTTGGAATTTAGGCATTGAAGCAAAAAAGAGAAGAAGCAATCCAAGCGAAATAAACATAGGGTTGTGAACAAACAGAGACCAGAAGCCTAAAAAAAATATAATAATATAATTGACAGAGGATGTGAACCAAAGTCTGCAAGATAGACATGCCTATCAGCTGCTGAAAGTTACAACAAGGACATTTCAAATACCCAGACAGCCAAAAATACCCTGCTGATAGAAACTACTTAGATTGCAACTAGGAAATTTTATGACAGGTCAACCTGACTGCGTACTAATTTTGAGAAAAATGCCATAGCACATTACCTGCTAATATATAAGAAATATGACCAACAAAGAAAGCCACTAATAAAATACTTACAAGCACTAAATTCCCCACCACCCCTACAATAGCTTTATACTATGCTAAAAACTGACCATCCTAGAGAGCTATGGTTCTCCACTGCTGTAAGGAACCAAATCAAGAATAAGCACACAGAAGCTACGAGAGATAAGGAGGACAAATAAGGATTGTAAATACATTCACAAACTAATATTCACCACACCAAATCAGTGAAAAAAGAATGTTTATCATACTCAACATTTAATAAAATCAGTAAACACAAAACAGATATGTTAAAAATATTTGTAATTACAGTAAGTGAAATTGAGAAAGATACATAATCCAAAGCAAAGCAACTAATTAAAGCCCAAATGTCCCCCCGAATGCTAACATGTAAAGGTATTGAAAATCTGGTATTGAAAAACCAGGGAAAAGGGTACACCATATGTACTACTGTAAACATTATAGAAGCCTCAAGTCTTCAGGAACAGGTGTGGACCTACTGTCCTGGTCATGCAGGGGTATATGGCAATGAGAGAGCTGACAGATTAGCCTCAAGAGCACACATAGTGGGGACACTGGATTTGGATAAGAGAGAGATACTAAGGATAAGTGATGATCACCTGTTAGAGAATGATACTGCAATTGATGAATTACCAAGGCTAAGACTGTTGGAATTTGGCATCAAATGTAAGACTGGCAGAGGTGGACGTATGAGAGGATGCATCTATTGTATGTACAACCAGTGCGCTACTGGAACAATTAGCGTTGATCCCTTCGACATTGGCTGAGGGAGACTGAGCACCTATGGGTTTGCCCGGAATGGAGTGATGTCGATTCTGATCAACAATAACAATACACATTATGAAACATAAAAAAACAAACACCAGAAATTACATCCTGGAAGAAAAAAAATGTTCCGAAAAGGCTACTTTCTAAATTATGTGTTACAGTATAAACACAGAGAGGACCAAAGAACCAATGTCAACGTGGACTCTGGTTAACAACAAAGAACCAATGCTGATCATTATTGGTTAATAGCAAAGAACAAATACACAGAAAACAAGCCTTATCAGAAAGATTTTATGCCTTTTAAAGAGCAATAACTGACAATGTTTTTTTCTGATACTGAAATAGCCATAACTGTGTGAAGTTGAAATAAAGACACATGTTAATGGGTTGAATAATTTACACTGGCCTATGAGTTTCTGTTGATTGGCTCTTTGTTGTTTTCTGTGAATAGATAGAAAAGAAGTACTGTTTCATCTTTCAATTTTCAGAACAACAAATGGAGCTGGAAAACCTTTTGCATGACCAGAGATTAGAGAAGTAAGATACTACCATAATCATTCATATAGGCATTTCATCAAACTATCACTACCATTTTTCATCACTTAGAGAGCAGACATTTATATCAGGAATTGCTGTTTTCGAGTAAAATTTGCAATAGGGTGGTAAAGTGTATGTTTTGTTTACTAATCAGCATGATCCTTTGACACACTTTCTGGTCTCTTAAGGATGTTATCACAGGTTTCAACAAATTTAGGTCAAGTCTTCCTGTCCCGTGTCATCAGCTCAAGGTCTTTCCATGTCTCCTTCACCCCCTTCATGCCTGTTTCCAGTTCTCCATGTGTTCTTTGGTCACCCTCTGCCTCTCTCACCCTGGGGATTCCAGAATAAGGACTGTCTAGCAATGCTGTCAACAGGTTTCCTCAGTATGTGTCCTATCCATCTCCAGCATCATCATCTCATTTCTTGTTCCACTGGTATTTGTCTGGTTCTTGTCATCAGTTCCACATTAGTGATCTTGTCATCAGTTCCACATTAGTGATCTTGTCATCAGTTCCACATTAGTGATCTTGTCATCAGTTCCACATTAATGATCTTGTCATACCACTTAGATCCTTCTATTCTATGCAAGCATCCATTTATGAAAATCTGTAGCTTTTTTGGTTGTTGCTTTCGTTGTTCTCCATGTTTCAGAGCCATACAATAGGAATAACTTGACATTTGAAATGAAAATTCTGATTTGTATGTTGGACCTATTTTCTTGCGATCTCCATGTTTCCTAATGCAATGAAAGCTCCTCTAGCCTTTTGCATTCTTATTTTGATATCATTGCCTGTTCTTCAAACCATAATAGTTTAATAATGTTACTCAATCAGTGTAGTTAAACTCTCCCAAAGAGAAACTGAACCGAGTCCAACATTAGGCAGGGTGTTTAATAATGTAGACCTTCGATCTTTGTCTCATGCAACAATTTTTAAAAACTCGTTGCTTTGCAGTGCACTCTTAAAATTGATTCATATTTAATTCTGCTTCACCAGAGATGCTCAACAGCATGCTCTAAGCCTGGAGAAAGACAGCCATGAGAAGAAAATGGACAAACGAAAGAAGGAAAAAGAAGCAAGACTCAATGTAAGTTGTGATAAGGCTTTATCTTTATTTTTAAATTGCATTATATAAGGCAGTGCCCTGCGTAGTTCTCAGGGTTGCCTTCGGTCATCCTCTGCCTCTCTCACCCTGGGGATTCCAGAATAAGGACTGTCTGGTAATGTATCATTAGGTTTCCTCAATATGTGTCCTATCCATCTCTAGCATCATCTTCTCATTTCTCATTGTGAATGCTTGTCTGAAGAGACAACGAAGGAATAGGACGACTGCACCATCAGGCATGCCATATCATCATCATTTTCCTGTTCCATTCTTATGAAGCAAGGAACCACCACGGCCGCTTGTCCTCTTGCAGGAAACCTGCACCAAGCATCCATGTGCTTTTGTAGTGGTGTTTTCTGTGGCAGTTTGTTTTGCATGTTATATAAGGTGACACCTAAGCAGGCCACCAAGAACCACTTTTGTCAGTAGTGAAACGTCGAAAGCTTGCCTGGTTTGGGCATGTAACTTGTCATGACTCCCTTTCGAAAATATCCTCCAGTGAACAGTCGAAGGTAAATGGAGAAGAAGGCAAAGAAAATCCTGGGCTGGTAACATCAAAGAATGGACAGGGCACGGTTTTTCCACACTTGTACGAATCGATGAGGATAGACAGCGGTGGAGGAACCTGTCTGCTGATGCTTCCACCATGACACCCCTATGACCCATGACAGGTTACGGGTTGAGATGATGATAAGGTGACTGACATGAGGTATTGCAAGAGACTGTCAACTTCATCATGTAAAAGAAATTTCCACAGAAACTACTACTACAGGACCTTATGAATGCTTGGTGCAGGCTTTCTGCAAGGGGGGGGTCCAGCTACAGTGGGGGCTCTATGCTCATTAAGGAGTGCAAAATATAATTATGATGAGGATGATATAGGGCAGTAATGAAAACTTTGCCTTGTTCATAGGCTGAGATGTTGATGTGTTGAATGAATGTGCCTTTTTCATATTTTTTTTAAGAAGCACATGCCTACTGGTGCAGTTGGCAGAAATGTAGGAGGCCTGTTCCTTAGCGTTTTGTGTGCTCAAACAGTGGTGGTTTCTTTAGAAATTTAATCTACATCATCAGCTTGCTACAGCCTATATATACATTGGTTTCTATGGAGAGGAAAAAAAAATAGAACCACTCCACCATCTGGCATGTTATAATAATAATAATAAATTCTTTAAGCACCAAACACGGCGCATAAGGCAGAAACCAGTGCTCTCCAGGTTGTACGTTGTGACGCCACTCCTCTTAGCTCTTGCACATTGTTTAATCCCAACGTTCTTCCTTCTCTTATTATTGTTCTTCTGAGTGTTTCTTTTGGTCTTCCTTTTTTCCTCTTACCCTCAGGAACCCAAGTGAGTGCCTGCAATGGTATTCTGTTGTTTTGCATTCGTAGGACATGACCGATATATGACCATCATCTTTTCCTTATATAGTTGGAGACATATTTCTGCCTAGAGTCTTCTCTTATTTGTCGATTAGTCTTGAATTCTTTCCAACTGATGTTCATGAGTTTTCTAAGACATTTGTTCTCGAATGTATTCAGCTTGTTCTCCAATGATTTTGTTATTTTCTAACTCTCACAGCCGTATGTTAACACTGAGATAACATTTGAATTAAACAGACGAAGCTTGGTATGTATATTCAATGATCGTAATTTCCAAATGTTAGATAACACTAGTCAACAACCAAAATGTACCAGAAATGAAAATAGCTGATCTTAACTAATTTTGGTGTGCTGAAAACGAAAATGACATTAAAAAATGTTGATTGGCTCTAGTTTTCAAGATATATGCTACTAGTTTATTTAATTACGGTAAATTTATATATATATGACGCAACTGTTGTGGGCGATTGCATAATTTTTTCTAATGACCAATAAAAATGTTACTAGAAGTTGATGATGCAATCCTACCTATGATTACATCACCTTTGTGTATAAATACCTTATCTCTGATAAAATTTTGCCATTAGTTAGTGCATTTGTCCTTATCAAAAGTATCGTAGTTAGAAATGCCAGAAGGCGTACAGTTTGTATTTTGGCTGCAGAATAGGAGATCAAGATAAGAGCTGGGTGCCACACATATGCTGCAATACATGTGCAGCACATCTTAAACTGTGGTTGACTGGCAAAAGGCAAGCTATGCCTTTTGCAGTCCCAATGATTTGGAGAGAGCCCACTGATTATCTCAACAACTGTTACTTTTGCATGGTCCCTCCAATTGGGAAAGGCATATTAAAGAAGAAAAAATGGACTGGAATATCCAAACATCCCCTCTGCAATACTTCCGGTACCACATGGCGATGACCTACCAGTTCCCAAAGTGCCAGAATCCTTTTCAGCTGCTTCCACTGATGAAGAGGACATTGGTGGTCCTGAACCATCAACCTCAAGTGACACAGATTTTGAGCAAACTACATCCACTAACCCAAGTAGAACTGAATGATCTTGTAAGAGATCTGAATTTATCGAAGAACAAGGTGGAGCTTTTGGGTTCCAGATTGCAACAGTGGAATCTCCTGGCAGAAGATGTTACAATTTCTGTGTATAGGAACCGCCAGAAGCCGCTTATTACATTCTTTTTCAAAGAGGGTGACCTTTCTGCGTGCCACAACATTTCTGGTTTAATGGCAGCCCTCAACATCAATTACATACCGGAAGAGTGGAGGCTTTTCATTGATTCATCCAAGACAAGTCTTAAAGCTGTTTTGTTGAATAATGGTAATGTGTTACCGTCAATTCCAGTTGGTCACGCAGTTCATATGAAAGAAACTTATGAAATCATTAAGCAGCTTTTGAAGTGTATAAACTACGATCATCATCATTGGTCACTTTGCGGTGACTTAAAAGTGGTCGCTCTTTTGCTTGGACTACAGGGTGGATACACCAAGTACTGTTGCTTTCTCTGTGAGTGGGATAGCCGTGCACGAAGTGACCATTACATCAGAAGACATTGGCCAATCAGGCAGTCATTGCAGCCTGCAGTAAGAACGTTGAGAACCCAGCAGTTGTCGACACCAGCAAGATTTTGTTGCCACCCTTGCACATTAAGCTGGGTCTCATGAAAAACTTTGTCAAGGCAATGGAGAAAACAGATGAGGCTTTCAAATACCTCATCAGAAAATTTCCAAGACTGAGTGAAGCTAAAATAAGAGAGGGAGTATTTGTTGGTCCGCAAATTCGAAAACTTCTTCATGATGACGAGTTTCTTTGCGTGTTGCATGGCAAGGAAAAAGCAGCATGGCTAGCATTTAAGTCAGTGGTGGACAATTTTCTTGGAAACAACAGATCTGATAATTACAATGAAATTGTAGAAAATCTCCTTCAGAAGTATAAGAGTCTTGGCTGCAACATGTCTTTGAAAATTCATTTTCTGGATTCTCATCTGGATTTCTTTACGTCAAACTGTGGAGCGGTCAGTGATGAGCATGGTGAACGATTTCACCAGGACATTGCTGCTATGGAGACAAGGTATCAAGGCAATTGGAGCCCTTCAATGCTTGTTGATTACTGTTGGACTGTGACAAGAGACACCTCATCGATTGACTACAAGAAGCAAGCAAAGAGAGCTCGAACAGCGACTGAATAATGACGGAATGGGTTCAAATGTGCCTTTTTAAAGCATGATATGTGAACTTTAAATAATGTTTTTATTTTTTCTATCATTTTATGTTAAAATATCAATTAATTGAGTATGTAACCACAATTTTTATAATGCTAAAGTAGAAAGACTAGCTGTTTAGCCCAGAGAAGTAAACAAGCATACATTATTTGTATTACTGTAATGTAAATTCATCATTTAAAAAAAAAACCAGAGCCAATTGGTGAATTTCATTATGATATTTGAAATCAGCATGTCAAAATCAATAAGAAATGGTACATTTAATTTCTGGTACAAAAAACTTTTGAAAATTTGTTGACTAGTGTAATCTATTGAAGGCGCTAGCTGCCAAAGCAATTCTAGTATGAATTTCTCTTGTTGTGTCACCATCCTGAGTCATTTTACTGCCTAAATAATTGAAACTTTCAACTTTCTGTAGTTTTTCCCCGTTCAGGATGATATTAACTCTTTCAGTCCCAAGCAAAAAAGTGGGTTTGGCCCAAGCAAAAATGGCCACCCCAGTGCGTTTTTAAATAAATATCGCAAAACAGAAACACGTTCACTCTTAAACACGTGCGGTATTTAAAAGAATGTACTTGCAGTCGGAAATGATGTTTTGGGTGGTTTGTGGGTAGTTATAATTAGAAACAGTCTCAAACAGAGGTTCATATACTAAACGCTTTATAAAGTCGATTGGGCCAAGCGTGTCTAACCCCTGAGGATATATAAAGTCGATTGGGACTTAAAGAGTTAAAGGTCTCGTTAGAAAAGTTCATAACTTTAGTTTTAGAGGCATTTATTTGGAGACCTATTTTAACCGAAAGATGACACAAATTATTTACTGCTTCTTGGGATTGTCTGGGTGTTGAACTTAAGAATGCTAAATCATCTGCGAAATCCAGGTCCCCCAGGAATTTTCCATTTGTCCATTTTATACCTAATTGTTCATTGTGGGTATAGTTTCTCATAACCCAATCAATAGCTATTCCAAAAAGTAGTGGTGACATAATACAGCCTTGTTTCACTCCTGTTTCTACAGTAAACCATTCTGTATTCCCTTTATTTGTTCTAACACAACATCTTGCATTGTCATATAGCGCTTTGATTATATTCACATATTTTGTTGGAAAACCATAGATTGTAAGTATCTTCCACAATGATGGGCGGTGTAGACTATCAAAGGCTTTTTGAAAATCGACGAAGGTGATAATAAGTGGCGATTGCATTTCCACTGATTCTTCTATAATTGTTCTTAGTGTGAATATTTGATCAATACATGATCGTTTCGGCCTGAAACCCGCTTGTTCTTCTCTGATCTTTTTGTCAGCATGGAATTTAAGTCTTTCTAACATCATGCAACATAATAATTTTCCAGGTACTGATAATAGAGATATACCACGCCAGTTATTACAGTCTGATATATCACCTTTCTTCGGTAACTTTACAATAATACTGTCTTTCCATTGTTGTGGTGGTTGTTCTTCTCTCCATACTTCATTTATAATATCTAAAATTCTCAAGAGGTTGTTGTCATTAACTGCTTTAATCATTTCGCCTGAAATTTCGTCAACTCCAGCAGCTTTAAAATTTTTTAATCTTTTAACGGCTTGTTTGATCTCATCCAGCGTGAATTCATCGCAAGTTATTGGCAAGGTGGTTGTGGGTATTTCATTATTAAAATCAGGTGTTACTATAGGTGGTGGTCTGTTTAGCACCTCTATGAAGTGCTCAGCCCATCTATTCATTTGTTCTTTTTCTGTTGGTATTGGATTCCCTAATTTATCTTTAACAGGTGTTTCCATATCAGTAGGCTGGTGACATAGTTGTTTTGTAATTTGATAAAGGCACCTACTATTACCAGTTCTTGCAGCATTTTCAGCTTCTACGGCCAGTTCATTGATGAAATGTCTTTTATCTCTTCGAGTTTTTGTCTTCACTTCTTTATTTAACAAGTTATAAGTTAGTTTGCAAGATTCAACTGCATTATGTGTACTTGCCGCTAGTAGTTTAAGTTTTGCTGTTTTCCTTTCTTGTATTTTATCCCAAGTATCTTCTCTCATCCATTTTTTCTTTTTATGTACTAGGTATCCGGTGGTCGCTACAGCTGCTTCTGTCATTGCTGTTCTCAGTTGTTCCCATTTAGTATCGATTGTCTTGGTGGTGACATCGTTGTCAATTTTGCCTAAAGCATCGAAATAGTTGTTCATTTTGACATTATATTCCTCTTTTACATCGTTTGATTGATGGTACTTAGAAGTGCTTCATAGAAGTCATCTTTTGTGGTATCAAGAGCGTCGTTAGTTGGTGCATAATATTGTACAGTTGAGAGCTTGAAAAATCTTGTCTGAAATCTAGCTAATATTAGCTTCTCATTAATAGATACCCAGCTGATGAGCGATGCTGCTGCTTTCTGTGTCATTAAGATGGCTACTCCCTCTGTGTGAAGATTATCGTTACTACCAGAGTATATAATTTGCTTTTTTTCTTCTGAAATATATTTTATGCCCTTTCCCGTCCATCTACACTCGCTGACACCCAATATGTCCAACTTATAATTATCCATTTCTTTAATTATTTCTTCCATTTTTCCGTCTTGATACATAGTTCTTACATTCCAGTATCCAATTTTAAAAATCTCCTTAGCCCCCAAGATATTAGAATGAGTCATGTTCACTGTCATGTTCACTGTCGAGCCTGGTTCTGTTTCGATAACAATCGCTTGTTTTACGATAGTGACTTGTTAATTTTCTGATCAACCCTCCTATCCAACCGACCGATTCGAGGGTTTCGAGGTCGGTTATAGGAAAATATCTACACCACTAGTACTATCCATCGAAATATACACATTCCTGATGTTTTTCTTTCGGCATCTAAGGTGAGAAAAGAATTTCACCTCCATCTTGGAAGGGTAGAGTGCCACTAATATGAGTTATGCTTGGGGCTGGCAACCTCTTCATCTAAAACAAGTTGCTTCAGAAATCACCACTGCAAGAACACATAAAATACTTTTTTTTAAGAGATTTCCTGCAAGGGGAGCCAACTACAGTGGTGGTCCCAATGCTACTTCAGAAGCCTAAATGGAGAATGATGATGATGAGGTTGCCATTCACAACTTTATCTTAGTTGCCTCCATTATGATACATTTGGTGGGGGGCATTGACCTTATTATTTGTTCACTTAGAGACCTCTGGGAACTGCCTGAGTAATAACTAATGACTACCTGTTAAATAACTATTCTTCTTCTTCTTTGATCCTTAGCCGCCGACCGTCAAAACAGTCAGTGGCCATCACGCCTGGTGGTGTCTTGTAGGGCAACAACAAATTGATTCCACTTTGCTCAGTCGGTGGCCATCCTTCGTACAGTGCCCCAACTCTGGTTCATTCTTTGCATCTCGGCTTCCACAGTTCTCCGCCAGGTTGTTTTTGGTCGGCCTCTCTTTCGTTTTCCTTCAGGGGTCCAAAGCATAGCTGTTCTTGTGATGGCATTGGAGTCTCTTCTGAGGACATGGCCAACCCAGCTCCAGCATCTGCCAGCTATGATGGTGTGCATGTCCTCTTGCTTGCTTCGAGTAAGCAGATCTTGGTTGGTGATGGTATTCGGCCAAAAGATTCGGTGAATTTTTCTTAGGCATGTTGTGTGAAAAGATGACAATTTCGACATTTCCATCTCTGTATTTTCCATAAACTGTCCCTATGTATACTGTCAAAAGCCTTTTCAAAATCAACGAAATTAAATTAATTTTGTTGAAATAACTATTATTTAACTGTTAACATTTTCTTTATAAAAACCATGTAGAATTATACATTTATACCGGCAATTATTGTATTAATAAGAATACAAAAAGCGAGAGGAGCTTTCATTGCATTGGGAAACAAATGGAGATCGAGAGAAATTAAGTCCAATACGAAAATAAGAATCTTCAACTCAAATGTGAAGTCAGTCCTATTGTATGGCTCTGAGACATGGAGAACAACAAAGACAACAACCAAAAAGCTACAGACTTTTATAAATGGGTGCTTGCGTAGAATAGAAGGACTGAAATGGTATGACAAAGTCACAAATGTGGAACTGATGACAAGAACCAGACAAATGCCAGTGGAACAAGAGATGAGAAGAAGATGATGGCGATGGATAGGATACACATTGAGGAAACCTGTTGTTAGCATTACAAGGCAGTCCTTGTTCTGGAATCCCCAGGGATGTAGATGCAGAGGTAGACCAAAAAGCACATGGAGAAGAGAACTAGATACAGAAGTGAAAATGATAAGGAAAACATGGAAAGAACTTGAGCGGATGGCACGTGACAGGAAGACTTGGCATATGTTTGTTGAAGGCCTATGCTTCTTGAGGAGCTACAGAGTATTGATTGATTGATTTATTGTAGTTAGATTTATGGAGAAATGTCCTATTTTCATCCCTTAATGAATGTTAGTTCACCACTGTAGTTGGCCTCCCAAGATTAAGCCTGCATTAAAGTACTTAATGCGCTCTTACAGTGGTTATTTCTGTAGTAGTTTGTTTTATATGATGAAGTTAATAGAACCTTACAGTATTTGCTTCATGCATGTTGTTGGAAAGAGCAGTGTCACAATTTTACCTCTTCAGAGTATTTATATACATATTACTATTTATTTTAATTGAACTTCATTCTGTATCATGTAAATCAATGCTTTCTTTTTAATGAGTCTAGACAGAGAATGCTGGAATGGGTAGAAGCTGCACTTTTGATTTCGTTTTTGTGTGTATACTGCTTGTAAAACTATAACAAGTTGACTACATTAATTTAAAAACAATGTTAGATAATGAAACAAAAGA
Source organism: Oreohelix idahoensis (assembly GCA_024509875.1). Lineage (NCBI taxonomy): Eukaryota > Metazoa > Mollusca > Gastropoda > Stylommatophora > Oreohelicidae > Oreohelix > Oreohelix idahoensis. Next base: position 1,181,806 of record JAMPIV010003937.1, on the reverse strand, counting down.
AAAACTATAGTAATTTCTTGATCCTGAAGGCAAAGATGGCATCAGACAAAGCTGAATCTCTGTACCTGAGCAGTCTGCATGGTCTCGGTGTTGATGTCACTGACTTGCTGGTGACACAAGCTGGAAAGCCAGCCCGGATGACTAATATCATTGCATCCAAAGACGCTGCTGAAATCCATCTCCATCACAATGATATGTCAGCCTACCAGGTGATTGCACAGCGTGTTTAATGACATCTGGGTGAAGCTGTATTTTAACATAATATGCATGCCATTACAGAAAGATGGGGAGTAATTAAGAATACAGTAAGATCGCATCTTAAGTAGTGGTTAGGTTCTGAGGACACCATGTAAAGTAAAAAAAAACAGGTATAGCCAAGCGCCCCCAAATGTTTGGATTCAGGGTTAGGTTTAGGATTTTTAACCCACACCCCTTAATACCGTGTCTCAGATTCTTTTATAAGGTCCTATCGAACATAGGATTCCCCCAGTCTGTTAGTGATAATTAAGTGCAGAAATAGACTAAATGATGACACGATCACATCACTTTTTACAGTGTAAAATAAACTTAGACATTTATTGTTTGAGTTTTAACACAAGTAAAGACTTGCTTTAAAAGGCAAAGTCCACATGTCTCAATTATAATGCAGCTCACTGTAACTGAAAACATTTTTACACGAATTAACTCTTTTGATACATTTTTTCAGTCTCTGTGCAGGTTTTGCACAGGATTTTTGTGTACAGGTTTTTTATCTCCAAGGTGTGGCATGTATGGTGTTCTTAAATCTTAAGGGCAAACTTTATGTTATTGATCCACCTTCTTCGTGTTCAACCTTTTCATCGGAAACATTTAACTTATTTTGTATGTATTTTATTTCTACCTTGTTATTTGTTAATTTTTAAACTCTTGTCTTAGAAATTTAAAAATAAAACAATGATATTGTTACACATTTTGACAGCATCATTAATGTATGATACATTGTATCTGAAACATTTCACTTGTTTTGTATGTATTTTGTTTCTCTTTTGTTATTTTTTAGTTGTTAAATTCTTGTCTTAGAAATTCAAAAAGAAAATAATCATATTGTTACACATTTTTAAAGCAGTATTAATGTATCCGAGTGAGATTCTAGAATAAGATTGTTTGATAAATTTGTATTATATCTGGGAGGACAACATTAAACAATCTCTGAAGGACCGAGGACTAGAATGGAACCAGGCCCAGGAGGAAGATAGCTGATAGGATAGTATGGCGCTCTCTCTTCCAAACTTCTATACCTCACAGTAGAAGTGGACAGACCAAGTAAGTAGTAAGTATTATATGATAACACTGTGTTGTAATTACCTAGTTGAAAAGATACTTCAGGGACGAGTGTTCATTAAGTTATACTGCAAATATTTTACAGATTTTTGTGCTGATGTAATGCTGCAAGTGGCACAACCTTAACTTAGCTATGGGGAAACAGATTAACCCAGACATATGGAGCCTATTTATAGAGTTTTTGGTAAGCTTATGGATGACATCTCATTCAGTACCCTTTAGCTCCCAGAGGAGCATAGGCCTTCAACAAACACATGCCAAGTCTTCCTGTCCTGTGCCATCCGCTCAAGTTCTTTCCATGTTTTCCTCATCATTTTCACCTCTGTATCCAGTTGTCTTCTACGTGTGTTTTTTGGTCTACCTCTGCCTCTCTTTCCCTGTGGATTCCAGAACAAAGACTGCCTTGTAATTCTATCAACAGGTTTCCTCAATGTGTGTCCTATCCATCGCCAGCGTCTTCTTCTCAACTCTTGTTTCACTGGCACTTGTCTGGTTCTTGTCATCAATTCCACATTTGTGAAGTGGTCATACCATTTCAGCAAGCACCCGTTTATCAAAGTCTGTAGCTTTTTGGTTGTTGGTTTTGTTGCTCTCCATGTCTCAGTGCCATACAATAGGACTGACTTGACAATTGAGTTGAAGATTCTTATTTTTGTGTTGGACTTGACTTCTCTTGTTCTCCATATGTTTCCCAATGCAATGAAAGCTCCTCTTGCTTGTTTTATTCTGATTTTGATATCAATCATTGTCTGTCCCTCCAACTTTGTCTATATAACTGCCAAGATATGTGGACAATTCTACATCTTTTAGTGGTGTTTCTTCAAGTTCGACCTAGTTATCATTTCTTGCATTTATTCTCATAATCTTTGTCTTTTCCCTGTGTATTTTCAGGCCCACTTGTTGTGACCTCTCATCAAGAATTTTCATTTTCTCTTGCATCTACGGTTCTGTAAGTTGTTCTTCATGAAGAACTCTGCATGTCGTGTCTTCATAGGTCTTCTTTATTAAGTTAATGATCTTAATCTTCTTCTTTGATCCTTAGCCACCTACCATCAAAGCAGTCAGTGGCCATCACAACAAATTGATTCCACTTTGCTCGGTTGGTGGCCATCCTTTGTACAATGCCCCAACTCTGGTTCATTCTTTGCATCTCAGCCTCCATATTCCTCCGCCAAGTTGTTTTTGGTCTGCCTCTCTTTCATTTTCCTTCAGGGGTCCATAGCATAGCTGTTCTTGTGATGGCATCGGGGTCTCTTCTGAGGACATGGCCAACCCAGCTCCAGCGTCTGCCAGCTATGATGGTGTGCATGTCCTCTTGCTTGCTCCGAGTAAGAAGATCTTGGTTGGTGATGGTATTCGGCCAAAAGATTCGGAGAATTTTTCTTAGGCATGTTCTGTGAAAAGAGGACAATTTCGACATTTCCTTCTCTGTAACTCTCCAGCATTCCACACCATAGAGAAGCACCGGTGTCAATACCTTGTCAAGGTGTGGCGGCTTGCGTACCCTGATTACCCCCAGAGCTATGCCAGATGGAGTTTTACTCCTGAAAGGTTCTACCAAGCTGGACAGATTTGCGTGGGCAGCGGTCGGACTAAAGCAGACACCCTGGTCCTTAAGGTTGGGGGTTTTAGCATAGCGCTGACACCCCTGTCTATGTAAAAAGAAATGAAGTTACGGAAACGACAACAAATGAAATCTGGACAAGGAAGTTAAACACCAAACCCGAGCCAACAAAAGGAATTTCCTAGACGATCTTGCAAGACAGGCAGAAGAGGCAGCACTGAGAAATGAACAAAGCACAGTAAACAAAATAACTAAAATCATCAGCGGAAAACGAGGTGCAAACAATATTACATTAGTAAGAGATAAGCAAGGAAATCTCATCGCGACAGCAGAGGGACAGGAAACAAGATGGGCAGAGCATTTCAGAGAAACTCTGAACAAGGAACCACCAGAGACACAATTGAATGTTCCTGAGGCTGAAAATGATCTAGATGATAATACAGACATTCCACGAAAAGAAGAAATCATCACAGCAATCTAAGGGTTAAAGAATGGAAAAGCTCCTGGCCATGATAACTTAAATGCAGAGCTATTTAAGACAGAACCTGAGCTAGCAGCAGAACTATTAGAACCACCCTTGTATTTGCACAAGTCTGGAAAACAGGGACAACACCTACGGAGTGGAACAAAGGAATAATTGTCAAATTGCCCAAGAAGGGAGATCTTGTAGACTGCAATAATTGGAGAGGAATAACTCTTCTCTCAGTTCCCAGCAAAATACTAGGCAGGATAATTATACAGAGAATTTCAAAAGCAGTAGACCACAAACTGAGGAAAGAACAAGCAGGATTTAGAAAGAACAGAAGATGTGTAGATCATATATTTACCCTCAGGAACATTATAGAGCAGTGCTCAGAATGGCAAAGACAGCTGTACATTAATTTCGTTGAATGATCTTCATGGGAACTCCATAATGCCTCATCAATTTCCAGAGTGATTCTCTGTCTACACTGTCAAATGCCTTTTCATAGTTCACGAATCCGACGTACAACGGTGAATTCCATACCAGACTTCGTTCAACTATTATTCTCAATGTGGCTATCTGGTCTGTACAGATCTTTTTTGTCGAAAACCTGCTTGTTTATCTCTCAGTTGCTTGTCTATGGACTCTTTTAATCTCTCGAGGATGATTCTGTTTAATATTTTTCCTGGCACTGATAGTAACATTATTCCTTTATAGAGGATGATGTCTGATTGGTCCTTTGAATCTCAGGGTAACAGTCGCTGCTTCTATTTTAGATGCAAAGATCTTCATATTCTATGACACTAGCAAGACTCCATCTAAAATGTAAACTTACACATATATTTTGGCAACAATATAGACAAAGGTGTGTTACGGTGTTATTTTAAATGACGACGTCTGCTGGGGTTAGCAGTGCGCAAATTTGGAGGTCAATAGCATTAATAGAATATGTTGATATTTTATGGACTACTGAACGCGAAATACATGCTAAAATTATGACGTGTTCGCGTTGGGAAGGTCACGCTTAGTGACTTGGTTACGTGACCCCTTTTATGCTATCCGTTGAGCAGAGAAGTCGTGTCTTGTATTCATTCCAATGAGAGGCTTTAGTATATAGCCATAAGTATGAATTCAATATAGAACTCAGGTTCAGTTCGGATAATAGTATGAATTATGAGATTTATATGTAAACTGAATTATGGAAGGAGAATCGAATATGATTCACTTTGTAGCTGTCGAGAACTCATGCGCTCATTTCTGGCTGTCTGATTACAGCAGCGCATGTAATACAGCCATGATGTTCATCTGACATATTATTTTGACATGGACGGATACTTACTTGTATTACTTGGAATTTCTTATTATAATGAACTGTATATGAAATGTTGTATATGTGGAAAAAGCCAATACATGTGGACTCAAACTGAAGGCTTAATAACTTCATTACGTTACGGGTTTGGTTCCGCAGCTGTTCAATGTTTATATTTATCAGCACGATGAACTCTTCATAAGAAAAATCAATTATCGTAATGTGATGGGGCCGAAAAGGAGACGCCCGCCCCCTACCTGTTTCTAGACAGATTATTTTCGATGTGCGCGAAGCATTCTGGGTTGTGAAAAGTCTGAAGTAGAAGATATGTAATGAGGCCATAATAAAGCCTGAGAAATTAATTGTGGTGTATAGTTGTGAATCATATTTGATACTCGTGTGTTATATTAAATAGCTGTAGGTTTTATTTGTGTTTTCGCTATTCCTAAAGCGATAATCGCGTGTGATATTTAAGTAGCCAAGATTAATACGCCTAGCGCGCAGTAAAGTGAGTGATTAGCATAGTGCCTATAAAAAGAGATAGCGAACTACCAGCGGCCCTTCTTAAAGTATCAGTCCAGACAAGAGAGGACGAAACGAGGCGCGCTGTGTACCCACACAGAAGAACACAAAGACATGACACATTAGCATCGGGCACTGTTGGGTGTTTTGCTTTGTTTAGTTTTGTTTTGCTATGTTCGCTAGTTTATTTGTTTAATGTTTTCTTTGTCACTGAATGGGTTGTAAAAATAAATATAGCCCCTGCCTCTAGAATCAAGAGTTTTATTGTTGTTTGGGTCGGTGCGAGTGAGACAAGAGAGTGATCACACATCACAATATAATCATCATCATCATCTCGCCCACCCTATCACAATTGGCGTCGTCGACAGGATAAGGCAGACAGTGACACTGAGCAAACAGCAAGCGAACAAATATTGTAAACACCCAGCAGTGCAGTCGTGCAGCAAGATGGCTAATGCGCATATGAAGGTACTGTACGTGGAGGAGCCAGAGATAAGGTTATTTAGTGGAGAGGGGAGCCCCACTTGGCAAGAGTTTGTGGAGGATGTGGAAGCCGCGTGGAAGGTGGCGCCTTTTTGTGCAGAAGACAAGTTAGACATGATATGGAACAACGTTACACCATGGGTATCTAGAGAATTACGGATACATGGTGGAGCCAAGGCCAGCCCTGAGAAGTTACTGGAAATTGTCAAAAAAGCCTACAGCAAGCAACCACCAGTCAGTGAGATGACCAGAAATTTCCCTTGGGAATATGCTGTTTATGGTGAAAGTAAAAAGCCTGAGACACTGGTCCAGATAGCAAGTGCAGAAGGAGAAGGAGGCACTTAGAGCAGAATTATCCCTCCTAAAGTCCCAGATAGCACAGATGTCAGAGGCCAGTTCGCCAGCACAAGAGGAGGTGCAGAGAAAAAAAGCACCAAGCCAACCGCGGAAGCAGCCAAAGCACGACGAGGAGGTGCATGTTCTGGTATGTGAGAGTCAAGCTGTTGTTAACGAAAGCAGTGAGCTGACAGTACCGACCAGTGTAGCTGCACCGACAAGGCGAAAAGGAGTTTGCAAGTGGTACAGTGTCCGCAGGGGATGGGGATTCATCACGCCAGATGATGGAGGTATTGATGTATTTGTACATCAGACCAAGATCTTCAGAAAGGGATTCCGGAGTCTGGCGAGAAATGAGAGAGTGGAATTTGTCAGCAAACCATCTGTCCAGGGCATGGAAGCAATCTATGTGTGCGGCATTGGCGGTCAAGAATGCAAAGGAAGCAGGAAGCGACCCATGGCACAGAGGAAGCCCAGAAAGATAAGATGCTACAATTGTGGGGACCTGTCAGACCACATGGCAGCCAAGTGCCCCCAAGGCCCGCTTCCGAAGAGATGTTTTCGATGCAAGTCAACTGAACATTTGATAGCCGCCTGTCCCTCAAAGAGCTCTTTCCAGAGACGTGCTACCACAACCGGGTTTCCTTCCGGGTGCAAGCCAAGAGATGACCGTGACAACTGTCACCCTAAGGGCGCCGAGAAGACTGGTAGTCGGTTAGGGGAGGAAACTCGTCTTAAGCAGAGAGGAGGGAGTGCAAGTCAAGGTTCAGAGGAGGAGACACATCAAAAGCAGATAGTGGGGAATGTTGGCCACCGTCCACGCAAAACGAGTGTCAAGCACGTCAGGAGCAATCCCCCTACAGATTCGACAGCTACAAGCACTGACAGGCAGATGTCACGGGCAGACAGCGACGCGGCACCGGTGAGCGCGTCTTCAAGACCACAGCGGCTGACAGCCCGGCAACGTACAACTGGAGACATGACGACCAAGGGTGTCTCCAGCCGGGTTGTACCGAATACAGAATCTAAGCCCAAAACATCGCCGCTGAGAAATAATCAAACGCAGCACCAACGATCTAAGAGATTTCGACAGAAGTGCCTGAGGTAGTGATGTTGTCGGGACGACAACAAAATCAGGAGGGAGATATGTGATGGGGCCGAAAAGGAGACGCCCGCCCCCTACCTGTTTCTAGACAGATTATTTTCGATGTGCGCGAAGCATTCTGGGTTGTGAAAAGTCTGAAGTAGAAGATATGTAATGAGGCCATAATAAAGCCTGATAAATTAATTGTGGTGTATAGTTGTGAATCATATTTGATACTCGTGTGTTATATTAAATAGCTGTAGGTTTTATTTGTGTTTTCGCTATTCCTAAAGCGATAATCGCGTGTGATATTTAAGTAGCCAAGATTAATACGCCTAGCGCGCAGTAAAGTGAGTGATTAGCCTAGTGCCTATAAAAAGAGATAGCGAACTACCAGCGGCCCTTCTTAAAGTATCAGTCCAGACAAGAGAGGACGAAACGAGGCGCGCTGTGTACCCACACAGAAGAACACAAAGACATGACACATTAGCATCGGGCACTGTTGGGTGTTTTGCTTTGTTTAGTTTTGTTTTGCTATGTTCGCTAGTTTATTTGTTTAATGTTTTCTTTGTCACTGAATGGGTTGTAAAAATAAATATAGCCCCTGCCTCTAGAATCAAGAGTTTTATTGTTGTTCGGGTCGGTGCGAGTGTAAGCAGGAGAGTGATCACACATCACAATATCATCATCATCTCGCCCACCCTACCACAGTAAATTATGCACAATCAGAATTCGAAGGGACTTCTTAGATTGTCAGAGCTAACCAATAAAATAACTAACATTGAACAAGTCAAGAGACTGATTGTAATATTCAAACAATAATGATAACCGAAGGAATCACCCGTTTCAAGGTGGTGGAACAGACAATAATATCAACAACAAATAACGTAATTAACTAAAAAGACAAGGAGGAGTTTTAATTGCATTGGGAAGTATGTTTAAGTAAAAAGTTCAACAACAACAAAAAAAGGAAAAATAAAGAGTATTTTCAACTCAGTTGTCAAGGCAGTAAATGGTGCCACATAGTCACCACTGTGGAACAGATGGAAACAACCAGACAAAAACAAATGAAAATGGGTAAAGATAAAGCATTGGCTTTGAACACTCTAAAGAAACCAGTTGATAGCATTACAAGGCAGATCTTATTCTGGAATTACCAAGGAAAGAGAAATGGAGGGCGACTACAAAATATATTGAGAAGGAAACTGGAGAAAGACTTGAAAGGGTTTTTAAAGAGGCATGGAAAGATCTTGAGTTGATGGCACAAGACAGGAAGACTAGGCATGGATTCGCTGATAGCCTGTGCTCTCTGAGCAGCTGCAGGGTGATGATGATGATGAGGATGTGGAGTATACATATATTACAACCTGGGCAATAAACAAATAGTTCCCGGGAGACATGGAGAGTGTACAGGAAATAATACTCAACATGAAAAAAGTACAACAAATTCAAGAAGACGTCCAGAGGCGGATCTACTATGAAGCTTGAGTTTCAGGGCTCACAAGTCCAGTTTTCTCTATAATACGTTTTTCGACCTTATCCGAGAAGGCTAGGCATCTGATCTTACTACCTAGGAGACCAGTGGGGAGTATGACATTATTAGGACCCTTAGTTCTGGAAAAAAATTTCCATAAATTATATTCCCTCAACTGGGAATCGAACCCACTACCTCTAGAACTCGAGGCAGACGCCATACCTCTTAGCCACTCCGACCCCTAAAGAGACAGATAATCACTGAAATACCAAATTCAAAGATACAAGGAACAAGCAAAAGAAAAATAACTAAGTGAAATTATGGACGACCTTCTTCCAACTATAATCGACAAAACCCTAAATTAGCTGGAGCTAAGGAAGGCAACAAATTGTCCTCTTTTCACACAACATGCCTAAGAAAAATTCTCCGAATCTTTTGGCCGAATACCATCACCAACCAAGATCTGCTTACTCGGAGCAAACAAGAGGACATGCACACCATCATAGCTGGCAGACGCTGGAGCTGGGTTGGCCATGTCCTCAGAAGAGACCCCGATCACGGCTGTTTGCGAGCGATCTTTTAGTTATTTCCCCTTTTTCCCCGACCGCGCTATTTATAGCCCACTTGACAGAGGTCACGTGGTCAGCTTCCTAATGGGAAAAACATGTGGCGGTGTTTACTTTTGATAGGGCTTAATTAATGCTTTTAGGCTACTTTTTTATTATAAATACCGGCTTTAATTTTGCGTAAAGCTAGACTAGAAATGTTAGAGTAAATTTTAGAACAAGAACAAACATTTTATCACAATTAGAACAGAAGATATAATAGTCTGAAATAGTGTAAAATTTACGTTTTTTTTTTTTACATTTTGTTATGGTTTGTTTCTAATTCAATTTACACTAAAACGGTCACAATCAACATGCATAACAAATTACAGAAATCAAAAGTAGAAAACCTGCAGAAAATGGATATCAAAGATTTGTTTTGGTTTCATGCGTCAAACATTAATTATTGAAAGTTTAAATTGCAAGTCCACATTTATTACCTTAAAATAACACACCCAATTGTCCCCAAAACATGTTTGAATTGCTTTTATGCTACTTTATTATTATAAATACCGGCTTTAATTTTGCGTAAAGCTAGACTAGAAATGTTAGAGTAAATTTTAGAACAAGAACAAACATTTTATCACAATTAGAACAGAAGATATAATAGTCTGAAATAGTGTAAAATTTACGGTTTTTTTTTTACATTTTGTTATGGTTTGTTTCTAATTCAATTTACACTAAAACGGTCACAATCAACATGCATAACAAATTACAGAAATCAAAAGTAGAAAACCTGCAGAAAATGGATATCAAAGTTTTGTTTTGGTTTCATGCGTCAAACATTAATTATTGAAAGTTTAAATTGCATGTCCACATTTATAACCTTAAAATAACACACCCAATTGTCCCCAGAACATGAGAGCTAACAATTATCTCAATCATACATCATGAGTTCTGATCCAGTCTGCGCAATGTTTTTCTAATATGTGCTGTTTATGAATTGTCTTACTAGGGAATAGCTTTCTGAACAAAGACATATAAGTCTCTATCGATGCTGTTATTGATTCTTTACTAATTGGTTTACTGTGTGATATTTTGTTGTGTACTTTCTCAAATGCTTCTTTCAGTGAGTTGAATTGTTCTTGGGCAATAAAAGCTATGTTAGTTATATCTTGTTTGTCTGTAATTTTCAGTGTTTGTGTAATGATTGCTCTTGTAAGATCTTTATAAACTTTTTGTGTGAGATATCTGTGGCAGTGATTCCCTATAAATGCTCTGCTATTATAAGCCTGTTGTATGATTTTGTGTTTGGCTAGTACCTTGTCCATGTGTGAGCAAACTGGACCAGACCTAGTACACAGATCTTGAAACTGAAGTTTGGCCAGCGCATCTTGTGCATTTTCAAGTCTAACTTTAAAATTATCTGTCTCCTCCTTATCCTCACAAAGTTCAATACCTACCTGAAAAATTCAATTTAGCTCCTAATTCTTCTGCCTATTTCCAGTTCCTACTAAATCTCTTCAAGTTCTTAAAAGTACTAATGTTTGCATGTATCTCTTGCGAATTCTCAAATATCTTTGCGTCTATTGTATCAGCTACCTGTTCTAGAAGTCTGTGGTGTTTCAAAACAATGCCTAATAACATATGAAGGTAAGGAGGAGCTACATTTTCAATTTCAATCTCTAACATTGGTTTGTGTAAACAATTATGGTAATATGCCACTTGCCTTTTATTCCCTTTCCCATATTTCATATATCTATTGTAATCTCTTATCAACATGGCCAAACTTCTTGGTTTGCAAGTTGTATGCTCTCTGGATGTCTTTGATGAAAATGTTTGGTTTGTCTGGAGCTCAAGGAATATACCCATGTCTGTGGTGTCTCCAGCAAAACAAGGAAATAATCCCCGAATAAGAAAACAACAACTTGTTTACCATCCCACTCTAAATATTTTAGTGACTCTATCTGAGCTTTCATGCCATTCATAAATATTTCTAAATTATCATATGTATCTCTGACTCTAGCCATTGATAAAAGGATGGTATTAGATTTAGAATTTGGTTTTTCTAAATTTACTACCTGCATTGTAACTTTGAATGAAAGAAGATATACAAACAGTTACTTAGAATTCGCTGGCAGCCGTCGTGTGCACAGGATTGTCTACCAAAGAACACCAATGGAACAGTCCTTATCTCACACACAATTAAAAAAAAAATTCATATTATAAATAGAAGATTAACAAGACTTGAAAGATAGATCAAATTATGTGGAAGTAATCTATCTATAGCTTTACATGTTTTCTGACGCTTATATACGTAGCTAAATATCATTATAAATGAATGAAAATGCAAAAACAGATGGTGCTTTACAAAAAGTTATTTTTTTACTACCTTATTTAAGATTTGTGGGTATCAGGAATGCGTTTAAAGGGATTTAAATGCTATAAAATCTGGTGACAATATGCTTGTTCTTGTAATGCCACACTCACAAAACTGACTACCACACATTCTCAAGATATGAAACCAAAAAAAAAAAAGTATGTGGAAATAATCTTTAGCTTCCCTTCGAGAAGTCTTTATAATTATAAACTCAAACGAATGGGCCGATTTTTAGATATTAAATTAATAAAAAGATTACTTATTTTATGAATTTCCTTAAATGATGACGCTGTTTTCAAAAGTCTGTAACTCCGTCAAAACTAATGTCAAACAAATAAAAATGCAATAAAAAATAGAACACAGAACAAAGTTATAGTACACAAAAGAATTTTAGCGCTGTGTTTATCCAGAACGAGTGTGTAATGATTTATATTTTACTGATTTTACTCACACATCAGCTGATTTTCCCCGCCAAAAACTTAAATAGTCTTTTACGGTGCACACAAAATTTTATACCCGGTGTCAGAATTCCGGTCACCGAAACTAAAAGAGCGCTCTGGTATAGGGCACAAATTAAACAGCCGTGCGATGCCATCACAAGAAAAGCTATGCTATGGACCCCTGAAGGAAAACGAAAGAGAGGCCGACCAAAAACAACTTGGCGGAGGACTGTGGAGGCTGAGATGCAAAGAATGAACCAGAGTTGGGGCACTGTACGAAGGATGGCCGCCGACCGAGCAAAGTGGAATCAATTTGTTGTTGCCCTACAAGACGCCACCAGGCGTAATGGCCACTGACTGCTTTGACGGTCGGCGGCTAAGGATCAAAGAAGAAGAAGGAAGGCAACACAATTATTAGACACCATAGATAAACACAAACAGAACAAACCAAAAAACACACTGATTTACATTTCAGCTAGTAGTCCGGAAAAACTCTACGGAGATGCAAATAGCCTCAGGCTGACTACTGCTTTCTTTGAACATATTCAAGTTGACGTCTGAGAGTGTAAGAAGAAGATCCAACAAGACAGCCTGTTGGTAATGTAGAATGGATCATGCAACAATGTTTGTAATAGTCCTTGTTCGAAGTGAGAACTTTTTTCTCCTGTGTGCTAAAAGAAAGTGTGAAATTAGCCATCTTCCTTGATTAGTTCTTTGCGAGTCTTTGACATTTGCAGTGTTTCATCTTTCAGTTATCTTTGCAATATTATAGATTGAAAATCTAGACAGATACCTGTTCTGACAGTTCTCAATTCCATTGAAAAGTAAACTGATCAGTATTCCATTTCCCCGTGTAGCAGACTGAGAAGAAATCAGAAGTTTTGTTGACAAGTTGCACACCAAGATACAGTGGCTTAACTTCAGCCCTGGCGGCACATCCTGGGTGCCCCAGTACACACCCCCCCCCCCCCCCACCCTCCAGAAAGTGTATGACAGAGACAACTTATCTCGTCCTGTACAAAATTGTTAGTCTGTATGGTTGAAATGAAGGACGGCTATTTGGAATGCATCAAAGAACACGTCTCAAAATCTTCATTTCAACTCACATAGAGATAGTTGATAAAAGAACAGCCATCCTATCATCATCATTTCCCTTTTCACTCCGTACGGAGCATGGAACCACTACTACAGCTGGTCCCTTTGCAGGAAGCCTGTACTAAAGCCTGCATGTGAACATGTAACAGTGGTTTCTGTAGCTATTGATTTTACACTAGTATAAAAGCCCGTCATAAGACGGGAATTAAATTCAAAAGCACCAATACCTAACGGCAATTTTACTTATTTAAAAGTATTTAAAAAAAACACCACTGTGCATCACCACAGTACATGAACTACGTAGCAGGAGCGAGGATCCCAATGTGTGTATACGGGATCACACATTCCATAAATATATTTTTGTGCGCACCGTCATTTGCGCACTTTTCTTTGTCGAGTGTTACTATTTTCGGGAGAGTACATATAAGGGAAACTGGTAGAAGAAGAAGAAGAAGAATATAATGAAGGTCTAACTTTCAACCAAAGTTGCATCCCTTAGAGTTATGTACAGACAGAAAAAGCGAGACAAAAGTCCCGGTTTGAACGTCCTAGTATATACAGGATGGCGTTGCCAAGTCCATGCAAATTTCATGTTAGTCGCCTCTAACGACACGCATGAGGGAACATTAGGCCTGAGCTTTTTTATCTCCTCAGAGACTAGCAGGAAGTACACGGGGTGTAGTACACCTCAGTAAGACACTTATAATGTATGTAGTTTCGGTCTTCATTCCCCAACTCAAAGTTCAATTAAGAGCTTGAGGAAAATGTGCTGCTAAAAGTTTGTGAAGTCAATAGTCTGGGTTATAAAACAGTTCTACAACTCCAAGCAGATAGGTCTTGAAAGTAAAAGAAATGAAAATGTTTATGGCGACGCATACAATCTGCAGCATTACTAATGCAAGCTGGTTCACATCTCATAAACAGCATTGCATAGTTCTTTAATATGGACACCTTCACACTTGGGAATAGAAGGAAATGAGGTGGCCGAATAGAAACTATACTTGAACAAACATTACGAAAATCAGCTGATATCATTACAATACAGTCCCTGTTCGGAAATTCCCAGAGTACACAACATCCCAACCCTCCCCTTTAAAAAAAAACAAACAAACAAACAAACATTGAAAAGAGAACTGGAGACAGAGATGAACAGGGTAGAAGCGTTATGGAAAAAACCTTGAACTAATGGTACAGGAAAGGAGAGCTTGGCTTTTCTTTTTCCTTGAGGACCCTGTGATTCACATGGAAACTGGAAGGCATTAATGGTAATGATGATTGATGATGATACTTCACTCTAACTTCCGCGTGGGGCGCTTAAGTGCTTATCATATATTTTATCGATAAGTGTCTAATGAAGTATGAAGCAGAAGTTAATTTCATGTAAAATCAGCACCCCAGGCTTTTTGTCAATTTGATGTTACATTTTTTGACTGCAAGCTATAAACTCCTTGAAAAATTATTTGTGGCATTTTAGTGCATTAAAAGCCTGTGTATAAAAATTTTTTAAAAATGTTCTTATTTTTAGTGTTATTATTCTTTTTTTTTTTTTAACATTTAAGTCAAATGTAATCGATCCGCGAATGACATTATCAGTTTGCGATAAACGAGTCCAGAGCACAGGAAGCGGATTTCATTATTCAGTATATTACACGGAAAGTTAATATTGTTTTTTTTTAATTAAAAAAAAAAATTGATAAGAGTTGTAAATTACATTTTTTTTAAATGTAGTTGCGTGTATGTCCGTGCACGCGCGTGCGATAGTGTGTGTGTGTGGAGGAGGAGGGAGGAGAAGTTTCAATATTTATCACAAGAAAGACAATCTTGTTGGAAAGAATACACCTAGATTATTTGCCGTTATCGCCAATTTCACTGATGAAACAATACAAACAAACAAAATTAATATTCATTTTAATGTTATTCATTTTATTATTTTTACGACTGAGTATTGTATTGTCATCGGGAATATACAACAATGCCTAGTTTCAGAGCTATTGCTCATCTGGAAGTGATCGAAAAATCGATTGCAAGATTTGAAGGTGACATACGTTGCATGTTAAAGAAAAGCCTGTAATAAAAAAAAAAAAAAAAACACCACATAGCCGGCAGGTCCTTCTTGGCTTAATCCTCTAATTCTAAAGGTACCGGGTTCGCTCCCAGCACATGGAATGTACTTGATGGACATTTGTTTCAGATCCAGTGGTTCCTAATGATGTCACCCCCCCCCCCCCGCCTCTGATCTCCTGGGTAGTGAGATAGAATACTTAGCCTTCTCGGATAAGGGCGAAAAAATAGGATGTCCCGTGGGCAAATTGCGCACGTTAAAAATTGTTGTTGGAAATCATAAAGAGTAGGCCATACGGTAGCTGCCCCGGCAAAATGTAAAAATTGGGAAACCTACCCACCACAAAACTATTTATAGAATGTGTGATTCCTGTATATACACAGTGAGATCTTCGCCGGTGCTACGGAGTTCGTACACTGTGCGGAGATCCTCCTTGTGTGATCTAAGGGAGGAGATCAGAGCACTGACGGAGTTGTCCGTGTGCAATGAAGATGCTCCTTGAAACCAAACCTACGGATCCCAAAATTGTAATTTATTATTATTTTACATAGCTCTTCCTTGTTTTCTTTTATGTTTTCGTTCGTTTGTCCCCTCGCAGTTTTCTTTGCTTTTTGTCCTAGTAACGCGTATTACCTATTTAGGTTAACCCCGCTCCTTGAAGAAGACACCAGCCAGGTGGTGGATGCAAGCAATCCCGCCCATTACCTGGTTAAGAAACCATACGACATGGGTTACACGCTTTCAGGTTCACATTGTTTTATTACGTCGACTCAACACATCATTCAAAAGTTCTATTTTTAGGTGGGCACAGACAAGGCGTATTGTGACTGAACTAAAGGAGGCATGTGTGTGCGCGCTCGCGTGTTATATATTATTTTAACTTACAACCTAGCTGTTAAAGAGAAAGAAGAGAGAAATGATTAGTTAGCTGAAAAATGCATAGCTTAGCCTGTAATATAATACATTAATAATACGAACCACACATTGTAATAATATGCGAATCTTCACATGTACGATATCCTGTAAATAAAACATGGCTACAAACTGAACATGCTTTACTGTGTCCCTTCTGAAACATGTGTGTGCTTGTGAAGATGACGAGGTAATGCTTATATACATACATCATAACATTACATGGTGGCAGCGGTCGATACCGGACTGACGCAAAACAGCTACACGATAACACGTGAGTACAGTTTATTCGGCTAATTTTCGTCATCGAGGTCAGCCATGGCGGCGAAACAATATCGCAACGCACCGCAAATGAGATTCGCCGGTCAAGATGATAAGAGTGAAGCTTTCTTGTTATGGCGCCAACGCATAGATCTATATTCCAAGACCACTGGTCTGGAAGGACAAACCTTAACTCCATATATCCTAGAAGCATTGGACGATGAAGGTTTGAAAATTTACAACAGTTTTGCTACCGCCATGCCTGTTGAGTCAGCGACCGACCCCGTAGCCATATTGGACGAATTTGAAAAACGTCTGATCATAAAGCACACAAACTTTAGAGCGGCAAGATTAGAACTTCACCACCTGCGACAGAAACCTGGTGAAAGTTTAGATGATTTCTTCACTCGCATCAAGGAGAAAACAAGTGTATGTAAATTTAACAAAGAAGAAGAAAAAGAGCGAATTATTGAACAGATCCTTCTCAGCACACCAATGCCAGAGTTCCAGAAATGGATACTGAGCCAGAGTGATACACTAAATTTACAACAACTTCTGGATGAAGGCAGGAAACACGAGGCACAAGCACTAAACATTAAACAAATTCAGCAAGGTACAGTAACAGCCCAGGTGGATGCAGTAAAAAGCTATAAACCCAAACAAAACAAAGCAACTGGTTCGAAGCAACAAGAAAAACACAACACAAGCAGAGGTGCTATGTGTAAATGTTGTGGCCTAAACCACATACAAAACCACTGTCCAGCTAAAGACTCTACATGTCATTACTGCAGAAAGAGGGGCCACTGGATAAAATTATGTTTCAAGAGGAAACAAGACAGTGCTCAACACAACTTTCACAGCAGAGAGTCATCAAAACAAACACACTTTATGATGACTGAGGACCTTGACTCCAGTGAAGAAAGTGATCCTTCCACATTTGATACTATGAAGATACTAACTTTCAGTAATGAACCAAAGAGAACGCAGGCTTTCTGCAAAGTACAATTCCGAATACCAGGAATTAAAAGGCACAAAGAAAGATATATTCGGTTCAAGATAGACACAGGTGCCCAAGGTAACACTCTACCCTTAAGAATATTCAGACAGATCATGCCTGACAAGGTGGATAAGCAAGGATTTCCCACAAGGGATGTAAAAAGTAGGAGTGGCAGGACAAAGCTAAGAGCTTACAATGGAACAAGTATAGACTGTTTCGGAGCAGTAACACTTGAATGTTTATACAGAGACTCTGAATGGACATCGTCAACATTTTACTTGGTAGATGTTGAAGGACCTGCAATTTTGGGTTTACCAATGTGCGAAAAGCTGAGTGTGGTAACTATTAACAACATTAAAGATGATATAGGTCTTGCAGATGCTCTCAGCAGACTACCAAACCCCAACAAGACAGCAGATCTTACCCCAAACATCAAAGTTGATTTTGTCAAGTTTAGCGATAATCGGCTTGAACACATCAGAGAAGACACAATGAGAGATCCTATCCTTAACTCTCTCAAAGAACTGATATACCATGGATGGCCAAGCTCTATCAGGGAAGTTCCAACACACATCCGTCCATACTACTCTATGAGTGACGAGTTAAGCATCGAAGATGGTCTGATCCTTAAAGGAGATCGCATTGTTGTACCAGAAACACAACGAGATAGCATCCTTAAACAGCTCCATAATAGTCACCTTGGTATTGTGAAGACACAACTGAGAGCAAAGAAAGATGTTTACTGGCCACAGATAAACAAGGACATAGAAACACTATGTAAAAACTGTTCAATTTGCCAAGAACATGCAAATAGGCAGTGCAGAGAACCTCTCATACCATCAGACATACCATTGAGCCCTTGGAGCATTATAGGAACTGATATTTTCTCAATCGACAATAATGACTATCTTATTATTGCTGATTACTACAGCAAATTTCCCATCATTGAGAAACTTCCTCAACCCTCACCATCAGCTGTTATTGCAGACATTACAAAGAAGTATTGCAGCATGTTTGGCATCCCAGATGAAATTAGATCAGACAACGGTCCACATTTCTCAGGTCAAGCATACAGAAACTTCACTAAGGACTGGAAGATCAAACACACAACATCATCACCTAGATACCCTAAATCTAATGGTTTCATTGAGAGACAGATACAAACTATCAAGTCAATCATGAAGAAAACAAGAACAGAGGATGCACACCTAGCACTCTTGAGATGGAGAACAACACCGGTAGACAGTAAGATCGACAGTCCAGCAGAACTTATGTTTGATAGAAGAATTAAAGACCTCCTACCATCTAAGGTCCACTTCCGTCCACAACATAGAGACAGCACATATGATCAACTTCAGCATCGTCAGCAAGTTCAGAAATCCAACTATGACAAATGTGCTAAAGACTTACCACCATTATATCCTGGTCAGCATGTGACTACCTACAACCACAACAATGACACATGGTCAAAAGCAACAATCATTTCCAGAAACCCTGAACCCAGGAGCTATACTTTAAGACCAGACAGCAGCAGCAACCTCCTGAGGCGAAACAGAGTGGACATAAGAGAAATCCCACAGAATACAACAGAACAGAGAATTCCCATGCTTTCAACAGACAATGCAGTAACTCCAGACCTTGGTGCCCCACAAAACCAACAAGCGCCAAGGCCGAAATCACAACCAACTCAAGCTAAACCAGGGACTTCCGCAGAACCACCAGCACTTTACACCACTCGTTCTGGCCGTACAGTGACACCTCCCAGCCGATACAGACAGTGACATATATACTCACACTGAGCATTACACATACTTATCCTTTCCCACATGAAACATTTCGTTGGAAACGTTTGCACACATTTTTTTTTTTTTTCAAAAAAGGGGGGATGTAATATAATACATTAATAATACGAACCACACATTGTAATAATATGCGAATCTTCACATGTACGATATCCTGTAAATAAAACATGGCTACAAACTGAACATGCTTTACTGTGTCCCTTCTGAAACATGTGTGTGCTTGTGAAGATGACGAGGTAATGCTTATATACATACATCATAACATTACAAGCCAACGTCTAAACCAGTGATTTTCAACCTTTTTCAGATCACGGTACACTGAACAAGGTGCTCAAATTGTCAAGGCATATCATACGTTTTTTAAGGAGATATTGTATCATTGAAAAAAAAAAAACGAGTATTACCATTGTGCATAAGTGTTCAATAGCTAAAATTCTAATCATTATGTTATTTTTAAAAATAATATTGATCTAGATTTCAATTGATTTAAAAAAATGTATAATCTTATTTGTTATAATTTCTTCTTCTTGTTCGTACACTCTCAGACGTCTACTTGAATGTTTTCAAAAAAAAAGCTGTACTCAGTTTGTGGCTTTTTGAATCTCCGTAGAGCTTTTCCACGAATGGTACTGGTGTCGGCCATATGCGCTTTCTCTGTTCCGCATATGTTGGGCAACTTTGAAGCAGATGTTCAGCAGTCATTTTATCAGTGCCACAGTTACACTGATCGGTAGTTCATATCTTTAGCTTGTTGAATAGATGGTATCTCAATCTGCTGTGGCCAGTGCGGAGTCTGAAGATTACCATTTGTTCTCTTCTGTTGAGCTGATAGTAACCATCATTCTGTGTGTGACCTGGATGTTCTACATTCCATTTGTTTCTGTATCTGATTATGATAAAACTCTTTGCCTCCTCGACAGTTATGCTTGCATCAGGCTGAGGTAGATTTCCACCTTCCTTTGCCAATCTGTCAGCCTCTTCATTGCCGGTGATGTTACAATGAGATGGGATTCATTGGATCACAACACTTTTGAATCGTTGACATAGTTTATGGAGCACTATTCTGAGGTCATCCAGGTCTGTATTATTTTGGCCATCTCAACGTTGTAAATAATGTGCATCGGGAAAGAAAGCAACTTGTCTCTCTGTGTTTTCCTCTGTCGTTATTTTATTTTTATTATGTAAAACTTTTGCCTCGTTTTGGCGAGGCGCGCCCCGTTCAACCTAGTCGGTTATATTAGGGCGCATGTCCAAATATAAAAGACCCTTAGGTGTGAAGTAGATTCATTTAATTTAATCTGTCGTTATAACATCTGCAGCAGTTTTTAAGGCCTCTGCCTCTGCTCTGAAGTTACTTGAGAACTGAATTTTACCACTGACAGCTTTTTTGTGTGCTCCAGTGCTTAAGGTCAGAAAGACACTTCCACCTCCATTTTCTGTTGCATTTGTTGCGGATCCATTTGTGTATGCATGGGTCCAGATATTGTGTGGGTAATGTTTCTCTATGTATTCTGTCGCTATGGATTTTCTCTCTGTTGCAGTCTGGCTTTTCTTTCTTTCAATTCCAGGAATGTTTTCTATCATTTCAGGGAAACGATGTTGTTTCAAACTGGAAGCTTGTGTGCAGTGTAGACGGGTTTAACAGTTGACATTGCATTTATGGAAACTGCTCTCATCTGTTTGTTTGATTCTACAAAGTTGCTTCGTTTGAGTCTTTGCAATTATTGAATTATTTCATTTATTGAAAGGAGATATCATTGAAAAGATGTCACTGATTTTTCAAAATGATATGACGTACTTCATTGGCCTAAAAAAAGTGTCCCCTTCCTCTTCTCTCTAAGGCACACCCTCTCTATTTCTCACTGAAATAATGAAAAATCAGGTTTGAAATTAAATAGTTTGCTCTGTGCTGAAAAATTGTAATACTACATTAAAGTGGTTAACCATTCTGATCGTCTTATCCAGTACTTTTGGAGCTCTGATACTACTAATTTTGAAATGAAGGCCTCTCTGCGCAGGAAACAGTGTGTAAAAACAATGCCAGGATTTTTCTGCATGGCCAGTGCGACTAATCATTTCAGGTTTCCAGACATAGTTGGAGCACCGTCCGTGCAGATGATGATGCATAATTTCTATGTTGAATTGTGAGAACTGCCGACAACATTAAACAATATGTTGTTCTTTTGTTGTTTCTGGAAGTAGTTTGCAAAATAAAAATTGTTCAGTGTTGTCTCTGTAACAAACAAACCTACCGAATGCCAGGAGTTGAGTTTTTCTAGTGATGTTAGTTGACTCGTCCAATGGATGGCAACAAATTGGCTTATTTAATGTTAGCTACCACTTGTGACTCAACGTCTTGAGACAGTTCATCTTGTTGTTTAACTGGGGCTGCTGAGCTTTTGCAGCCAATACCAAGTTCAAGACTACTTGGTATTATCTACACTGTAGATCTAGGCTTTTCCTGTGGCTTTTCTGCCATTCCGAAACGTGCTGAGTTCAAGTCATGAGCTCCAGTTTTTTCCAGCTTGGCTTGCATTTAAAGGATCGCCACATCTGGTCCTAAGTTAGGAGTAAGAAGCGCGTGGCATACTGTGCATTCTCCGCCATCCAAGCGGGCTCTCCAACTAGGCAGAGCAAAAATACTTTACCCTGGTTCTGGGCTCTCCCAAGTAATCGTCACGTCCTGCACAGAGCCACTTCTTAGCTCCCCCTTGCCTATCACTGAGTCCATAGTGAGATCCTCCTGCTGCATGTAGTCAACCAGATCAAAGCCAAAGAATCACGTCGGGCTCAAGTGACTTTTCCCAGCTTAATGTGCAATGCTGTGTTCTCAGCAAGTTTCACCACAGGGGGAATCCATTGAAGTGTGTGGATGATTTCAAGAGCCATTGAGGGTGTAATTAGTGCCCTCGATTTCTATATAGAGTGACGCCAACTAAAATTTGGCCGCCATTTTCGGCCGTACCCGTATTGCAGGAAAATGGACCCAATCGCGAGTTTCAGACACAATTTGCATTTTCGTTTAGGTTAGCTAATAATTTGAAATAAAATTAGATGCAAATACAGTAGCACATATTTGTACTATTATTTGTATTTCAACTAACAAAACAAAAAGAAGAAAACTAGTTTACTTACCGGTTTATTGAAAAGAATCAGTAGCGTGGATTTTTAACACATACTCCGTTGAATTTTATATTCCGTTAGAATTCCACTATTTAGCAACAAATATTCCGTTAGAGTTGCAACACTTAGCAAAACATACTCCCTTCGAATTGAACTATTTATCTAGTTTGTCATGTGGAAACTGTTGTAGACACTGACAGTTTTACTAGATCCAGATAATCACATCAGTTTATGTTTTCATTAAAAATGCGACTATGTACAGATATTTTTAACAAAATCTAATTACATATTTTGGACCGGAGATTTCATTATAGTTTTATTATATAATTATATAATTTTATTATATATATATATATATATATATATATATATATATATATATATATATATATATATATATATATATATATATATATATATATATATATATATATATATATATAAGAGACTGCGCGTGGTGATCCCGGTACGACCGGGCCCTCCCAGTTCATCGGTTAGCGAGGCAGTAGTTTGGCTCCTGTGTCCGTAAATCGCAGCCACCCCGCCCCACCCCCCCGGGTCGTGATGTTTGCAAGCTTCCGTATCGTGGCTCGACAATAGTCTCGAAAACGGCCCCGCTCTCGCAATGAGTCGTGGGCCGGCAGTCAGTAAGCTGGTGTCGCTTTCGGCCCGTCCTGTCCGACTAGGGGAACGTCTTGTCGGCAGGCGGCCAGTGGTTCTCGCAAGAATAAAATCGCCGGGGCCGCCGGGATCCGCTCTGCACAGAGCGCTGTCTCCCTCCCCGCGCGAGCGACGAAATCTGTTCGGACAGTTATCTGGTTGATCCTGCCAGTAGTCATATGCTTGTCTCAAAGATTAAGCCATGCATGTCTAAGTTCACACTGTCTCACGGTGAAACCGCGAATGGCTCATTAAATCAGTCGAGGTTCCTTAGATGACACGATCCTACTTGGATAACTGTGGCAATTCTAGAGCTAATACATGCTTACCGAGGGCAAGTTCCGTATCCTACTAGTGACTAGGCGGTTGCTACTGGTGTCAGACTGTATCGGCTAGTCCGTTCCTCTGACATCCAGGCCGGGTCATGCTGCATGGGCAACAGCTTGATCTACAATTGCCCAACCTCGTGCCACCGAAAGTTATTTCGGGAGGTACGCTCCTTTGGTCAGAAATGACTGGTAGGGAAGATAACATATATATATATATATATATATATATATAGAAGAGGTGTTAAGAATAAACAGACCTAGGGAACTGCATAATATAGTCAAACAATATTTATCACGAACAGTGTTAATATTAGTGTCTGGGAATGTGAAGGTCTGATGCTGTTCTTACAATGCATATGACTTTTAACAGATGAAAGTCAATTAAATATCTGTTAAAGTCAGTTATATAACTGGAACCACCAGGCCTTGATTTTTTTTTTTTTTTTTTTGTTTTATTTATTTAACGTATTATCGTAATTGTGATTGTCCCTATTTACAATGATTTGACAAATGTGATGCCACTTTCTCATTGGCAGTTGTTCATATCATTTGGAATTGAAAACTATATATCCTAATTATAACCCATCAGAGGTTGAACGGGATATTTTTCTTCATTAATTTAAAAAAAAAAAAAATCTTACTCGACGCTTATTAACCTTCTAGCCCTTGTATTGTCTGGCCGAAAATGGTGTCTACGTCGTTCAGCCTCGTTTTCGATTCTGACATAGTTGCATAGTAGTAATTATCATTATCAAAAGTAACAACACAGTCAACATTATTGTTTAAATATTAATGTTTCTACATTTCGCATGAGCAAATTTGTTGATATAGGATGTAACAATTTCACGCAAAAGTTTATGTTCAATGCTCATTAGTGTGAGATTATTCAATCTCTTTTGACCTATCGTGCTCCTTAGTTCATTTTTAATAAGTTTCAGTTTTGCAAATGATCGTTCTCCACTGCAGTTGGTTACCATTAGTGACAAACAGATGCGCAAGGCGATTTCTACATTTGGAAAACAAGACTCCAAAGAATTGTCAATTATCAAACGGTAAAACTGAAACTCAACAAGGTCTAGAGTAGTGCCAATATGAGAAGCAAGATCAGTTTTCAATAGTTTTGTAAACTGTACAAGTTCTTCACAAAGACTTTCTTCCAGATCTTCCGGATATGATTTAATAAGATTCAATGATCTCGTTACCACCTCTTCAGGTGTAAACGACTGTAACTGGCGAAGGAATCCAAATACATCATTCAACTTTTGATAAGCTTTCTGGCGTTTTGACAAGGCAGAGAGCAAGCTATCAATAAGGACAAGAAATGTTCGGCTTTTAAACTGCTGAGAAGGCGTTTGAGATTCAACAAGTGGATCAAGTGTGCTGGAACCACTGAAATCATCATACTCTCGATTTCGTTTGTGTTTTCTTCGAGTTTGTTCTTGATAATGTTCACACTCAGTCAGATCTTTGGCCTTTTGCTCTATGTCTGCAAAAGTAGACCGCATAGCTTGAATATACCCCCGCAGGGATTCATGGAGTGCACAAGCTGTATTCAAATCTTGGTCAGAAGATTGCAAAGAAGCGCTGGTCATTTGAAAACGCTGTAATACTTGATCCCACAGTATGATCATTATTCCTGTTTCTAACTTCATCATGGTTGAAAGTAGACAACGAGCCTGTTGATGACACTCTGCCTTCTGATCATTGTTATCTGAAATATCATCCAAGACTTGTTTTATTGCAGAAAAGCTGTGTAAAAGTGCTTTTGTTGCATCTGCCCGAGCGGACCACCTGGTATCTGACAGTGTTTTCAAAAAGGGCAAATGGGACTTATTATGAGTACCCCCAGCACATAATGCAGTAGAAAGGAGACCCCACCGGTAGGTAGAAGCAGAAAAGAAGGTGTACAGACTTTCAACAAATCCAAAGAAAATGACTGCTTCTTGACAACCTTCAGCAGCACATTTTCCAACCAAATTTAGTGAATGTGCAAAACACGGAATGTAATGCGCAAACTTATTCATCTCTTTAATTCGTGCTTGTAATCCTATAAACTTGCCACTCATGTTGCTGGCGTTGTCATAACTTTGACCACGGCAGTCTTTAATATCAATGGCATTTGCCTTTAAAAAATTAAGTAAACTTTTAGTAAGCTGTTCAGCACTATGACCTTCCATATCCAAAAATGTCACAAATCTTTCAACTGGTCCAGATGGCAAAACGTAGCGCAGAGTCAAAGTCAGCTGGTCCATATTAGATATATCTGGAGTAGAATCCAATGAAACGGAATAATACTTGTATTTCTTCACTTCACAGAGAATGTGATCCAGTATGCTGGATCCAATCAGATTGATGAATTCCTCACACGTTGTTTTAGATAGATATGATGTATGTCCAAATCCTTTGTTTGCATGAGTACTTATATGCTCTGCCAGAAAAGGGTCAAACTTGGCCAGTAATTCTAACAACCCTAAGTAATTCCCGTTATAAGGAGACCCAACAATTTCATCACTGCCACGAAATGAAAGGCCTCGTTTTGCTAAAAACTTCACAACTTCAATTATTCGCTCTAGAAGTTTGTGCCAATACTTTTCTTGAATGTCCATTTGTTTCACAAGTTGGGAATCGACAAGTTCACCTTTGTTTTTACGCATCAACAGTGAAATTAAAGCTTGTCTATGTTGCATTTTTCCAGTCATTAAACCCTTCCACAGTAAACTTTGATGAACATTCTGAACTCATAAGCTTGCATGGGAAACAGAATAGGCGCCCTTTACTTTCTGAATAGCATAACCATTTTCTTGCATGTTGCTTGTTTGTAAGTTTATGAATATGTGTAAAATAAGACTTCTGACAGCATCGAGTTTTCTTTTCAGTGTCATACAATCGCACGGATGAAGAGAAGGCCCTATCAACATGTTGACATTTTTCACTTCCCTTGGATATCCAATATTCACGCTCACAGTCATCTATATTGTTCGGCCAGTCACCAATATCATTAGAGTACTTCTTCGTTTCACTTATTCTTTCACATTCAGACTCAGTGTATACTGGGTTTTGCTGTATGTTTTCTGCTGCACAGCCTGCACTAGTACTAGTTGTTCCTGTACTTCCATCTTCAGCGGTTAGAGTACCACCACCATGAACATCAATATATTCTGTCAGCTTACGTGTTTTTGATATCACAAGTTGATCTCTTCTTTCTTTTTTTTCCTTCGCTTTACGTTTTTCACTTCCAGAAGCATAATTACGTCCAATATCTCTGTGTCTACTGCTCATTTTTTGAGTTTTCTAACCTTACAAATCAAGATCGAAAGAGAGTGCGAGCACGCCATATACCTCAATTAAAACAGGAAGTTTCCGTTTCCTAAATTCTAGTTTTTATTGTTAATGCAAATTCATTTCACAAAGAACAAAACAAAATTAGAGGGGCAGTCGCCTAGAGCCAAAAAATGTGGCTTCCGTCCAAACGTGATCAAATTTTCAACGCCACTTAAATGGCTTCCGTCCGCAAACAGTTAAGATAAAAATAATGAAGAGTCACACTAAGTCACCCTCTTATGCTCTTTCTCTCACAATTTTGTGACACCAAATGAAAAGGCGCTAAAGATGGCATAAATCACAAGATCATTGGTTTAACGCTCGTATTAGAAGATGACCAAAAAATGATGTACATATTTATTGGCTCGGGTCCCTAAAAGCGCGGGGCCCGTAGCATATGTTACTTTTGCTACTACGTTAATCCGGCTCTGTATAGCATCCTAGTAAAATTACTGACTCAGCAATTGAATGTCATTTCATCTTCTTTGCCACGATTTCGGCAACGGCATAGCTTGCTGCTTGAGCTTTGTCAGAAGTAATTGTGACGCTAGTCTATTGTTTAGCCTGGCGTGTTGATCAGCTTTACGCCTTTTAAAATATTCGATTGGTTTTCTCACTTAAACGCTTTGTGTAATGGTATCTTTTCAGCTCACTTTGAACATAGCTTGGCTTGCCAGTGTCTCGCCACAAAAAAACTCACCTAGGACGTGGCTGCTATTCTCCCAGATGAAATGAATCCGAAGGACACATAGTTTTGACATGGCGCACGACGGTTTTAGAACTAACACTAACTGTACTATGTGTTATAGTTGAAAAAACACACACACAAATAGTAATACGTCTTACAAGGAGAAGGACAAGAAAAACCTACGTTGCGGCCACAAGGCCTTCGTCAGGGACAGACAAACAAGAGACAGGAGGGAAAAGAAAATGAGAATTAAGTAAAGAACATGAAACTATAAAAATAAGAGAAAAAAACTCCCTTAATATCAAGTCCAGTCACATGTGAAGCAAGATGGCTGCCACTAAACCGGAAAGAGGAAGTCGATAGTACATTAAAAATAAGAAATAATGAAAAAAAGGATTATGTGTTATACAGTTCTACCAAGGTTGCCACTCAAGTTCTAGAGATAAACCCAGATTTTCTTCTTTAAAAAACACAGATCTAGTAAAAAAATACCCAGCTGTGGCAACACTGAGTACTACCTAGAGCCCCTTGATATACATCAAGGGGATCTAGTACTACCAGAACTAGTGCCAGCTAAACTTGATTCATTGTCATCATCTAATTTATGTTTTTAAATTAGAAATTTGCCCATGCCTAATAAGCCCTAAAAGTAACAATTAACTAAATCCAGAAATAACAAAATAACTAAAACGAAATAGAAATACAAACAAAAATGCGGGAAAAGTTTTATGTAGACGTGTATTATAGTGACCTAATGATGGTCTTGGTCATGTTCGAATTGTTTCTCTTTCACTACAAGCAGATCATCCTGAGCTTTTGGTGTTTCTCGAGGCGAAAGAGTCAAACGAGACAGTAAAAAAGTAGAGACGGAAACTTTTGGTGTTAGATCTGTATTCTGCGTCCTACATCCCAGCAGGTGCAAACGATTTATACGTGTGTTCGTATGTCTGTGCCTGTGTGTAAGTCTATCTCTTAAGGAGCAATAGTGGATATTAACCTGGTCCTTGTAACGCACAAACTACAGTATAAATAGAACATTATATCAGGATTGGTACACGCCGTTGTTGTTTTGACCCTAACACAAAAAATAGGTGTTTTGTGCACGGAACACCGGGTTCAACCCGGTGTGGGTTATAATTTGTATATTACATGTTCTCTATTCTACATTAAAATCAGAATATACAATCCTTATGCCCGTCCGTCCTATTGTATGGCTCTAAAACAAGGAGAAAACAACAACAACCAAAAAAACTACAGACTTTCATAAATGAATGTTTGCGTAGAATAAAAGGATTGACATGGTATGACAAAGTCACAAATGTGCAACTGATAACAAGAACCAGACAAGTACCAGGGGAACAATAATTGCGATAAAAGACGCTGGATATGGACATGACACACTTTGAGGAAACCTGTTCTTGTTCGAGAATCCAAAGAGGTAGGGGGAGACCAAGAAACATATGGAGAAGAAAACGGGAGACAGACATGAAGAGGACATAGAAAGACCTTGATCTGATGGCACGGGACATGAAGACTTGGCATAAGTTTGTTGAAGACCTATACTGCTTGGGGCACTGGAGGTAATGATGATGATGATTCAACATATATATATATATATATATATATATATATATATATATATATATATATATATATATATATATATAGAGATATATATATATATATATCTGTGTGTTTCTTTGTTTCTGGTGTGTTTTATTATGGCGTTTCATATTGTCTATTGTGACGTACGAATGACACCGTTCCATGGTTTTTACTATATCTCACGTTACACTTTATCTATCGAGGGCACTTGTGGGATTTAGTCTCTTGCCTTAGTGTGTTTTACTGCATCTTGTTCTATGTCATTTATTGTAATTAACATTATTTCAAAAAGTTAACCCGAATTACAACAAATGCCTAGGAAGCATTTATACTGAAAAAGGAAAACTTGACAAAGGAATATAAAACAAGGTGTCAAAAAGCCAGTGCAGGGACTGTAAGGTTTGGAAGAGAGAGCGCCAGACCATTCTATCAGCTGTCTTCTTCCTGGCCTGGTTCCATTCTAGTCCTCGGTCCTTCAAAGACTGTCTAATGTTGTCCTCCCAGCGGACTCTGGGTCGTCCTGGAGGTCTGGATCCCTGGCTCTTTGTTTCCCATGCTTGTCGTGTAGCATCACTACTCAAACATCAAAATATCAATGTCATCACTACTCAAACATCAGATTTTATCATGTCATCACTACTCAAACCTCATCAGAATATCAATGTCATCATACTCCAAAGACATGGAAGAATATCAGTGTCTTTCTTGCTGAGGAATCCACGATACTCAAACATCCCAGCAGAATTTGAGTGGCCAACTCTTCTTTGATCAGTGTCCGAGATATTTAAAGTGGTCGACCTGCTCCAGGACCTGTTCTCCCAACTTAATCTGATGTTTTCTTCTTCTCGTGATATCACCATGGATTTTGTTTTAGAGCTGCTTATGACCATCCCTCTCTTCTCCAGCTCTTCCTTCCAGACTTGCAGGTTGGATTGGAGATGTGCCTCTGAGTTAGCAATCAGTGCAACATCATCAGCCAATGCCAGCTCCGAAATATAGACCTGTCTCATCTTCCAGTACCCCACTGAATACTTTCTTGTTCTCTCCTTACATGCCTTGATGACATCGTCCATAAGGAGTATGAAGAGGTAAGGTGATAGGATATCACCTTGTCTTACACCAGTGGAATATAAAACAAGATGTCAAAAAGCCAGTGCAGGGACTTATCAATGTCATCACTACTCAAACATCAGAATATCAATGTCATCACTACTCAAACATCAGAATATCAATGTCATCACAACTCAAACATCAGAATATCAGTGTCATCACTACTCAAACATCAGAATATCAATGTCATCACTACTCAAACATCAGAATATCAATGTCATCACTACTCAAACATCAGAATATCAATGTCATCACTACTCAAACATCAGAATATCAGTGTCATCACTACTCAAACATCAGAATATCAATGTCATCACTACTCAAACATCAGAATATCAATGTCATCACTACTCAAACAAATGTACTCAAACGTTATCAATGTCCAACTCAAACATGAATATCAGTGAGCCTACTCAAACATCAGAATATCCACTACTCAAACATCAGAATATCAATGTCATCACCCGTTGGCAAACATCGATTACAATGTCAAACAACTCAAACATCAGAATATCAATGTCATCACTACTCAAACATCAGAATATCAATGTCATCACTACTCAAACATCAGAATATCAGTGTGGAAACTAAAAGACAGATGATAAATAGTATATTCTTAGCAACTCTTTGCTATCAGTGCCAACATGGTCCGTGACCAAAACACAGGTGGGGAGAATCACATCTTGTAAGATGAGATGCTTAAGACAAGCAATTAGTATGACCCGGACAGAGACATAACGAGAAATGATGACATCTCTGAACTATCTTGGTCGGTCTTTGGCTAAGGACGGAAGAAGAAGAAGAAGTACCACTGCGAGCCTACAACACTAGAAGATCTGGGGTTCAGAGCACGGAGAAGACCAAGAGGTAGATGGATAGACAACATCACAGACATCCTACAACATCACAGACATCCTACAACATCACAGACATCCTACAACAACACAGACATCCTACAACAACACAGACATCCTACAACATCACCGACATCCTACAACAACACAGATATCCTACAGCAACACAGACGTCCTACAACATCACAGACATCATACAACATCACAGACAGATATCCTACAACATCACAGATATCCTACAACATCACAGACATCCTACAACAACACGGGCTCACAGCAACCAAGGTGACACATTTGGCATGGGAACGCAAACTTTCAGCTCCACACTACGCTTCACGGCAAAAAATGGAAGGAAAAAGTAAGTAATAAAAATTAAGTCTCAGAGCACAAATCGTTGAAACAAGCGTCTCCCAGATTTCTGTAACGGAACTGTATATATCAAAATAATAATAAATAACGTCTATTTATAGGGGCGAAGTCTTTTACAGACAGGAGGTATGATGTGTTGGTGTTGTGGGTAGTGGGTCTTCACCCTAGGCCTAGTGAATTCTTTTTCATGAAAGGAGCGACCATTGTGGTGTCAGTCTCTTGGCCTAGCAAAACCTCTCATACCCCAAGATCGTTGTGCGTGGTGAAGAGCCACATTCTCCTCGAGGTAGTCCTGGTAACTGAGGGTGCGAATCCTCAGGCTAAACACAACGGATGTAGAGGAGCAAACCTCGATAATAAAACCGGTGCACTGCACCGTACACGCCCTCTGTGGATGGGAAGGAGCCAGATGGATACTGAACAAGTCTTAGGAGTGGGAACAAGTATGCACTACTTCCAGAAGATCGGAACCCATCGTAAAGGCACAGAAATTCAGGACGTGACGATCCTATTGCCTTCAACTCTTGGTCACATGCCTAGAGCCTCGGAGAACTCGGCGTAACCAGCAGGCAATTTGGTGGCGGGGAATGAGCACTGTGAGCCCTACCTTGGCTACGTATCTCAGGGAGATGCAGAAACACCCCTTTATCTCCCCCAGAGCTGGCACAGTGCGCTTCTGGCTTCTACCCGGGGCGGTAGGAAATCCACAGACACCCCAGCATCACAATGCCATGAAGATGGCAAAGTTAAAATGTATTAACTCAAACGAGATCGGACGACGCATCGGTTATCAAGGTCCGCGCCAGACAGGGGGTAACCAGGCTATGATGTGCGAAAAATTGATTACTGGAAAAAACCCAAAAGACAGACTCCCCAAGAAGAGGAAAAGTGGGAGGGAGAGCAAAAAGAAACCCGATCACACAGGAAAAAACACACCGACACTTAATATTCTGTAGCTAAACATCTGTGGTATAAGAAATAAAAAGCTTGAACTTGCCAAACTGCTAGACAGTCACAGGGTACATGTGGCTGCTCTACAAGAAATTTTACACACAGATTTTGACCTGCACCTGTCCGGATACACTAGTTACGCCTGTAAGTGCATTGGTTGCCGTGGCATAGTAACCTACATCAGAAATGACATACAAGGAGATGTCACTCAGCTAACAACAGCCCATCCCACAGATGTACAAAAAGTCAATGTATAGCACAAAGGAGGCAAGTATACTATATACAATGTGTACAGCCCACCTCAGACAACATGCAACATACCAGAACTATACAAGACACAGTATCACAAAACCCTTCTTGTAGGGGACTTCAACGGACACTCACCCCGTTGAGGTTACCCTGATTACAACAGCGCAGGAAAGTACATTAAAGAGACCTGTGAAACAACTAACTTGTCAGTATTACAGGATACAGAGTCCCCACCAACTTTGCTACACAGGGCCCACCTCTCTCTCAGCCGACATGACTTGACCATCTGCTCATCTGATCTGATAGATTTTAGTCATTTTCAGGTTCTGGACGACATTGGAAGTGATCACAAACCACTATCACCACTATAAGCACCCCCAGTAAAGCATGATTCAAGCAGAGAACTCGCTGGAATTTTTGAAAAGCAAATTGGAGACTGTTCCAGGAAACATTGGATCGCCTTCTAGAAAACATTGATACTAACTGTGTCGAAACATTCCGTGAAGAACTAATAAAATCAATCTTGAATGCAGCAGCTCAGTCCATCCCAAGGGGCAGCGGGAAGCCATATAAACCATTCTAGAACAAAGAAATACAAATGACTATATCTAAAAGAAACAAAGCCAGAACAACACTTGAGACCACACGTTCACAAGAGGCTAAGATTCAGTACAATAAAGCATGTGCCAAAATAAAACTTACAATTAAGAAGGCCAAAAAAGATAAATGGACAGAAACGTGCTCTAACTTAGATCTCAGACAGAATGGAAATAAAGCATGGGCATTAGTAAATAATCTTCCTGGAGAAAGTAGAAGGATGAATCCAAAGCCATTGATAGACGGAAGGAAGACATCGCTGAAGACCAAAAGAAAGCAGAACACTTCAACCGTTACTTTGTCAATGTGAATAGAGCAGGTAAACTCAGAGCTGGACAGGAAACAACTACACCAGTTAAAGAAACAAGAGAAAGCCTCAACGGTCAATGCTTCCCTATTCGAAGAAGAGTTCAGCATGAAGGAGTTAGAGCAAGCCCTGAAGAAATTAAAACCTAGAAAGTCCCCAGGGCCGGACAAGATCCATAATGAAATGCTACTCCATCTGGGAGAGAAGCAATCCTCAAGCTGATCAATAAGACATGGAGATCAGGCAAACTTCCAAAAGCCTGGAGGAATGCACATATTGTCCCCATTTTAAAAACCAACAAACCCCCAGATGAACCCAAAAGCTACCGTCCGATATCTTTAACATCATGCCTGGGCAAAATTGCTGAAAGAATGATAAACACACGTCTCTATTGGTTCCTTGAGAGTTCCAGTATTCTATGTCATGAACAGGCAGGCTTCAGAACCAGCAGCTGCACAGAAGGCCAGCTTTTCCGGTTGACGCAGAGAATTCATGATGGCTTCCAGAATAAGAAATTTATTGTGGTCATCTTCTTTGACCTCCAGCAGGCCTATGATCGGGTATGGAGAAAAGGCCTCCTGATGAAGATGATTGGCATGTGAATACATGGCAGGTTATACAACTGGACCTGGCAATATAGCAGAGTCATGAGAATCTAGAAAGTTGAACTCAAAGATTAAACGGAGGCTTTAGAAGACTGCATGAGTACTGCCAAACATGGAAACTAAAGATCAACTATACAAAGACAGTGTACATTATCTTTACCAAAAGCCATAAAGTAGCCAAGAAGAATATCAACCACGTGGCTAGACAAACAACAAGTGACAAAAGAAGAACATCCCATCTATCTTGGAGTCACACTTGATCTGCAGCTCAGCCTCAAAAACCATATTGAGAATACAAGGAACAAAGCACTGGGGCGATTACAACTATTGAAGAGGCTTGCTGGCACTACTTGGGGATCAGACAAGGATACTCTGAGATGCTTGTACCTTGGCTATGTCCGTTCTGTGATAGAATATAACAACTCACTGCTTACAACTTGCTCCAAAATAAACCTAGAGTCTCTCGACAGAGTGCAAAGCAATGCCCTTCGACTAATCAGTGGAGCTATGAGATCAACGCCAACTGCTGCATGTAAAATACACACAAATGTGGAACCCCCAAGTTTGCGGAGAGATAAAGCTGCTTTAGAAGTTTATGAAAGATATAAGAGAATGAACCGAAACCACCCTAACAGGCACCTTGTAGAAAACTGAGTACACAAGCAAAGAATAAAGCACAAGTCAGACTTACACCATGTCCATGAAATACAAGATAGATACCACCTCCCAGAAAGAAGACAAGATATACAGAAAGTAGTAAGGAATTACCACCACATACCCACTTAAAAACACCAGAAGTACATATGAAATTAGTAGATGTGTGGTGGATTTGATGTTAAGAAATGTTGTTGTTATGTACTCTTAGTGTACTGAATGAGGTCAGCTGTGAAGGTCCCTGAATATAATAAATATTATGGTAAGTTACAGGGTACCTTTCTGCTACCACCTTTATGATCTCACTCAGACTTATTCTTTGACTAGAATGTATGATGATGATGACTACGTTTGGTGTCTAGGGTTATGTATAAGTAGTGTAATGTTGCATTAACCAACTAAACATATACACAAGTATTTTATTATCCAACACAACACAACAGTACTACAACAATCACATACACACTACACTTTAAAAAACTATCTTAAGTAAGTCAGTGGTTGAATTTTGTGTAACGTTAATAATTTTTTTCAATTTATTTTCCTGACTCTATTTTGTTTGAACCAGGATTGACAATCAAAATTGAAATCAATGAAATTATTTACAGTATTCAATTTATACAATGAATCTTCTGTCCATAATACAAGTATTAATATAATTAAATTGTGCAGATGTAGTTTTTTAAATAGGATAATACTGGTATATGTATAATGGTAGGTTGTTTGTTATCCTCATTCTCTATCGTTTATTTTCTTTTCATTTGTCACAGGTGAAATTCTTTTATTTGATAATGTCAGTTTTTTATTGTTAATAACTGAAGTTCATAGAGGTTGAGACTTTCGGTGCCGAACGGGCACTTAACTTCGAAGGAGAACCTTGGTAAGTCTTGTCCTAGGCTCGATGGACCATCTGGTTCACTTCATAAAA
Organism: Oreohelix idahoensis; assembly: GCA_024509875.1. Lineage (NCBI taxonomy): Eukaryota > Metazoa > Mollusca > Gastropoda > Stylommatophora > Oreohelicidae > Oreohelix > Oreohelix idahoensis. The sequence goes on along the minus strand of JAMPIV010003937.1, from coordinate 1,146,407 downwards.
GGCAATGGCCTCCAGTACGTGCCCGAATTATGCAACAAAGTCAGGAATCAATCAGTTCCCACGAGCCTGGTTTTATGTGACTGTCAGGGCCACAAAAACCCCTGAAATAAGAAGGTTATGCATCCTTCTTTATAATAAGTATACAATAATATTCCACAGTTAATTACAGGTACAGTACAAACAAACGCATAGGATCAGCTCTTTATGACAACCTATTGTACCATTATATTTTGAAGTGACAATGTATACCAGTATTCCTCTCCCCTAATGGTTACAACACCTCTGCAATTCCAACAGTAATCTTTTTCCATACAATAGGATAGGTGTTATGCTCCTTGATGACAATCATATATAATTTTGTAGTTCTACACCTCTCTGATAGGCTATCATATGATGGATCAATCTCTAGGCTTTGCCTAAGTCTGCCATCGACTTACTTACTTACAGTCGTATGTTAGTATCTCACATTCAAACTTTATTTTAAATAAAATGGTTAATAAATTCAATCTTACCACAATTTCAATGAATATTACACACAAACAACGATGACTGGCAGATCTGGCCCCAGTTTATCACTGCCCTGTCCAGAAGTTTATAATATTTGTATTTAGAATTACACTTCTGATCTCATCGTCTCGCGGCAAGATTTTTTAAAGAAATGGCGTCCTAGCCTAACAATTTTTTCCTCAATATCAACTAAGCTGGCCAATAGAAGCAGACGACTATGAATTTTAAATCGAACTTTAAAAAAAAAAACAATTCCCAAAATACTACGGTTACTACTACAAGTATATTTTTAGTGTTAGGTTAACCAATCCCCTATCGCCTTCCTTTAAACTACAGCCAATCAAAATCTTGGTACCTTTTAGTCCTATTTACCCAAAGCTTTTTTCAAAATATGTCATGAAAAAATTAAGCAGGCGTGATCTTTTTTCTCGTCAGTCCGTCTTATCATACATAATATTATTGCCATTATTTTGGTTATTTTTTGTACTAGTGGGTAACTGACACCATATTATTGCTCAGGACATCATAAGGCATCCGAATATATAATTTTTATGGCCCTATGTATTTTGGTTCATAATTCCATATTTTTTTTAAGTTTTGTATCGTAATTTGAAACGTGCCCAAGGCTATGTTGCTCAAGTTGGCCTTTTTTTTTTTTTTTAAATCAACGCGAGACGGCGTTCCCTAGGTTCTGTCTTTCCATCCCTGCCCTCTTTTATTCTTTTATTCTTTCACTCTCGTCTTGGCAATCCGACTTGGCCTTGCAAAAGTGTTACATTTAATCTGAAGGACGAATTTTTTTTCGAAAAGACAGTATCTTTCATTCGGCTATTAGGTTTATCAAAATCGACATGCGGGCGGGCGTAGGAGAATACTACGCTGGACTCAATTTTTATTTTCTATCTTATTTTTGACTTTATGCACTAGAATATTATCTAATTTAGCTATTGTATTGAGAATATCGTAACAAGATGGAACAACCAAATAGGCCGACCCAGTCAGTCTTATGAGTGCATCACAAAGAACCATTGATGCCTACCCTGAAGAATGGTTACATGTCTATACTGACGGATCTGCATTTAAGGCCACCATCAAAGCAGGTTACGGAGTTTAGATATGATATCTAGACGGATCCTCCGACGAGCTGTTTGATGCATGCGGGGAGTTTTGCTCCAACTATGAAGCTGAAATCATTGCACTGGAAACAACTGTATACCATCTGAAGACTGTATTTGATGCCTTTCCCTCAAAGGCTCAAAACATTGTCATTTTTACTGACTCAATGTCTGCCCTACAAGCTCTGGAAGGCAGCAGTGGCGTATCCTGGTAATGCGAGCTAGGCGTGCTGCTACTTAAAATGAATATGTCCGCCTACTATTTAACTTCTTCCCCTCTTAATTTAAAAACCAACTATATTCAATTACGCAACGATAGTTATTAGGGGTATATGTCAACTATCTCCGAAATACTAATTAACTTACAACTTGAAACTCACTGTCACTGTAATAATCTGCATTCCCGGCAACTAACAAAAATTAATCACAAAAAACACTGGACGGACACAACCGATTTTTACAACTCGAGAGCTGCAGGTCCACCGCACGCATGTTCGCATTGTATTTACGTATCTGGTCATGACCCCGATCCAATCAAACCAGTGTTCAGACGTGAATCCGAAACGTGCCGCACGCATTGTGACGGAATTACCGGAGAAACTTCGGGCGATTGCTACCAACCAATAAAAAACTGCACTATAAAAAGCGTCTGGGGAAACTGAAACTAGATTATACTCGTAGATTCTATGCGGGAAAATCCGTTATCCTGGTGCGTGCGGTCCGAAAGCAGAACATTAGAAGAGAAATATTTTATAGAATAATAAATTAAATTTTTATTTTCCTTCGGGCATAGGTGTGCGCAGCACGCACAGCACACATAGAGAATACGCCACTGGAAGGCAGTGGACATTGTAAAACTGAATTAGCCAAACTAATCCAGGACGCCGACCAGCTTATAACTTCCTATGGCATCAGAATAGTTATGCAGTGGATCCCAAGGCCACTCTAATACACCAGGTAATGACAGAGCAGACAGATTAGCAAAGAAAGCAACAAAACAAGAACAACCACTCACAGCAACAACTCTCCAAACAGCCAAAACACTCATACGAAAAAGAAACTTGGCTGAACAGATGGGCCATGGGAAACATTGGAAGAGAGGTTTACAGACATATAGCTGGTCCTGATCCTGACGACAACATCAACCATCTTACAAGGAGGGATCAGAGCACCATTTTTCGACTCAGAGCACACCATTTACCACTCAACAGTCACTTGAACAGAATCCAACCACAACACTCTCCAGAGTGCCAGCTATGTAACTACCCCTACGAAACTGTTGACCACCACCTCTTTGAGTGCCCAGCACTCGATGATGTTAGGAAAATGCTTTTTCATCCCAGGCCAGATAAGTGGAACACCTTGTACGGAGATACAAAACAACTTGTGAAAACATGCAGATATCACTACATGGCATTGAGCCGAAGGGCGACAGCCCAAGTGCCGCTGGATCTATCACAACAACAACAATGTCTATTCATTCATTCATCACCTGTCAGTTCCCCAAGGAGCAGTGGCCTACAACAAACTGATGCCACATCTTCCATTCACATACCATCAGTTTTTCCATTCCTTTCATGTCTGCTCCAGTTCTCTTCTCCGTGTTCTTCAGTCTCAATCAATATATCTATATCTTTTACCCTGAGAATTCCAGAAAAAGGATTGCTATTCAGTGCTATAAGTAGGTTTCCTAAATAAGTGTCCTATCCTTAGCCAGCGCCTTCTAATCTCTTGTTCCCCTGGCACTTGTCTGGTTCGTCTCATCAGTTCCGCATTAGTGATCTTGTCATACTGTTACAATCCTTCTAAATAATTTCAATAATAAGATATAGCCTAATAGGGAAACGATATGTGGTTTTTTTCTTCAAAAATACAAATAATGATGAACAATGACTAATTGTTCTAGTACACAGTTTGGCACCCTTGCTATTATTATAACACCCAGCCTTTTTAGGAGATTGTATTTATCTGCTTCCTCTTCAGACATGCATGTATCATTTTTCATGTACACCCTCAATATTCATTAACTTGTTTCTATTTTTGGCCTTGTCAGTCTTAAAATATAACTTGGAGCTGGGCTTCCTACCGCCGAGTCGTCAGTTTCTTGTCCTTGACTTTTAAAGTGACGTGTATTTGTTGGTTCCCCATAATACAGAATGAACACATGAAACGACAGGAAGGGATAGTCCATTAGGTGTGCTGGCTTGACTAATACATATTACGTAGCCATGCTTCCGCCACCGAGTAGGAAGATAAGCTATTATAAAAGGCATGTGAACGCAAGGTTTGTGTGGTCAAATGCTGAATGTCTGATGTGATATCTGTGCATGAGACGTTATCCTGTATATAGTCATCGAGCTAGCTTTTAAAGTTTAAAACAAGAGCTGCCAGATTGGATTCTCAATTTGTAATTCGAGGTAGAGAGAGAAACGTAGGTTTAAAATATAAAAAAATAACAATGGTCGCCTTATCACGCTGCAGCACACCAATGTGCTTATTTATATGTGCTTACTTCCTAAGCTGTAAGTCTGTGATGTCTATGCCGCTAACAAAAACGAAAACACAGTGCAACTCTCGTAACAAGAACCCATGCGCAATCTTTCCAGATTTATGCTCAGATGGCGGAGGACTCTGTATTGTCAAGGTAATTGTTTTCCGGAGAGCAGTAGATTGTCTCTACAGTTTCGGTTTATATATATATATATATATATATATATATATATATATATATATATATATATATATATATATATATATATATATATATATATATATATTGGTTTTTATGTTGCTGTCTTTTTATTAGCGGGTTATTGCCCTGCCGTAACACCAACTCAATTAATTGTTGGTGTTTTGCTATTACTGTATCATTCTTAAAATTACTGCTACATTAGGCTAAATAACAGTTTACTCTGCGGTCGACCACGCTGTCATGACCCTTTAGGAGTTTAGAAAACATGGTTTGCGTTAGGGTTAAAGTTTAGTTGGAATGTACTAAATCAAGAGTTCTTTTTTTTTTTTTCCTTAACCAGCGGCACTTGGGCTTTCAGCCCTTTGACCCAATGACATGTCATTGCGAGGCTGGGGAGTCTGTGGACTTTCCTTCCAACCCGGCCAGGAGCTTCGCTCCTTCCCATCCACAGAGGGTTTATCTCAGGAGCCGTTCCGGTCGATGACACTCCTACAAAAGCCCGCGCAGGGCTTGAACACTTGATCGCCAGCGCAATGTGGTAACCATTACACCAGCGCGGCTCCCCAAGAGTTCTTTAAATTGCTTATTTAAAGAGAATACAGTTAGGGGTTTAGCATTAGGATTTAGCGTTAGGTTTAGACAGAAGAGCCGCTAACGCAAATCTTAAAACCGTAACCCTGTTTGCGGCAAACCTTACTTTTCAAAAGTGGTAGTTGCGGTGTAGTAGGACGAGGTTATAATGAAGACGAAGATTTAAATAATAGGCTACTGATACTAAAATAATTTTGAAATTGATGATGGAGACGATGATAACGAGAATGATGTTGCTTCATTGCATGTTGCATTGTTACCTGTCCTGTTTTTTTAGTTACTGCTGCTTCACTTGTTATTACTGTTGTTACTATTACATTATAGAAGCTAGTGTTAAACGTAGTAGCTGCTGCAGTAGATTGGATTATGGTGGATTGTTTTTTTTTTAAAATAATAATGTAAGAACCTCTTATTAATAGACCTGTTGTGTACTGGTTTCGAAAATAACGGACGAAATCAGTTAGTGCTGAAATTTTGGTCCGGAATGGGAAGTTTTAAAAAAAAAAAATAACATTTTGCCTCATTTTGGCGAGGCGCGCCCGGTTTAACTTAGTCACGGGGTCCTTTGGTTATATTAGGGTGCATGTCAAAATAGAAAAGACTTTGTGGTCTATATCAGTCAGTATATGTGAATATGTAAAATTAACAGTCTTTACGGTTCATAAGCGAAGCGGATACTAGGTGGCGGAGACGCACGCGCGCAATTTTTGCTGACGCTCGCGTTGGGGTAATAACGTATTGCATTCTTCTTATTGTATTTCACTGTTTTCGTGACTAAGTCACACACAGACACACACACATTCATGCATAATTCGGAAGTACCGGACAGTCAACATTATCGGACCACCCACTACCACTATTAGTCCGTTCATAAAATGTTTTACAGTAATAATAATGCGAACAATAAAATGTGCGTCTGTGGCTTGTTGTGTGAGTTCCATGTAGAACAATGTAACATACTTTCTGCATTTTATCTTAACTCTTGCTTTGACCTTCCAGGCGCCTTGTGAGTATCAGTGCATCTGTCCACCAGATGGACGTGTGGGCCGTGACTGTACCAGTGACAGCAATTTTACCCCTGGCACGATAATAGACAGTCTGCTCGTCTTTCCTAATGACATGTTCTGGGACTTGAATGACGCAGCTAAACCGGATCTCGTTAGATCGTCTGCACAGACGGAGACCATAGCTCTTCCAGCAACGAAAGCTGGAACGGTAGCAAACATTGGGCCAATCAGCAAAGCTGATGCTGTAATGACACCAGCAACGTCAAAACCTGACATGCGTGTAACGGAGAGAAGGTCGGTGCTTGAGAGCTCATTTCCTGTAGCGCCAACCACTAGACCAACACGAGCAGCTAAAATCACGACTGGAAGTGGTTTTCTGGCACAAGATATTATGCCGATTTCAGAACCTGCAGCAAATCAGATGCTTACGACCACAAATAGTCATTCTAATTCAGTTACTAAACAACGTACTATTTCGAATGAAACAAATGAAAGTATGCAACAAGTGTTGTCAAACTTCAGCAATACAGAATTTAGTCAAGACTCGGCGAATGAGGACCTGCTACCACTTACATCACCAACGACAGATGCTTATCCAGTCCAGTCTGATTTTATTAACACAGAAAGTCAGAGTAAAGTTTCGGACACAGCTACAGTACGTACATCAGGGTCAAGTACACTTGAAAGTAGTGCAGTGAGCCAAGAGGATTCTCACAGCTTCAACAATAGCAAGCCATCTTCGGTCAGCTCTGATGTGCTTCCAGCCAATGAGACTTTTCCAACTTTGTTTACAGAAACTGCAGACAATCCGCTGCCTTCACCGAAGTCAGTTGGGAATTCCCAGTTGTCTATAATAATTCAAAGGATTTTTCATCCGGTGGAAATATTTAAGACTGTCAAACGACCAGTTTTGTGACCAATCTTTTCTGTGTAAGAATATACGATTTACTTATTTATTTTAAAAATCTTCGTCTGAGCAATAGAAAGTTGTACAGTTTGTCCTTTTGAGGAGCTCTGCACAATTGTATACAGGGTCTTTCATGCTTCTGCTGCTTCGGACCAGGTCTGACATGGCTCTGTCCTCTGCTGAGTAAATAGTTCTTGTTTTAATTACTTTCTTTTACTCACTCAGTGTCTTCGTTTTGGGGGCATACCACCCAGCTGTCACAAATTCAGCAATGTCCTCCTTGCTGTTCGCACAGCTAAAGAAGTGACGGTGTCACTGCTAACGATGTTACATTCACATTCTTTTACTCACTCAGTGTCTTAACATGTCACAAATTCAGCAATGTCAGTGTTCGCAGTCACTGCTAACGATGTTACATTCACATTCATTTCACTGTCAGTTAAGTTAACATACAGTATTTGTGCAGTTTTAATGGAAAGCATTATTTCTATTATGAAATTTGCCGCCCTGTGTAATGATCCACCTTGACTATAGTGTCTATTTTCCTTAACGTTTCATGTGCACGTAAAACTGAATTTGTTGCTAGCAGGCGATTTCTATTTTGGACAATTTACTTCAAATCTGCCCATGAGATCGAAATTACGTTGGTTTCCTCTTTCACCGTTCTTTTCCAGGTTTTCTTTAACCTCCACACTCTTCTCTTTCCCTATGGGTATCTGTCAAAGTCATATCTGGTTCTATTGGCTGTTTGTTTTCTGCGGGTGCACTACGATCATCTCAGCTTTCTCTGTTTAATCTGGGCCAGTCGTTGTTGTGTCCTTAAATTACATAGGCTTTTTTTTTAATTACAAATTGCCATCTCATAAAGAGGATGAGGCGAAGGCATCATTCAGTTGGTGAATGTCAAGTGAGGGCCTACATTTTTGCCCATTTGTATTTTTTTTTTAAATTGTTTTTATTATATATTCATTTATTCGTTTTTATTATTTTTCTAGTCCTGCGGGTAAATTTCATGGCCTGTCCAGGTATAATTTTTGGCACATTAGGAAATACAGCTCTGCATGCATCACGATATATACCACAGAGCTATCACACACATATATATATCACAGATATTTTCACAGACAAAGTACAGAAAGACATAAACAGATGTACCAGAGACAGACTGTGATGAATAACAGGGGAAACTTAAAATAACATTAGTATCAGGCAGCAAATTACCTGATGACATGACTTTTAAAAAAAAGAAGAAAAATAAACGAATAAATATAGAAATCCAATGAATGATTGAATGTGCATATGAAACAGTTCTGACGTGAATTTTATAGATGTAACTGAATTGTTCGAACAATGATATGTGCCTGAATATGAGCATGTGTGGATAACATTTCATTTTATTGTAATGCCGTTAGTAAAATTTATTGTACTAATTGCTCAAATCGACAGGGGTTGAAGTTGTTAGGAAAATCAATGAAATTGCTAATGAAAAGTGAAATGTGTCTGCATGCTGAAGAAATGTTTTTTATTTATTACTTTAAGCAATAATTAATTTTTATGTTATACACGGGTATAATAAATGCATGCTGTATTATGTGTATTTGACATTCCTGTCATGATTCCTTTCACTAGTCTTGAAACTTATTTTGATATATTTTGAAATAAATACGAAGTGTACCTTATTAAGTGGACTGTATATTTTTGACTTCACTTTTTCAATATTATTATCTGTAAATATTAACGTAACTTTATTATTAAGTTCTGTTCTGTGAAAATTAACGTAAGCACATTATTAACTGTTCCGTAAGCACATTATTAATAAAATAAAATGACCACAAAACAGAGACAAAGGTTGTAAAAACAAAGTGACAATGAAAACCACAACTCTAAATTTCATTACTTGGTAAATGTCTTGTTTGGCGGATTTATGTTTTGCTCTGTCGGAGAGCTTGAGCGCCTCAATGATCCCGGGAGCTATGCCGGCGGGAGTTTTACTCCTGGCAGGGTCACCCAAGCCGGACAGGTCCTGGGTGAGGGGCCAGACTAAATGGGCTGAGGAGTGGGTGGAACCCTATAGGTGTAGATGCAGAACCCACCGGCGAGTGGTACATGCTCTGGTCTGCACCAATCCACCCCCACTTCATGGGTTAAATGCTTTCTTGCCTCATTCTTCACTGTTTGTCGTCTATCACGCCCATGGCGACCGTTGCCTCAATTGGCTGTGTGTGGTGTACCCGGAAACGGGGCCTCCCAGTACTGAGGCAAAGTTAAGTCCCCGATGTCACTTATCGGTGCAGAATTGAGAGAGATGGCTGAGCATCACAATCCCTCCTGTGTTGCAGCATGATGAGAACCCAGCATTGCACACTGAGCTTGGGGGGATCACTTGGGCACCAGACTTAATACTGGCTCTTGACTGGATGGCCGCATGCAGGAGATTTCTACAATGGAGGGTTGGCAGGTGGTGGGTATCGGGAAGTGGCTCTGTGCAGGACGTGAGGATTCCTTGGGAGAGCCCAGAACCAGAGCACAGCATTGTGCAAGCTCTGCATAGTTGGAGAGCCCCCTGGATGACGGGGAATGCACAGTGTGCTACCCCACCTATCCCCAACTGCTAACTTAGAACCAGAAGTGGGGTCCTCTGTATGCGTGCCAGGCCAGGATAAAATGCCTGGGAAAGAGACTGGAGCTCAGAACTCCCTAACTCAAAGTTGCAGGATGGCAGAAAAGCCACGGGAAAGACAGGGCTATTTTGAAGATAACGCAACCATATTTTCACCATACGAGCTCGGACGCCGCCTCGGTAAACAAGGTCCGCGCAGAGCAGTGACACCCCCAGGCTGCTTGCGAATAGTCTACTACTGGGAACATAAACAGATTAGGGATGAGCCCACTCTCCCGTTGAACAGGTGCTAAAGTCGTAGATACTGGGCCAGAAGGCGCACCGGAAACCACAGTATCATGCAACTCGCTTTTTTTTTTTTCTATGGAGAGTACACCGTCAAATAAATCTCGTTCTGGTGCTCGCCCTGTGGAGCTCCACCAGGCAGGTGCAGTGCCGGGCTCTGAGCCTCGACAGAGCCCACCCTCAGCTACTGGAGGACCCTCTAGACCGTCTTGTGGAGTCAACAGACGGCGGAGGAGAACTACTGACCAAAACAAAACAGAAAAAGAGAAACCCAGAGTGCCACTTGTCATGATGCACTGGAATGCAGAGGGAGTGAACAGCAAGCAGGCTGGATACAGCAAAAAGACAGAGCTGGAAAACATCTTGTATGAGAAGCAAGTCAGTGTTTGCTGTATCCAAGAGACTCACTTGAAAGCAGATCAAACCTTTAAAATAAGGGGATATCAATGCTTCAGATCCGACAGACAAGATAGACGAAAAGGAGGAGTACTTACTCTTGTAAGGAATAACATTCCTGCACACGAAAGGAAAACCTTCATGGATGGAGCAGAATATCAGCTGCTGCAGATAAAGGTAGACAAGATGGAAATAGAACTCCTGAACTATTACTGTCCGAACAACAAACCCCTGAGTCTCAGCTCTATACAGGTACCAGCCACCAACTTTATAGCAGTTGGAGACTTTAATAGCCACTCCCAGAGCTGGGGCTATAACCATCTGGATCACAGAGGTGAAGAGGTTGAAACTTGGCAAGATGATCACTCCCTAATCCTAGTCAATAATGCCACAGATACTCCTACCTTCTACTCCAGAGGATGGCACACAACCTCAACACCAGATCTTGCCTTCTCCACACCAGATATAGCTGGATCTCTTAGTAGAGAAGTAGGAGACCAACTAGGGGGAAGCGACCATCGCCCAATCTTTCTTACTGTCCAGAGTGCAACTCTCAGTACAGGCCCAGCCATTACAAGATGGAACTACAAAAAAAAGCCAACTGGGGTTTATTCAGGCATCAGGTGAACACGCTGCTGTCTACCCTCAAGGTACAGAACAGAGACATTAATGAAGTGGTAAAAGACTTCAACAGATGCATACTACAAGCTGCAAAAGAAACCATTCCCAAAGGATGCCGGCGTAACTACATACCATACTGGTCCAGCACACTCCAAGAACGTCAGGAAGCTATGGACAAGGCTAGAAAGGACGCAGAGTCTCAGCCTTCACTTGAAACTCACAACAAATGGAAAAAGGCGTAGCAGAGTTTCAGAGAACAAAGCTAGAAGAAAAGCGGAAAAGCTGGAGAACTAAAACGGCATCGCTGAACCTTGAGAAAGACGGCAGGAAACTTTGGAGATTAGTCAAGTCTCTAAATGAAGAGCATTCCTCACCAAGGCAGACTATCACATTGGATGAAGGTGGCAAACTTTTCAGAGGAAAACAAGCTGCAGACTTGTTTGCTAGAAGATACAGTTCAGAAAGCAACTTACCCATTAACATAGACCATCAGAGAGAGATAAGAAAAGAAATACTGGCAACCATGGGACAGACAGATACTCCTGCCCCAATGAGGGAACCCATCACACTAGGAGAACTACAGAAGGCTATTTCCAAGCTTAAGTTTCAAAAGTCACCCGGCCCAGACAAAATCAGCAACGAAATGCTAGTAAATCTGAGCTCAGCAGCAAAGACAAAACTGCTTGAGATATTCAACCACAGCTGGTTGAAAGGAACGGTACCCCCAAGTATGGAGAGAAGCCATCACAATACCCATACTAAAGAAAGGGAAATGTAAGACCGAGGCTGCAAGTTACCGGCCAATCAGTCTCACAAGCTGTGTTGGGAAGACTATGGAGCGAATAGTCAACCACAGATTGAAATGGTATTTAGAGTCTGAGCAGATCCTGGTGCCGGAACAAGCTGGATTTAGAGAATGCTACAGTATAGAAGACCAAGTTACTTACTTGTCTCAAGCAATAGAAGATGCCTTCCAGGAGAAGAAAAAGGTCCTAACGATCTGGGTCGACTTCAAGCAGGCCTTTGACAAGGTGTGGAAAGATGGCCTCATTGCAAAACTTAGGAGAAGTGGAATCCAAGGCAACATGATGAAATGGATCCAGTCATACTTGCATAACAGGAGAACTAGAGTCACTCTTGACGGTCTGCAGAGCAGAAAAGTGTTGCTCCATCAGGGGGTACCTCAAGGAGGAGTAATTTCCCCAACACTCTTCCTTGTTTACATCAATGACCTGGTGAAAGATCTCCCTGCAGGAGTTAAAGCTGCCTTATATGCAGATGACCTAGTACTCTGGTGCGCTGATGAAAAATGTCACCACAGCAAATTATAGAATGCAGCGGGCAGCAGACATGCTAGTGTCATGGGCAGAGAAATGGCTTATCACAATAAACACAGACAAAACCTCCACAACACTGTTCTCCCTCGCCCCCAAGGACAAATCAGCTAACATACACCTAGGGACAACCGTGATCAAGGAAGAAAGCTACCCCACCTATCTTGGGGTGACATTTGACCAAAGGCTTACATGGAATAAGCATATTGAAAATGCAGAAGGAAAGGCCCGAAGACGACTAGGCATACTCAGAAAATTAGCAGGTACCAACTGGGGAGCAAATGAACGAAATCTAAAGAAGATTTATAATGGAGTAATAAGACCACACTTAGAGTTTAGCTCAGCAGCATGGTCATCAGCTGCTAACTCACATCTGCAGTCTTTGGACAAGGTGCAAAATCAAGCTCTCAGGGCTCATTACAGGAGCCATGAAAACTACACCAATAACAGAGATGCAGAAGGTTGCTGGATTACAGACATTGTCCCATAGAAGAGACACAAAAACCATGATCCAGATGGAAAAGTACAACAGTATGCCAATGCACCCAATGAAGGCAAGACTAGATGATCTGGCATTGGGACGTCTAAAGCGTAGCAGCTTTGTGCATCGGGGGAAAAGACTTATAAGACAGCATCAAGAAGACCTATCCATGAAGACAACACCACTGAAGCCCACCCTATACCCTGTACCATGGGAGCAGGCCAGCAGTGCCCTCCAAATTAATACAACAGTCAGTGGTCTCACAAGTGGTTGTGAGTATAATGATCTGCAAAAACGAACTGCTACATTGAGTATGATCCAAGAAAGCTATCCCGATCAATCATGGATACATGCCTATACAGATGGATCAGCAACTAATGCTGTTAGGAANGGAGGTGCCGGTATCTTTATCTCATATCCTGACAACCACTATGAGACTAGGCACATTCCCACTGGTAAATTCTGTTCCAACTATACAGCTGAGGTTCAAGCTCTAGAGCAAGCTGCAAATATGATTTATAACACCAACTCTGACTGCCACCAGGTAGTCATCCTCACAGATGCACTGTCTGTCCTGCAAGCTCTCAAGGGTGGTAAACTCCCGCATCTGAGAAATGAACTAAACAAGGTAGCTGCCAAAAAGAGAACCATACTTCAGAACAGAACCAACCCAAAGACGACTATCACACTCTCGACCGGCAGGGACAGACAACTATTTTTTCATAATAGTAATATTAATTAGGGAAAAAAATTTAGGAAAATAAATTGTCGATACATTCTAACACTTGATTTAAAATAAAAACACCATGAACCACACGAAATAACATTTTTTTTTAAAAACCACTATAATCATACGGCAACGAAAAACAATAACGTAATACATATAACACGAGACGTGTGAAAACTGCCAACAACAAATATTATAAACTGTAAGTAGTCAAGAAGTTAACAAACAAAAAATATTCTAATGTAAATTGTCACCACCAACAGTTATTCAATTGGAAATGACAATATGTATTTGAATACCAGACTGAAAATAAAATTACACCAAATACTCTAATTATAACCGACAATTAGGTTGAACAGGGTAGATCAAGATGGTGGATCAGTGGCGGCAAACGAAGATCAATTGATGCTAGCCTGCTCTTCCCCCATTTCTTAATAATAATAATAATAATAATAATAATCATACTAAGTTATGGGACAAAGGAAGAAAGGAAGAATTTCCCGAAAATAAATTATCTCAAGAGATGCAATTGCTACATTTTAAAATTTAGCACGTGGATTATACATACTGTATTGCCATAGATTTTACCTGAGAAGCGAATACATGTAGACCAAAACAAAAACCAAAAAACCTACACACTTCAAGACTACAGAAGTGGTGGCAATATTGTCTGGCAAACAAAGCATGAAATATAACATATTGAAGTGAACCATTAACAATATTATTGTTTTACTTTAAGGCTGTGAACATTTTCAAGTTTACATTTTATCAGGCAACACAAACAGTGAGCTGTTTAGTATTTTCGCAGTGAGTGATTTTAAAAACTCACGGTTAGCTACTTCTAATATAGTCCATCAACTCCATCACCCTTTAGCTCCCCACGAAACATAGGCCTTCAATTAGCTTATGCCAAGTCTTCCTATCCCGTGCCATTGGTGCAAAGTCTGTCCATGTCTTCTTTAATACCTTCATGTCTGTCTCCAGTTATCTTCCCCGTGTGTTCTTTGACCTTCCTCTACTTCTTTTACCCTGGGTATTCCAAAACAGATACTACCTAATATCGCTATCAGCAGGTTTCCTCAATGTGTGTCATATCTCCAGCATCTTCTTCTCGTCGCTTGTTCTACTGGCACTTGTCAGGCTCTTGTCATCAGTTCCACATTAGTGATCTTGTCATCAGTTCCACACTAGTGGTCTTGTCATCAGTTCCACATTAGTGATCTTGTCATCAGTTCCACATTAGTGATCTTGTCATCAGTTCCACATTAGTGATCTTGTCATCAGTTCCACATTAGTGATCTTGTCAGACTACATAAATCCTTCTGTTCAACGCAAGCACCCATTTATGAAAGTCTGTAGCTTTTTAGTTGATGTTGTTCTCCATGTTTCAGAACCATACAATAGGACTGACTTGACATTTGAAATGAAGATTATGATTTTTATTTTGGGCATGTCTTCTTTTAATCGCTATTTATTTCCCAACGCAATGAAAGCTCCTCTAGAATTTTGTGTTCTTATTATATCATTGTCTGTCTCTTTCTGTACAATTACACCTCTCTTGCCTTCAAAATTTGCTTTTGCTTGTTAACTGATTGTCCATGAGTCGCTTCCATAGGAGAGGAATAGCTCTGTATAACACTGAAGAACTCTGTTTCTGACTCCCATTGGCTAATATTTGTTGCTTAAAATAAATGTCATTGTATGAAACGCTGCTTTTTCTTGGGCTATCCTTCTCTTTCACTTCTGTGATGCTCCTTGCATTCGACGTTACTAACTGTGGCGTTAGCTATTGCACGCCACATGTCAGAGAATTACCAAGAGTATGGTGCTGGTAAGCGCGGCACGATTATGAATTGTCACTATGTGTACTTCGCACATGACGTGAACATGTTTGGGATAGAAACCGAACAGAGTTGATGTTTACCCTGTTGGGGTCATATGTGTGTACTACTTAGCTGGTATAAATGGGAAATGTTCTATGATAACTCGATGTGTTCAGATTTTAAGTATATGGAGGAAAGTGGATCACGTGATACTATTATTGGATTGCTAGAATGCTTTATCTTGGAAAATACTGACATAGAATGCCGTGCTGTTGTCTTGTGACGGTGTACTCTCCATAGAAAAAAAAAAGCGAGTTGCGTGATACTGTGGTTTCCGGTGCGCCTTCTGGCGATTTGTCTTGTCTTGTGAAAACTGTGGAATAAATATAATTGAATGTTGGACATGCGTCGTCACAATGATTGATGTTGGCTGGTTGAAGAGCCTTTATGATTTACGTTCACAGGCGTTATTACTGGGACAAACGTCGATATTAACCCTTGACGAAAATGAGCTTAATAAATGCGCGGTTACAATGTTACTTGTGGATATGTGACGCCACACTAAGGTGCCCAGATATTTGAATCTGTTGACTTGTTTCAAAACTATCCCATTTATTCTGATCGTGCAATCTGAAGTTCTTTTCATCGAGGTAACCATTACTTCAGTCTTTTTACTATTTAGGCTAATTCCTTTGTTTTATACTTTCTGTCAATATTGTACCTGCCACATCGCCTCGTGTCGTTCCCCGGGAGGGTGAGTGGGCTCTCAAGAAACAAATAAAGAATAGTACTACTACAAGGTGTCGCAGAGTGAAGATAATTTGCCTATTTGAAATTTTCTGTCCTTCCTGTATATTGCTTTATTTTCTGTCTATCCTAAGTTTCCGAAAAAATGTTTCTCACGCACTTGCCTTTTCCCCACCTTAACCCAGGTGAAGCTTCGGTCAACCCGTTCACGTTCGTTAGGAATTTCCAGACTCGGCTGTCTAGAAATTTATGGCCTGTCTTCTTCCTCTTTGTTAAAACTTTTGAGCTCGGAAACCACAGCACGTACAAGTGACATTCAATATGCAAACTAATTTGCGGCAATACTTTTGGCTATCGTGGGAACTTTAAAAAATGTAGCGGGTAAATCGAAATTAATTCTTTCTTTAAGAAACTAGTTTTTAGACTTCACTTGGTGATAAGCATACGGGAAGAGTAAGACGCATTTCTTAGTCTTGTAAAGTAAAATTGTGCATAGGGAGACTTGAGTTAAACACACAAAGTGCCCTCTAGTTTAACTTAACAGACTAAAATTCCGGAGCGGGTATGTATTCGCTTTTCCAGTATATAGGAAATTAGCTCAAATATATAGATATGAAATATATTATTATCATGTTGAAAGTCTAATGAAATATATTACTATCATGGTGAAAGTCTAAGTGTATTATATAAACGGGTTTCCTTTATCATGTATGTATCATAAATGCTTACGAAAATTCATTTATTTTTACTGCTTGTATTTTAAAGCGATGTTATGTTACAATGTTTGTATCATTCATAATTTCAATGATCATTTTACTTTTCAATGTTTGTAACATTAATGTATGAGCATATTATTATGAATGCTGGAAGGAATGAACGGTGGAAAGCAAAGAAGGATTCTCTAGCGGACCCTCATGTAACTTTGTCTGACAGGGGAGGAAGCAACAGTCTTGTTATGGTGTATGTACCTGGACTGGCCAGCTAATTCATTCACAGCAGACAGGAATGTTTAAGAATGGACTGACCTATTTTAGGAACGAGACGCATGCATGGATATCAACATGCCGACGCTGGACACTGCTTAAATTGTTTCTGTTGTAATCTGCATGTTGCAGCAGAAGAGTAGTTACACATGTATTTTTGTTTTGTCTAACAGATTTATGCAGTGCAAAGTCTTGTCTCGTATTGCTGAAAAGAGGTTACCTTTGGCCAGTGGCCATATAGTCCTCGTCCACCAGTCACAATAATTCCCTTCAAT
Source organism: Oreohelix idahoensis (assembly GCA_024509875.1). Lineage (NCBI taxonomy): Eukaryota > Metazoa > Mollusca > Gastropoda > Stylommatophora > Oreohelicidae > Oreohelix > Oreohelix idahoensis. Next base: position 1,129,296 of record JAMPIV010003937.1, on the reverse strand, counting down.
CACTTCAATCATTTCAATTACTTCAATTACTGCAATTATTGCAACGATTCTCAACACCAGATATTACCCTTAACAACCATCACCCTACCATACTCCACCCATTTTAACCCTCCATCCCACCCTTGGAAGCAAATTCGTTATCTGTGGATATCGCATCAACTGTGGATACGTTATACCTTTCTTGGATTTATAAAAATCGTGTTCAGATTCTGTGCCCTTTGTGGATACCTTATTCGAACAGTGAAGTCGTTACCCCAATCTTGGATTTATAAAATCGTGTTCAGATTCTGTGCCCCTTTGTGGATACCTTATTCGAACAGTGAAGTTAATTTCAAGCATTGGATTACGATATATTTTTCCAAGAGACCCCCAGGATATAAGTTGTTTCCAACATTCATGTAGTGAAATTGACAGAGATACAACGGTAAAATACCTCCAAAGATAACATGTAAGGATAAAAACATAATGCGTAGGCTGCTGATAGTACTTGATCGCCCAGACCGCGGGTCATCACCCTCCATAAAAATTGACTTGCTAGACAGGAGGGGAACGGCGGATAAAAAGGAAAAAATATGACTGGAAAGATTGCGTGAGACTAGAAAGGCTAAGGAGACGCAATTGGGGGGGAAACGGAGAAAAGTCACGTTTCCAAGTTGACACAAAGTAAGGAACTCGACAGAAGGGACCTTGGATATGTTACGCCACAGTCATTTATTGGTCGCTTTTGCGATACCAAGCCTTTGATTTGAATTCAGCGGCAGAACACAGATGTTTGGAATATTACAAAAATTAAAAAGTAACTTTTTCGTAATATTAATGTTAGGACTATAAAAATTAGCTGGCCGGATGGCCCATTCTGAGCAGTGCACTAATATGTTCTTAATTTTACAGACGGATAGATAATATTGAAGATAATGACAAAAGACAGTGTTGTTCACATCAACGACAGACTGTATGGAATAAAAAGTGTCGCTATTTGCACAAAAAAAACACGACCTTGAGAAGCAGGTGTTCAAATCAACTTAGTAGGGAAGCGAAGGGACATTGGTGGGAGCTGTGTCTAAATATAACTTTTAACGACAAAATTTTGGAGGGGAGAGAAAGGTTGGTTCAAAAATCAAGTACATTTTTGTAAAAACGCAAGTAGAGACGGACAGACTAACAGATAAAAATCCATACTTGACTGAAGCATGACTGAAATGACTTTAGTGTAGGAAATTTGAAATTCAAATAAACCTAGGCAGTGATTGGCCACAGACAATCATTTTATCGGCGCTCAGACGCGCAAGTGGGGCCATTCCTCAATAGTTGTTCGATGATAGACACAGTATTTTAAAGTGTGGTGATTTCCAAATGAAAGAAAGTGAAATAAGTTCAGGGACGCCATACTATAGCCAGCAGCTCAGCTGAGTTTTGCTAGCATTTCTGTGTTCTTTATTCATAATCTGGTAAGATTGAAATTATTTCTTTGCATATTTTGAATATTGTTTAATGTTCGAGTGATTTGATACTGCCATATCGAAATCTAGCCTTACAAACAAGTAGGGATTTGCTCTAGACCCCCCGCCCAAGTCAGGGTCTAGGGACCAACAATATACATAAACTCCAGCAAGGGTTAGGAAAGACAGATCAAGTGTTGAGAATAATGAAACATATTACCTATCCACTTTTAGGGAAGGAAACTAATAAATATTTTTCAGAATCTATAGTCTGGGAGGACCTATCTGATGTAAAACCACCATGGTAAATGTGCTGTTTGGTCAGAGAGATCTGACCTGTCTGTATGATGTGGTTGTTGTGTCCGTGTTGTGTCCAGACGTGGGTAGAGAATAGAATTTTGACACATAGCCAATACTTTGATTGCAGAGCTGTGAGTTTCAGTTGTCAACAAGGCGGTGTCTATTCAGTTGGTGATTTTACTCGAGTGTATCTGTGCAGTACATTGTGACAGAGACCACTATTATTGCCCGCCAGCACGGAGAGGTGGGACCACCAGATTTCAGCACCAGAGCTACATATGCAAGATGAGTGAGCCTCTGGTCTGCTGGAAGTTCACCAACGCCTTTTAGTTACTAATACCCCATAAAATTCCTGCAATTTACTGGACACTGTGTAGTCAATATAGACAGGTGTGATGAGGCCACCCCAACAGCACAAGCATTAAATATCCTCCCAAGTAGATGACTAAAAGAACATTTTAATAAAACTAACTAGTCTAGTACTTATATATGTACACTCTTGCATTTATTATGTAACATTCCATGCATTTCTTTCATAAATTTTAAATCCTTCTTTTAAAACAAGTTCTGGTCAACATAAAACTTGATCCAGAACAAATAAATGTAATATAATTCTATCAAAAATTTTACACTCTTGAGTTAGTTCAGTGTATTATAATATTTGTTAAATATTATTATTCTGCTTAAATATCTGTGGGTGTATCTATAACTATCACACCACATTACATATCATTACCCTAGACATTTTACATAGATACATTCATTAAGAAAAAAAAAATTGAGTGTGAGGTCGTAGTGGTAGCAAGAAAGGCCTTCTGACAATTCACAACTACATTTTATCTCAGGAGCCTTCACAGCTGGCCTCATACATTACATTTAGTAATATCACCATCATACAATACCATCAAACCCACTACATACATTGGGGTCTTGTCCAGGGATAATTAGCCCAACAGTAATATTAGGATCTCCTGGTTGGAGAAATAAAATTAGAAAAAAAAAAAAATTGTGAAATTCCCTTTAAAATTAAAAGTGTCCCTGCAGATAAAAGTTGGTGAATCTTCACAGCCAGTGATAATTAATTAGTTAACTGGTTAGTTAGAATTAGTTAGACTATAGTCATAAGAAGTACTTAGTGTATTTACTGGTTAGATTTAGCTTGTATATTATTATATTGTCTAAAAAGTATGGCGGAGCTAGCAAAATTCCGATCAGCTGCTGTGCTGACCGCAAAGGAGATGGGAATGGATGGTCAAATTTTAATTCAATATGTAACGGCTGAATGTGATAAATATATTGAAAGGGAAGATAGAAAGTTAGCTGAAGAAAAGAGGTTACAAATTGAGGCTGAGATTAAGAGGCTGCAGATTGAGGCAGAAGAAAAACGACAGCAAAGGGAGGCAGAAGAAAAAAGGTTGACTGCCGAAAGGGAGGCAGAAGAAAAACGACAGCAAAGGGAGGCAGAAGAAAAAAGGTTGACTGCCGAAAGGGAGGCAGAAGATAGAAGGTTGCAGAGGGAGCACGAATTACGACTAAGGGAGCTGGAATTACAAGGCCCGGCTCCTGAAAATGGTGCCAGCCCTTTTGCCTCAGATGCTACGCCTGGTCTGGGAGCCTCAAACTCAGCTATGGGGTTTCATTTAGACCATTTTGTTGAGAAAGACGATGACATAGAAGGGTACCTAGGACGTTTTGAGTTATTAGCTACTACATATGGGTTAGAGAGAGAGAGGTGGAGTTTAAAGCTATCACAGGGATTGAGGGGTACTTCTTATGAAGTATTTGCTAAAATGAACAGGGAAGACCAAGACAATTATGACATGTTAAAGCAGGCTTTGTTATTAAGGTACGAGAAGAATGGTGAATTTTATCGTAAGAAATTCAGAAATGCCAAACTGTTGTCTGGGGAGACATACCACCAATTCTCTGCCAGACTAGAAACCTATTTGGAGAAATGGACTGCTCTGGGGAAGACCCAAGATCTTAAAGAAATGATCATGATTGAGCAATTGAGAGAGTCCATGGCTCCAGACATGAGAAAATTTCTCATGGAACAAGGTGCAGAGAAGTTGGGGGATGTTTTAAATGTTGCTGAGAGGTATCAGGCAGCCCAGGCAGAGGTAAGTGGTGCTAAAAAGAAGCACATAGACAATTTTAAAGCTCCACAGCAATTTAATAAATTTGATACTAGAGAGCAGGGAAATAAAGGTAGGACAAACTTTGAGCGGCCAAGAAATGACTATCGCGACAGAAACTCACAGTTCAATGACCAAAAGTTCAATGAAAGAAAACCGTTGAACCAAGGAAAAAGATGGTGTAAATGGTGCAAGAAGGATAACCATAACACCGAATTTTGTAGAAGGAAACCTTCAAACATTGCTGCAATGAAGTCGGGGACGCAAAGATTAAAGGTTAATCCTAAGGGACAACAGGAACCTTATCACCCCCCAGTTTGTGAGGATGTTATTTGTAATGGGGTCACCATAAGGTGCCTTTATGATACAGGTTTGGATTATGATTCAGTTGTGAAGTCTAGCCTAGTGGACCCAAGTCAGTATACCACAGAAACAGTGGAAATACAAGGGGCGACTAAGGACATACCACTCATGACACTTCCCATCGCAAGGATAACGGTGAAAACTCGCTATGTGGAAGGAGAAATCAGAGCAGCAGTGATAGATGAACCAATCTACCCTCTGATATTGGGGTGTAGATACGTCTTCTTGGGGAATCCCGAGAAACCTGTGATCATGGCGACAGTGCAGACCAGGTCACAGAAGAAGGAGGAAGAAGGTGAACCTATAAATGCTCATCCAGAGGAGATGAGGAAGGCGCAGGCTGAGGATAGGACACTCAAGCCCTGTTTTAAAAAATTGCCCAAATGCCACACACCTCCGAGCAAGGCGGAATATTTCATGAAGAACAAACTATTATATAGGAAGACAGGAACTAGATCCCCTGGTCACGGACAGTTAGTTCTTCCCAAGATATATAGGGCAAACTTAATAAGGAGCTTACATGTTGGAAAAGATGGTGACCATGAGAAAGTCGGTACCATCTGCCAAAAGATTGCTCGAAAATACTATTGGCCCGACGTAAATGTCGATGTTGAAAACTTTGTAGAAGCATGTGGCGTATTTCATGAGGGAACACCCACAAAGGGAAAATATGTGCAGGACCTAGAAACGCCACGGGGCAACTTTAGGCCTGAAAGGAAAACTAATTATACTCGGGTAGACAAAGTGGAATGGGAGCCCCCTTTTCACACCCAGTCTTCACTTGAATGGATTAACATGGCCACTATGCGAAGAGTACAAAGAAGAAATTTTTACCCAGGATAAGATGACAATCCCTCGGTCAGACTTATATAAACTGGAAGAACAGACAAGAGAGCGAAGATCTCTCATAAACAATCTTAAGTGGGGAGACAAACCCCAGAGAAAAAATGGTAGTGGTCGATTTGTGAGTGATGATTCTAGGAAGAAAAGTCCTCATTATAGAGCTTCTAATGGACGGGACCCGATGGGTTCCATGAAAAATAAGTATGATAAATTAAAGATCCAGATGTAACTCTATTAAGGACCTGGACAGATGAGAAGGCGGAAGAGACTGTTACCTCATCGTATCAATACGTGAACGAACTGACCACTCGTTTGAAAGCTGGATGGAAACTGGCAAATGATAATTTGAAGCAAGCCAGGAAGAAACATGCAGCATACTTTAATAGGAAGGCAAAGGACAGGGAACTGGCAGTCGGAGAGAAGGTGCTGCTTCTACTACCCGGAAGCCAGAATAAATTACAAATTGGTTGGCAAGGTCCATATACGGTTCTAGAGAAGGTGTCTAGAACAAACTATAAAATTGACAAAAAGGGGAAGGAGAAAGTTTATCATGTAAACCTGTTAAAGAAGTATCTGGACAGACCACTCCAGGAAAGCACCCCCTTATTGACCTTGGCTATTGCAACCCAGATGCAAAAGGAACCACTCACCTCACATGAATACCCATTACATCCTTGTGAAACCGCAGCACAGGTAAAAGTCAGTAAGCACCTGACTAAAAACCAGAGGGAGAGAGTTCAACAGGTTCTGGAGGAACATACAGATGTATTAACAGATAAACCAGGCCATACAAATTTGCTACAGTATGACATGAAACTGGTAGACTCAAACCCAATCTGTATGAGAGCCTATTCTATTCCGTTCGCGAAGGAGAAGGCATTGAAGGAAGAAATAGAGTATTTGTTGAAGGAGGGGATTATTTCGCACAGTGAATCATCTTTTAGTTCTAGTGTCGTTTTGTTGAGAAAACCGTCTGGGGAACACAGACTGTGCATAGATTACAGGAAACTGAATGCTGTCACAGAAGGACAAGTGGATCCATTACCAGACACAAAACAGTTATTTGCCAGACTGAACAAGGCAAAATACTTTTCAAAGGTGGATCTTAGTAAAGGCTATTACCAGATCCCAGTGAAGCCTGAAGTGAGACCTTATTTGGCTTTTAGCACTTCGGATGGACATTATGAATTCAATATGCTACCATTCGGACTGAAAAATGCTCCGAGTGTGTTTTCAAGGATGATGCGCAAATTGTTGGATCCCCTGAATAACCCATGTATCACGAATTTCATGGATGATATTCTCGTCGCCACAGAGACATTTGAAGAACACATTGAAGCTCTGGGGAGGTTTTTTGATAGACTTCGGGAGGCGAACTTAACTGCTAGGCCAACAAAATGTTGTATTGGATGCAAAGAGTTGGAATTCTTGGGACACACTGTATATCAGGGTAATATGACCCCTGATCCTAAGAATTTGGAAAAACTGCAGAGAGCACCTAGGCCGCAAACAAAAAAAGACGTGCGATCATTTGTGTCGTTATGCGGATTTTATCAGAAATACATCAAGAATTTTAACGCTATTTGTGCTCCTCTGACTGATCTGACTCGCAAGGGACTTCCAGATAAAATTATTTGGACTGCACAATGTGAACTAGCGTTCCAAGAGTTAAAGGAAAAACTCACTAGCAAGCCTATTCTCAAACTGCCTGATTTGACACAGGACTTTGTCTTAAGAACCGATGCAAGTAATGTAGGACTAGGAGGGGCTTTGTTGCAAAGATCATCTTCACCTGATGGGGAACTGAAACCAGTCGCTTATGCAAGCCGTAAATTGAATAAGGCGGAACAAGGATACTCCACAAGCGAAAAAGAATGTTTAGCGTTAATCTGGGCAATAAAGAAGTTTCAAATCTATCTGTATGGTAGGACTTTTGTGGTGGAGACGGACCATCAGCCTCTCGTATTCTTATCTCAGGCTAAGCATGAAAACGCAAGATTGCTGAGGTGGTCTTTATTGCTTCAACCTTATCAGTTCAGTATCCAATATATCCCAGGCAAATTGAATGTCGGTGCAGATTTCCTCAGTCGGCACCCCTGTGATCAAAATTAGAGTAGTGGCAGACGTGAGGAGTAATTTTACCTATGTGTATCGCTGGTTTTGGAACTTGCCATAGGCATGTTTTCAAGTGGGGAGATGTGTAGTGAAATTGACAGAGATACAACGGTAAAATACCTCCAAAGATAACATGTAAGGATAAAAACATAATGCGTAGGCTGCTGATAGTACTTGATCGCCCAGACCGCGGGTCATCACCCTCCATAAAAATTGACTTGCTAGACAGGAGGGGAACGGCGGATAAAAAGGAAAAAATATGACTGGAAAGATTGCGTGAGACTAGAAAGGCTAAGGAGACGCAATTGGGGGGGAAACGGAGAAAAGTCACGTTTCCAAGTTGACACAAAGTAAGGAACTCGACAGAAGGGACCTTGGATATGTTACGCCACAGTCATTTATTGGTCGCTTTTGCGATACCAAGCCTTTGATTTGAATTCAGCGGCAGAACACAGATGTTTGGAATATTACAAAAATTAAAAAGTAACTTTTTCGTAATATTAATGTTAGGACTATAAAAATTAGCTGGCCGGATGGCCCATTCTGAGCAGTGCACTAATATGTTCTTAATTTTACAGACGGATAGATAATATTGAAGATAATGACAAAAGACAGTGTTGTTCACATCAACGACAGACTGTATGGAATAAAAAGTGTCGCTATTTGCACAAAAAAAACACGACCTTGAGAAGCAGGTGTTCAAATCAACTTAGTAGGGAAGCGAAGGGACATTGGTGGGAGCTGTGTCTAAATATAACTTTTAACGACAAAATTTTGGAGGGGAGAGAAAGGTTGGTTCAAAAATCAAGTACATTTTTGTAAAAACGCAAGTAGAGACGGACAGACTAACAGATAAAAATCCATACTTGACTGAAGCATGACTGAAATGACTTTAGTGTGTAGGAAATTTGAAATTCAAATAAACCTAGGCAGTGATTGGCCACAGACAATCATTTTATCGGCGCTCAGACGCGCAAATGGGGCCATTCCTCAATAGTTGTTCGATGATAGACACAGTATTTTAAAGTGTGGTGATTTCCAAATGAAAGAAAGTGAAATAAGTTCAGGGACGCCATACTATAGCCAGCAGCTCAGCTGAGTTTTGCTAGCATTTCTGTGTTCTTTATTCATAATCTGGTAAGATTGAAATTATTTCTTTGCATATTTTGAATATTGTTTAATGTTCGAGTGATTTGATACTGCCATATCGAAATCTAGCCTTACAAACAAGTAGGGATTTGCTCTAGACCCCCCGCCCAAGTCAGGGTCTAGGGACCAACAATATACATAAACTCCAGCAAGGGTTAGGAAAGACAGATCAAGTGTTGAGAATAATGAAACATATTACCTATCCACTTTTAGGGAAGGAAACTAATAAATATTTTTTTCAGAATCTATAGTCTGGGAGGACCTATCTGATGTAAAACCACCATGGTAAATGTGCTGTTTGGTCAGAGAGATCTGACCTGTCTGTATGATGTGGTTGTTGTGTCCGTGTTGTGTCCAGACGTGGGTAGAGAATAGAATTTTGACACATAGCCAATACTTTGATTGCAGAGCTGTGAGTTTCAGTTGTCAACAAGGCGGTGTCTATTCAGTTGGTGATTTTACTCGAGTGTATCTGTGCAGTACATTGTGACAGAGACCACTATTATTGCCCGCCAGCACGGAGAGGTGGGACCACCAGATTTCAGCACCAGAGCTACATATGCAAGATGAGTGAGCCTCTGGTCTGCTGGAAGTTCACCAACGCCTTTTAGTTACTAATACCCCATAAAATTCCTGCAATTTACTGGACACTGTGTAGTCAATATAGACAGGTGTGATGAGGCCACCCCAACAGCACAAGCATTAAATATCCTCCCAAGTAGATGACTAAAAGAACATTTTAATAAAACTAACTAGTCTAGTACTTATATATGTACACTCTTGCATTTATTATGTAACATTCCATGCATTTCTTTCATAAATTTTAAATCCTTCTTTTAAAACAAGTTCTGGTCAACATAAAACTTGATCCAGAACAAATAAATGTAATATAATTCTATCAAAAATTTTACACTCTTGAGTTAGTTCAGTGTATTATAATATTTGTTAAATATTATTATTCTGCTTAAATATCTGTGGGTGTATCTATAACTATCACACCACATTACATATCATTACCCTAGGCATTTTACATAGATACATTCATTAAGAAAAAAAAATTGAGTGTGAGAGCTACAGTGATAGCTCCATGCTCCATAAGGAGCATACTGGAAAATTACAATAATGACTAGTGTAAAAGCCCATCATAAGACGGGAATTACATTCAAAAGCACCAATACCTAACGGCAATTTTACTTATTCGAAAGTATTTTTAAAAAACCCACTGTGCATCACCACAGTACACGAACTACGTAGCAGCAGCGAGGATCCTAATGTGTGTATACGGGAGCACACATTCTATAAATATATTTTTGTGCACACCGTCATTTGCGCATTCTTCTTTGGTAAGTGTTACTATGTTCGGGAGAGTACATATAAGGGAAACAATACAATTAATGTCTAACTTTCAACCAAAGTTACATCCTTTAGCGTTACGGACTGACAGAAACAGCTGCGATTTTATATATAGGATGATATCCTGTAACTCTTTGCCACTTATTGCTATGAAGACTATATTATTAGCGCATCTTAAGTTGTTTATGTTATGTGCACCGAATGAAACCCCACGCATATCCACTATGGAGTTCATTATATTTTATTGTACAGTGAGAACAGAACAGGTAAAAGCAGACAGATCTTCCTAACATCCTGTTTTAATGCACTGACATACTTATATCTGCCCTACAAGTCCTTGAAAACTTGATCCCGACAGCCGAAAAAAACCCACAACATACATACTTAAAGAAACAGATATACTTGCCTCCTATGGCATCAGTACAACTCTACAGTGAATACCAAATCATAAAGGCATCAGAAAAAATGAAAGTGCCGACAAACTGGCAAAAAAAGGAGCAAACATGACACAGCCGCACATTCCTACAAATGATACACAACAACTGCAAACAACAATGGATGGACCGCTGGGCTACTGGCATAACTGCAAGATCATTATATGCATAAATGTTTCAGCTGAAACCCAGAGATAGCATCAGCAACTTAAGCTGCAGAGACCAAAGTACAATCTTCAGGTTGCGAACAGTTATATGTATCCCTCAGCAAGCATTTGCACAAAGTGAGCTAAGACTTTACACAACACTGCAATTACTGTAACAGACAAGAGGAAGAAACAGTAGAACACCACATCCTGAAATGCCTGGCACTAGCTGATCTGCGGAAGTAGTTGCTACCATCACCAACATCATGTATGGAGATACAATGCAAATGAAAAATACATGTGCATTTCATTACTTAGCACGAGGAAAAGAGTTAAAACTCGTAATCTAGGGCAGGGGTTCTCAATCTTTTTTTATTTGCTCATGGCCCCCCTCTGAGCCTTAGTTACCTCTGTGAAAAAGGTACTTCCACGTTGAGAACCACTGATCTAGGGGATCGGAAAAGTCTAGCTCAAATGCACTGATATTTGATTTGAAGATTTTTGTTTTGGACTTGATTTATTTTAATTTTCATATATTTCCCAATTGTAGTCATAGCTCTTCTTGCCAGTTATATGCTTGTTTTGATATCACTGTCTGTTTCTCCTACATTGTCTATATTGCTGCAAGATATATGTGTTATTCGATGTTTTGTAGGCGAGTTTCTTCAGGTCAAATCTCACTATCGCTTCCCGCACACATCAAAATTGTGATATCTTTTCTTCTCATTGTATCCATTGATATTTGGTGTAAAATTATTCTTTCACAGATTATTCTTTGTCGTTGGTTAGGGCATAACATTGATGATGTTTTTCTTTATCTTTTTTTAACTGCTTTTAATGTTGTTGTTGTTATAATTATGGGTCCCGCTGCCTCCCATTCTGAGTGCTGTCTGACCTTCCTTAGATACCTGCTCGCTGTGATATGAGCTGTCTTCTAATGACCTGAGGACAGCACAATTTGACCTATTTCATTTTCCTCCTTTGCATCTTGTTTTTCCCAGTCGCAGAATATCAGTCTTGCAGTCTCTCTTTCTGCTGCCACTTGTTCAGTTTTCTCTTGTTCGTTCAATGTACGAAAATTTCAGGTGCCAAGTTCTCGTTATCTTTGTCTTTTCCTTACGCACTTTCAGACTGAGTTGCTGTGACTTCTCATCAAATATTTTCATTTTGTCTTGCATTTGATTACAATTATGGACAGAAGAGTTAGTCACCGACTTAACCTAGAATGTCAAGCATTTACACAGATACATCTTTAAACATTCATGAGGAAAATTTAAATTACATCGCATCCGCTGAGACTTTATGTAGCACCTCACTATCTCAAGAACGGGAGAGGACGCTGGCAACTTGCGAGATGAGATGCTTGAGAAATGCTGCATTTGTCATTATTAGAGATAGAATGATAAACAACAACAAAAAAAAAACACTAGAAAGCTGACGAAAACATAATCTCGCATCAACTACACGGAGAGACATAAAAATCAACTAGTATGGACACCAATGCGGGACCTAAGACGCGTCAACAGTGAGGAATGCAGTTAGCGACTCATAGCTTGACTGCTTGCGTCAGGGTCAGCGAACCAGAGCTGATCAAGACCCTACTCCACCTCCAAGTGGTGGTCCTGGAAACAGGCTGCATCACTGCAGTCTGGCTGACTGAGTAGGGATCGAAGAGGGAAGGCTAACCCGGTCCCACAAATGCTGTGCTGAAGTCGGATGTGTCGGCCGCAAGGCGCAAATATCGCAGCTTTGCTGTAAACGGACACAACGCAACCATCGTCCTGTTCAGGACGAACGAAGAAGAAGGACACCAATGCAGCTATATCAGTTGCCACCACAAGCCTTCAAACGCAGAAAAGTGGGTTACACAGCAAAGGAACGCCAGAGAAGAAGAAGAATGGTGGACAGTGTTTAAAAAATACTGAGGAAACTCAAATGACGCTTGCCCAAGCTACACATCTGGCAGTAAATTAATATGAAACAAATATAAAGGTATATTATCAGGCACTCGCAGGAAATAAAGAAGTAGAACACCAGACAACAGAAAAACAACAGACATGAGTGGCTTACCCAGGATTTGAACACTGGACCTTCCGTGCGACAACCCCGCCTAGCCATGCAAGCGAATCACACTATCCGCCCTGCCATCTACGCATCATCAAAAATGATGTTTCAATGGCAGGTCAACAGTGCGAACCACAATACATGACACCAGAAGTCCACCATGGGCAGTTCAGCCTATTAATGACGCAATCACTTCTGTTGTATTTCTATCAAGCAGTATAGGCCGAATCCAACAAGACAAGGACCTTAATACTGTGTCCAGTAAATGATAGTAGACTAGAACAGTGAGAACAGGATAGTGGGTAGGTTTGGTATTGTATAAACATTTATTACACATAAGGGAGGGAAACCCGAGGCCTGTAAACAGTAAATTAATATGAAACAAATATAAAGGTATGTTATGAGGTAAGCCACTCATGTCTGTTGTTTTTCTGTTGTCTGGTGTTCTACTTCTTTATTTCCTGCGAGTGCCTGATAACATACCTTTATATTTGTTTCATATTAATTTACTGTTTACAGGCCTCGGGTTTCCCTCCCTTATGTGTAATAAATGTTTACACATCTGGCACAAGAGCAAAATCTACTTTTCAGCATGCCATTAAATAGGACAGGTAGAAAGCTACAGTAAATAAGTAAAATGAACCTTTTGCATTCCAAAACTCTTTGGTTCAATACAGGGGCGGAATCACAGCGATGTGGGCCCCATGCACTAAGGGTTATTGACCTTTAAATACCCAACAGACATATAGGGTGATTGAAAAGACACTATTTTTAAATTTGTATATACCTATTTGTTTTTATTGGTTATACACAAAACATACGCCACAAAAGGGAGCAATAACTGCTATTTGACAAATACGTTTTATTTTATTTATTTTTTATTCACGGAAACAAAATAAAATATAAAAATTCCAATAAATAGACGTTACAAATGACAGCTGAATCTTTTGGCCGAATACCATCACCAACCAAGAACTACTTATTCGGAGTAACCAAGAGGACACGCGCACCATCATAGCTGGCAGACGCTGGAGTTGGGTTGGCCACGTCCTCAGAAGGGACCCTGATGCCATCACAAGAACAGCTATGCTATAGACCCCCGAAGGAAAGCGAAAGAGAGGCCGACCAAAAACAACCTGGCGGAGAACTGTGGAGGCTGAGATGCAAAGAATGAACCAGAGCTGGGGCACTATACGAAGGATGGTCGCCGATCGAACAAAGTGGAAGCAATTTGTTGCTGCCCTTCAAGACGCCATCAGGCGTGATGGCCACTGACAGCTTTGACAGTCTGCGGCTAAGGATCAAAGAAGAAGAGACAAATGATATCAAAATTGTTGCCCGCCATGAATCATATGTTGACCAAACCGGATCTCACGTCAGTTGTAATGTTAATGTGACATAGAATTCTGCATAAATAAATTGTAGTTAAACTTTGACTTATGCTTCATAGAAATTAATTAGATAGGACTTTTAAAAAATAACAATTTAAAAATAGAAAGTGACTTTTAAATCACCCAGTAGATTACTGGTTCTGCTCCCTACTGTTGTGAGCCCGCAGGCACTGCCCGATCGCCCAAACGTTCAGTCCGCCCCTGGTTCTTATTCTCTGGTTCAATATTTGTTTCCAGGTCTCTCCAAAATAAATGTAATACTGCACTTATTTATTTCTATCACAATGTAGAAAATAATTGGCAACTCATAGTAAAAGGGAAAGAAGATACGTATAAGACTAAGAGTCACTAAGAGAGATCAGATTAAGATTCACTAAGAGAGATCAGATTAAGATTCACTAAGAGAGATCAGACTTAGATCCACTAAGAGAGATCCATAATCCACTGAGAGATTTGACTATGATTCACTAAGAGAGATCAGACTAAGATTCACTAAGAGAGATCAGACTTAGATCCACTAAGAGAGATCCATAATCCACTGAGAGATTTGACTATGATTCACTAAGAGAGATAAGACTAAGATTCACTGACAGATTTGACTATGATTCACTAAGAGAGATCAGATTAAGATCCACTAAGAGAGATCAGATTAAGATCCACTAAGAGAGATCAGACTAAGATCCACTGAGAGATTTGACTATGATTCACTAAGAGAGATCAGATTAAGACCCAATTAGAGAGATCAGATTAAGATCCACTAAGAGAGATCAGACTAAAATTCACTAAGAGAGATCAGATTAGGATCCATTGAGAGATTTGACTATGATTCATTAAGAGAGATCAGATTAAGATCCACTAAGAGAGATCAAATTAAGAGATATCAAATTAAGATCCACTAAGAGAGGCCAGATTAAGATCCACTAAAAGAGATCAGATTAAGATCCACTAAGAGATTTGACTATGATTCACTAAGAGAGATCAGATTAAGATCCACTAAGATCAGATTAAGATCCACTAAGAGAGATCAAATTAAGATCCACTAAGAGAGGTCAGACTAAGATTCACTAAGAGAGATCAGACTAAGATCCACTAAGAGATTTGACTATGATTCACTAAGAGAGATCAGACTAAGATTCACTAAGAGAGATCAGATTAAGATCCACTGAAAGATTTGACTATGATTCACTAAGAGAGATCAGATTAAGATCCACTAAGAGAGATCAGATTAAGATTCACTAAGAGAGATCAGATTAAGATCCACTAAGAGAGATCAGATTAAGATTCACTAAGAGAGATCAGATTAAGATTCACTAAGAGAGATCAGATTAAGATTCACTAAGAGAGATCAGATTGAGATCCACCAAGAGAGATCAGATTAAGATTCATGTCGTAAATTTATTGTGAGAGAAAGAGTCTTAGAAATAGTAGTCCGGTTTAGAGTGTAGAATGATGGTGAAAAAGCTCAGTGATAGAAATGTAGAGAGTAAATAGTTGCTTCACAGAGTGCTGGAGGAGAGTAAAGACAGACTTATTTACGACAAATCGTTTCTCTCAATCTACTCTTCAGGCTCACCTGGTCAGACAATTATTTGCCAGTTTCCAGACACACATCTGCGCTCACACCGATTTGGTGCTTCAATCACACAGACGACGTGGATACAACTATCTTAAACAAATAGGGGAAATTTGGGCTTTGGGTATTCCAACACAGTAACAGTTAAGTGTATGTTGTTTATTAAAGTTAAAAAAACAATCACTACAATAATCATGTGTTTACAGCAAGAATTATCAAAATTACAGAAAATGCGAGTAACAAGGTAGGGAGGGGGTGAAGAAGATTGGTATCGACTAAGCCCGTCCCGCTTAGTAGACAAAGATAAACCCAGTCCAAAGATAGATGATTATCAGGAACATAGGTACGTTAACCTAACAGTGAAGTTAATTACTCTGAAAGAGGTGTTTCAAAATTAAGTATGGGTGGTAGAAAGAATCCTGTTCTTCCCAATTGTTCTTCCCTTTACTAAGCAAATGAAAAGGAGGGGTTGTTTTTAAACAGAGTTAACAAATTATCAACTATCCCACTTAAAGGAACAATGCGGGGTATACAGAAAATTATATTACCAGGTAAGCAAGTTAACAAAAGGGTTACCAAAAAAAAGATTAAATTTCCTGTCATTCATACACGCGCGTGAGGATCCACACTCATATATTCACACACTTACCGATTACAGCATCAGACACTCCAATAGAATTATATAAAACGAAGCCTGTAAAGTGCAATCTTTACTATCTTGCAATATAATACATTTATATACTTATTATGTTCGCAAATATTTTGTAAACAAAGTATTTCCTTTTTAAGTGCTTAAGGAGAAGTCATTTTTGAGTTACTTCCCTTGAAAGGAGTTCCGTCATCTTCGATCGGACTCCGCGGACGAATTTAGGCCTACTGCGATTTATTCTTTGGCTGGGTAGGAATAGATTGTTCTTGCTTCAGTATATCTATGGCCTGAATTTATACGTAGTGTTTGTATGAGTAGGACGAGTCTGTCTTATATATGGATATCTTTACATTTCTAAGTCGAACTATGTTGGTTGTCGCTAGAAAAGGTCAAAGGCTATGCAGCGGAAGTATCGCTAGCAAGGGGTGTGATTCATGGCTGTCATCCTGTCGGGATGTCGAATTTTGTTGTAGCCGGCCTATCGCCGAAAAAGTGATCTATAAGTAGATGGGGAAAAGTGATAGTCATTTAGACATGTTGTATGTACTTTACCCCAGTGTTTATTCTCTTTTGCCAAGGAATGGCAAAGTGATATTTCGCATAGAAAGGTAAAACCACAATTTATTATGAACTTGGGCTTCGCCATCGTTGTCGATAAGCAGATGCACAGTGGTACTTTTGAAAAGAATATTTATTCAAAGGAAGATGACATTCCTATGTATCAGCACTAGATTGTATGATATTATTCAATTACCTCTATGATAGAAGCTATGAAGAAATGAGGACATTTAACGAATGACCAATTTTGGTCTGTATCCAATAGTGAGTGAAGCTCACGAGAGAAGCACAGCCATGTTGAAATCCATATACTTTGTATTTATCGAGTGAGAAAAAGGGATGCCTGTACTATCGCTCGATGAACCAAGAGATCACTGCTGCATGTGAGAACCCATGTCTGGGATTCCTATATCTTTATGGAAAATATATATATTGAACTTTACGTGAAGGGATATTCGCTAGACGAGATTAGGTCTAGGAGCCTTCCTATATATTGGTTATGGTCTGACGTGCCCAGTCAGTAAAGCCAGATGATTTACATGATGGAACTCTGAATGCTTATTTACGAATGCTCCATTATGATATTTGCCAAGCATGAATGCTAACTTAAGATGATATTCCTGTGATCAACATTATGCTGTCTATGTCGACATTTGTTCCTGTAACCATACACGTACTGTCCAAGTGTGCGTCTCATTAAATGTTATAAAAAGACCACCGTAGTTCCAGTACTTCTTGAATTCGAACAGTGTGAGTATGAGTGATGTACTACCAACTTGTCAACTCTATCGAATCATTCTACCATTCGCGTTCTGACATTCATATACACACTCATTGTCTACACTCACATTCTTGTCGGAGCCTCATCACGTTCCAGGACAAGATGACCTGTATGACCAAAACTGTGCTGGGTTTAATGAGTTGACAATCGTTACACTTTACTACACCAGTCCCAACATCTACATTTATCAACTGGTGGACATTCACGTCATTTAACAAATAAAGCGTGATTCAACAACTAGTAGCCAGTATGAGTTAAAAACACAGAGTTTAACAACTGGTGTGCCAGCTTCCTGGGTCAACCTGCACAGTGACCATATTGAGAAGTAAACTACTGAGACCAGACGTTCCTTGGGGTCTGTTACGACACACAAATACATCAACAGTACAACTCTACAGTGATGTCAGCGTGACCTGTCCTGTCGAGAGTATGCGGTAACTAGGTCAGCGTTTGTTGACATTTGGTTCGTTGGACATTTGCCATACAACTGACAGTGTTACACAGCAAGCTTGGTTGAAACATAGAACATTACACATCAGGACTGGAGAATATTTGACAGTGTTTGCGAAAGGAAATGTTATTGAACTGAGAAGTCCTACATCGATTGTTATCATTCACATCAACGATGGAGCTTCTATTTCTGTGTTGAATTTAAAATAATTAGACCAGAAGTATTTGTTTAATAAAGTACCACAGTACTGTACTATTAGGCAGTGTAACTGAGCCTTCTTTACAACACATTCTTTCTGCAACACTCTATTTACATCATATTGCCATACTATTTATGCATTTATGTATTTATGTTTAAATATTTATATGTGATATTTGTTTGTATCCAGCGGGTTGTTGTTTTGGTTGGGCGGTGTCACACAACAGAGTATCCCACGTAATAGAGGGTCTGATGTGTGCGTTTCTATAGGTGCAATTTTCTTGATTGAAAATTTGCTGCGACAGCTGTTGCTATTAGTGTTAGCTGTGAAGACTGTACTCATTGTTGTTTTTGTAATATTCCTCTGTTCTTTAGTTTGTTTTGATTTGTTTGTAATTTGTTGGTCTACCCTATTCTATCTTTCAGTTCTATTCTCAATTTATATTTATATACTGTGGCGTTATTTGTATTTGTTATCCTCTTGCGGTTTATCTTTTATTGTTTTTCCCATTTGATTTATTTCATTTCCGCAAATGTTTTCATGTTCTTCTGTATAACTGTTTTGTTTTGTGCCTGATCGACATACACTATTTAAAATATAGTTGATCATATAAATTGATGTACAAGAATCAACTGATAGTTAATTGCTATTACTAAAGGTACACAGTTGATGATATAAAACACTATTTCTGGTGCACTGCACTTATATTATAGAGTGAACCAGCAACTTATAGCTGTTATTATATAAGGATTTATACAAGACCTTTGTAAGGCTTGTTTCCCACAGTGATTGGGATAGTTAAGTACTATTTTCCACAGGTTACAAAGTTATCATACAAGGTCTTTGATTAAGACTAAGAAAGTGAATTTATTTACTTTTGCAAATTACTGATCTTATTAGACAAGATGTCTACATTAGATTATTTTATCACACAAGGCAAAGCTCTTGATAAGACTGGTCAGCAATTAGAAGAATGGGCAGTTGCTCAATATGACAAAGCATTAGCTGCTGCTGCTGAAGAAAGAAAAGCATTGATTGAAGAAAAGAAATTAGCAGCTGAGGAGAAAAGATTGGAAGCTGAGGAAAAAAAATTACAAAGAGAGGATGAACAAAAGAAATTGCAGATACAGACTGATGAAAAAAGATTCCAGATGGAAATGGAAAAAGAGAAAAGAAAAGATGAGGCTGCTGCTGAAGAGAAAAAATTACAAGCTGCTGCAGAAGAGAGAAAATTACAAGCGGCTGCAGAAGAGAGAAAATTACAAGCTGAAGCTCAAGAGAAAAAAGCAATAAGAGAACATGAACACCAAAAAGAACTTTTAGCATTTGAGTTAGAAAAGTTAAAGTTAACAAACATAAGTGATGGTAATCAAGCATCTGGTGGTAATGGTAAACCCTTTACTTACAAGGTCAAGGTACCAGCGTTCAACCCTTCCAGTGATGACATAACATTCTGGCTAAATAGATTTGAACGCTCGTGTCGAGCCCATAATGTGGACAAATCACAATATGCTAACCAGTTATCAGAAAATCTGAAAGGTGATTCTCTGACTAGTTTAAGTTTGGTTGAAGAGGCTGACAAAGATAACTATGATGTTATTAGGGCAGCCTTATTAAAGAAGTATCAGTTGTCTGAAGAGGGTTATCGGAAGTTGTTTAAGACAATGGTGCCTGAGGCAGGTGTAGAATTCTCAGAATTCATTGCAAGGACACGTCTTACATTTGATCGTTGGATTGAGCTATCCAAAACAGAAAAAACTTATGAAGCCCTTATGGACTTGATACTCAGAGACAAGATTATGTCAAGTATAAATAAACCTTTCCTCGAATTCTTACATGAGCGTAAACCTAAGTCTCTAAAAGAAATGGAACAGTATTGTACCCAATACGTCACTGCACATCCGGACGTAGCTATTAGCAACAGTAAGGTTAAAGAAGGTATGCCAGTTGCTTCTGCAACACCATACAACCCTAATCACTCTCACAAATTCCAAGGACCTCAAAATAAGTTTAATAAAAAAGGTAACTATTACAGTTATCAGAACCAAGGTAACCAATCATTTCAGGGTTCTTCTTCGAATACCTGGAGAAGAGCTGACAGCCCTCGATTCAGGGGTGGTCATAATTACAGGAACTTTCGCAAAGGAAGTCATTCTAGAAACTATCCAAGTTTTCCTTCATGGAGACAACAGGATCATAATTACCGAGATACTCATTATAATGAATATGATGATAGTAACCAAAGGAGCTATGATTCAAACCCGAGTAGGGGTTATAATAGTGGAAACAATGATAAGTACAGAGGCAATAATAACAGAGGTAGAGCACAATTCAAAAAACATAAAGCTCATTACCAGGCGAACTCTGCACAGCAAGAGTCCCACGAAGCCTATAAACAAAATAAAGATAATGATGACTCTAATAATATGGCATGTGCCGCTTTTGATTTTGGGAGAGCATCTCAGTGCCCCCAATGCAAAACATTATTTGAGCCAACCACAGTGTCTACTTTAAGCTGTGGGCATCCTCTTCCCGCTCTTCCTGCGTCAATCGCGCATGATGGGAGAGGTTCTCTTGTCTTACACAAAGGTTTAGTAAATGACAATCCAGTCTCAGTACTTTTTGATTCTGGATGCACAACTATTGGGGTTAGGCAGTCACTCATAGATCCTTCTCATTCTACAGGCAAAGTAGTCAAATGCGTAACATTTGGCGGCACCATAGAGAAATACTCTACCGCTATCATTAGGATTGCTACTCCTTTCTTCACAGGAGATGTACACGCATGTCTTTTGCCGAATCCGATCGCTGATCTTATCATCGGTCGCATTCACGGAGTCAAAGAATGCACTCCGGAGCAAATTTCCGTTTGGGAAAATCAAAATATGCAATCTGCTAATGCGGTAGTCACTAGAGCTCAAGCTCTCAATATGCCTGAAACTTCATCTGTTGAAGATAATGAAGTGCATAACCAAGATGATCCCTTGGTAATTTCTCGTGACTCGTTTATAAAACAACAAGAAGAAGATCCGACTCTTAAGAAATTCTTCACTCTTGTAACGAAAGGTGATCCGAATAAAGATTCAAATTGTAAATCTTGGATTACAATGAAGAATGGCGTACTTGTACGTATGGTGCAAGACTCCACTAAGTCAAGTCATTCTCAAATTCTTGTACCCAAGAATTTGAGAGTTAAGATCTTACAACATGCACACGACTCTCAGTGTGCTGGTCACATGGGTTTTTTCCCGTACAAAGTCAAGAGTTCTTGCGGCTTTCTTTTGGCCTTTTGTGAACAAGGACATACGGATCTATTGTCGATCCTGTAAAGTATGTCAAGAAGTCAAATCCAAAGGTCCTCGTCATGCTGCGCCTATTCAGGCTGCAGATATTCCTATTCGTCCATTCCAGAAAATGGCGATAGACATCATTGGTCCATTCAAGATCAAATCTGCTAGAGGACATCAGTTTATCTTAACGTGTGTAGACATGTGCACACGTTGGCCAGAGGCTATCCCTCTAAAGAGCATTACTACCGCTGACATTGCAGATGCTCTTTGGCTTATATTTTCTCGGCTGGGATTCCCCGGAGAAATATTATCAGATCATGGCACCCAACTGATATCGGATACCATGTCTCAAGTAATGTCTACTCTACAGATAGAGAGATCTTTGAGTAGCATCTATCATCCTATGTCCAATGGGATGGTCGAGCGACTAAATAGAACACTTAAGAACTTATTAGGGAAGATAACTGAGGATCATCCTCAAGATTGGGATAGGGTTTTACCCGCGGCCCTCTTCGCGTACAGAGAGGTCCCCAATGAACATACAGGGTTTTCTCCCTTTGAACTTGTCTTTGGCGCGCGACCGCGCGGCCCAATGTCTTTGCTGCATGATCTTATAACAGCTGACAATATTGACGATGACACAAAATCTTCTTACGAGTATGTCATCGCGCTGAGACAGAAGATTATAGAAGCATGCAAATTGGCAACGTCCTCTTCTGAATTTGCTAAGCAGAAGGCAAGACAATTTGCTAATAAGAAGAGAACTTTACGACAACTTTGTCCTGGTGACAAAGCATTTGTTTTGCTACCTTGTCGTGAAAATAGACTCCTTATTAGTTGGAAAGGTCCGTACGATATAATATCGAAAATTTCAGATGTTGACTACATCGTCGATATCAACGGGAAGCATAAAACCTTCCACATCAATATGCTTACGGAGTTCCATGAACGTCCTGACTATCTACAGCCTATTTTCCAGGCAACGGACGATTCTCATGTCAAACATGGTCATTACTCATCACTGTCTGTAATACAGGATGAGGAAACAAGTTTTTCGGATGTTAATCTTCCGCTTCCAATGATCCCACTTCATTCTAGTGAATCATGGAAAGACGTTACTGTTTCTCCTGATTTGTCTCTAGGAGAACGGCGACAAGTTTCGTCTATGTTACAAACATTTCAGGATGTCCTCACTGACATCCCTGGACAAACTCATGTCATTGAGCATGACATTGTTCTAACTGAACATACTCCAATTAGGGTTAGACCTTATCCTATCCCTATACATTTCCAAACACAGGTTGAAAAGGAGTTGGATGAAATGATAGATTTACAAATAATCGAACCATCCACTTCTGCATATTCTTCGCCGATGGTTATTGTTCGAAAAAAAGACAATAACATACGTCTTTGCGTTGACTATCGCAAATTGAATCAAGTTACGAAGTTCGATGCTGAACCTATGCCTTTACTAGAAGAGCTACTTACTCGTCTTTCTAAATCGCATTTTTTCACTAAACTTGATTTGTCTAAAGGATATTGGCAAGTTCCATTATCCGAACGCGCCAAACCTCTTACCGCTTTCTCTACTCCCAGAGGCCTTTTCCAATGGAATTTTATGCCTTTCGGCCTTATGAACGCACCAGCTACATTTGTACGCATGATGCGTCGAATCCTATCGTATCGGTCAGATGTCATTGCTTATCTAGACGACATCTGTCTTTTCAGCGATACTTGGGAAGATCACTATTCAGGGTTAGTTGAATTATTATCAACTCTGCGTGAGTATAACCTGACAGCAAAACCATCTAAAGCTTGTATTGGCTTTAGCGAAATTGCTTTCTTAGGCCATCGAGTAGGTCACGGTTTCTTGAAGACAGAAGACCATAATATCACTAAGATACTTAACATCTCTATCCCTAGGACTAAAAAGCAAGTGCGAAGTCTTTTAGGTCTCATACAATTTTATGGACGTTTCATTCCGAATCTGTCCTCTATCATGGCACCTCTCTCTACACTATTAAAGAAAGGGTCGCCTAACATGGTTCACTGGTCTCATGAATGCCAATCTTCACTAGAGAAGATCAAAACTATGTTTTCATCACCACCTATTTTAGTGTTACCTACAACAGATAAGACATTCGTTCTTCGTAGTGACGCTTCATCCACTGGGATTGGAGCGGCACTAATGCAAGAGTACTCTGGAACTCTGCATCCTGTAATGTATATATCCAGAAAACTTAATGCTGCAGAAAGGAATTACTCGGTTTTAGACCGTGAATTATTGGCAATGGTTTGGTCAATTCTCAAACTCCAAAGATTCCTTCTGGGCGCGCATTTCGTGGTGGAAACTGACCAAAAAGCTCTTACGGCTATCCAAAGTAAGAACTTGAAGAGCTCGAGATCAACTCGATACGCAATCGCTCTTCAACCTTTTCATTTCTCGGTACGAGCTATCCGTGGTTCAGAAAATGTGATGGCGGACATTCTGTCCAGATGCCCACATGATGCCACTTAACTGTTAAATATTGGGTTTTTTAATATGTATAACTTTACAACAGTTATTTTTTGTTTCTTTACTAAGATACACATTTGTAATTTAATAATAGAATGATGGTATCTCTACTTAGCGGTTTATTGATGTTTATTCACCGCTGTTCTTTGATGATTGTTTCTTCATAAATCATAAATTTAAGATTATAGTGTGAATTTTTGGTATGCATTGTATAATTACCAGAATTGTATTATACGTACATCACACCTTCCTGGAAACATTTATTCGTAGAGAAACAATTTCTCTCAGATTTTGAGATATATTCTCACTGGTCATATTAGGAATTATAGTTATTCCTGATATTTTCATCTGCGCAGTATTCTTGCGTTGTGAGCCTATTCTACGTTGCTCCTAGATGTATTTAAAAAAAAAAAATTTTTTTTTTTTTTTTTTTCCGGGAGGTGTGGTAAGACTGTAAAGTGCAATCTTTACTATCTTGCAATATAATACATTTATATACTTATTATGTTCGCAAATATTTTGTAAACAAAGTATTTCCTTTTAAGTGCTTAAGGAGAAGTCATTTTTGAGTTACTTCCCTTGAAAGGAGTTCCGTCATCTTCGATCGGACTCCGCGGACGAAAATATATGGATATCTTTACATTTCTAAGTCGAACTATGTTGGTTGTCGCTAGAAAAGGTCAAAGGCTATGCAGCGGAAGTATCGCTAGCAGGGGGTGTGATTCATGGCTGTCATCCTGTCGGGATGTCGAATTTTGTTGTAGCCGGCCTATCGCCGAAAAAGTGATCTATAAGTAGATGGGGAAAAGTGATAGTCATTTAGACATGTTGTATGTACTTTACCCCAGTGTTTATTCTCTTTTGCCAAGGAATGGCAAAGTGATATTTCGCATAGAAAGGTAAAACCACAATTTATTATGAACTTGGGCTTCGCCATCGTTGTCGATAAGCAGATGCACAGTGGTACTTTTGAAAAGAATATTTATTCAAAGGAAGATGACATTCCTATGTATCAGCACTAGATTGTATGATATTATTCAATTACCTCTATGATAGAAGCTATGAAGAAATGAGGACATTTAACGAATGACCAATTTTGGTCTGTATCCAATAGTGAGTGAAGCTCACGAGAGAAGCACAGCCATGTTGAAATCCATATACTTTGTATTTATCGAGTGAGAAAAAGGGATGCCTGTACTATCGCTCGATGAACCAAGAGATCACTGCTACATGTGAGAACCCATGTCTGGGATTCCTATATCTTTATGGAAAATATATATATTGAACTTTACGTGAAGGGATATTCGCTAGACGAGATTAGGTCTAGGAGCCTTCCTATATATTGGTTATGGTCTGACGTGCCCAGTCAGTAAAGCCAGATGATTTACATGATGGAACTCTGAATGCTTATTTACGAATGCTCCATTACGATATTTGCCAAGCATGAATGCTAACTTAAGATGATATTCCTGTGATCAACATTATGCTGTCTATGTCGACATTTGTTCCTGTAACCATACACGTACTGTCCAAGTGTGCGTCTCATTAAATGTTATAAAAAAGACCACCGTAGTTCCAGTACTTCTTGAATTCGAACAGTGTGAGTATGAGTGATGTACTACCAACTTGTCAACTCTATCAAATCATTCTACCATTCGCGTTCTGACATTCATATACACACTCATTGTCTACACTCACATTCTTGTCGGAGCCTCATCACGTTCCAGGACAAGATGACCTGTATGACCAAAAACTGTGCTGGGTTTAATGAGTTGACAATCGTTACACTTTACTACACCAGTCCCAACATCTACATTTATCAACTGGTGGACATTCACGTCATTTAACAAATAAAGCGTGATTCAACAACTAGTAGCCAGTATGAGTTAACAACTACAGAGTTTAACAAAGCCTAAGAGTTATTGTGTTTTATTATATAAAAGGAGTCTATGGGATGGCACTGACACAGTTCGACACAAGGGTGAAAATGAAGTGGTCTCTTTAATCTTCCGCTATGGTAAAATTCCTTCAATGCGTGATGGTAGTAACTGACCGGTAAGTTTATTAATCCAGTGAGGAAAAACTTAAGCCGTCACAGTTCAGGAAATATGTACTCTCTCACAGTAGGGCAGTAAATCAAGTATCGCTACTGGCACGGTTCAACTTCCAGTTTATCTTACAGATTTGTAATTATAATATGATGATTGTTCTTTAAATAGTCTTGGGTAGGCTTTCTTTCATGTAATTATGATAGCTAGGTCGCATTGAACCGCCACAAGATTAAATTTAAAAAATAATTCATCAATATGTCTGGAAGTTCTTAAGAGGATTTCTTTATTGCTGGGAGTGCAAAGGTTACGATCACTCTGAATGAAACAAAAAGACATGTAATATACCGAAACATCAAATAACATTCTAAAGCGCGATGAATTTCCCGTTAAGACTATTTATAGATATATATATATATTCGCGTATTTAATTATGTATTTAATAAACACTGCGCGAGTTCTAATGGTTAAAACACACATCTATAAATATAGGACTTAACTAAATTTATTAATTATAAATTCCTTCGCGACTTTAAAAGTTAATTACAGCATTTAAGCATCTATTATCTTTTTTGGAAATAATATAGCAGATATATCATTACATTTACAACTGGAACTATTGAGATGGTTTAATTTAATAGATTTAAATTAACACAAAATCCAGTGAAATAGAATGAATGAACTAGACCACTGGTCACTTTACACAATATATATTACCGTTTTGCACAGAAATGGAATTCACTGCTAATATATGGGATAATCTAGCAGGATTTCAAATATAGCTAGTGCTTCTGTAAAGGTCTGGCCAACGAGTGATAAAGTGTATTTCTACGTGGTCTGTATATATCTAACTTAATTGCAAGATGAGTGGGACATGAGAAAATTGACACCTTTTTAGATCTCAGGACACTTTTGGGGATCTGACCGCCAGACTAAAGAGAGATGCCGCCCCTGGTCTTCGTATCTCCGTTCGCTGCGCGATCGGTTCTGTGTTTAACACCGAGATGCGAAATACCTGCAGGAACTTGCGTCGCTCGTTTCAGGGACCACTACTGCCTTTGATAGCATGCCGCCAGTCCTTCCCGAGATCTCCCCCAGTGTCTTTGATCGTGGTCGCTACTATCTGTTTGATTCTGGCGCCGCCCCCTCTGGGCCAAGTTAATGAAAATACTGCATATGATTGCTCAAGAGATGTCCATGGGCGTGATTTAATCTCTCCTTAAATCAATGCGATGACCAGAATGAACGATAGGTAAACTGTCCACATATTAATCAGCAAACGTGTGGAACGGTTGCATAGCTAATGAGTCCAGGTGGAAAGAAAAATCCTGTTTTGACGAAAGGTTACAATATTCGGGGGCACTGATGTTATCCAAGGGGTCGCTACGAAAGTCGTACTATATCATCCAACGCTTCAGGGGTACCGATGTTATGAGAGGGTTCTACCATCATCTAACAAATTCACGGACGGATGAGTTGTCTGTCGCAATTCACTATGAGAGATCAGATTAAGATTCACTAAGAGAGATCAGATTAAGATTCACTAAGAGAGATAAGATTAAGATTCACTAAGAGAGATTAGACTAAGATTCACTAAGAGAGATCAGATTAAGATTCACTAAGAGAGATCAGACTAAGATTCACTGAGAGAGATCAGATTAAGATTCACTGAGAGATTTGAGTATGATTCACTATTAGAGATCAGACTAAGATTCACTGAGAGATTTGACTATGATTCACTAAGGGAGATCAGACTAAAATCCACTAAGAGAGATTTCACTAAGATCCACGTCAGCAGACAGACAAACAAGGATATGTAAAACCGTATTCTTGCCACAAGATGGTGTGGCGTATAATGGAAATATAGCATACTGTGTCTGACAGTTTTCGTGACCTCGCAGCGTCTATGATTCGCTAGCAAAGCCATGCAACTTACAGCCTGCGTTTACTCATTTTTAATCCACGCCTCTTTTCCCTGAGACGTAAACAAACTAAGAAAGTTTACCAACTCCCGCGACCTGACATTCATAACAGACAGCGAACCTGGTTTGTTTACCTGAGTTTCTCACGCGAGCTGATCTGTCAATCATCGGATATCAGACAGACGCACGTGGGATAACACCGGTTTTTTTAAGTGAGACGCGCGGGCAAAATAATTTCCCCAGGAACCTTTTGATGTTCGTACATACAGGGGGAGATAACGCTTTGATCTCCAGAAACGAGGAAAATCTCGGAAGAATCCCGTTACACGGTTTAAGTCTCTGTTGTCTATTAGCAACGCCGACCGAGAGACCGTGAAAATCCTTCATCTGGGAAACGTAGTTTCCTGAGTTTCTGCTATGCACTAAGAGTGTGAAAATTAACATCCTCTAGAGATCATAATAACATGATGTATATAAACTGTGCCTTCTCAACTCATTTATCAGTTGTTGCTAAGAATTTTTCGGATAGTCTAAACACGTAGTCTAGAACCATTGTGGTAGATGTGTTAATAGTTTCGTAGTGATTTCATTCTGATTTTCTGGTAATATAAATTTGTGCTTAAGTGTTAAAATGTGTTAAGTTTTACCACTATAATTCACTGTGATTTCCTAGCGTTAAAATTAGTGAAATAACATAACGCGTAGATATTTCTTGCCAGTTGTTCAGTTTAATGTAAATTTCATCACCCGCTTTCTCACACAAGAAGATACGGTTTAGCTGACAGAATTAATATGGTAGGCGCGACTGATAGTGGACCATAGAATTCACGTTATATTTCATTTGTGTAATTATATAAGTGACTAGTGTTTAATATCATACGACTAAACAAACAGACGCCGACAATCTAATAGCTATTAATGACAGGCGATATTTGTTAAGTGCGCGTAGGGATAATTAAATAATAATTGACATTGTGCGCTGATCGTTGACCGGGACAGGAGGGGAAAGGCTGCATACCTCACCCAAACCTGCACTCGATAAGCGACGCACTATAGAATAGGCTAGAGACACCGTGTGCCTTTTAACTTTAATCAGGACTGACGGAGAGAATAAGAGATCGTCTTGTCCCCTTCCGTGTATATATATGTAGAGATATAATAGTAGCATTATTTTAATAATGTTTCTCTATTCTTAAGCAGACCTGATCAAACGGCGACCAGCGGTCTTTTTTGGTCCTTTTCTTCAGCTACTGATTGATTAATGTTGTCTTCTTCTTGGCTTACGTGTCCCCAAGTTCAGTTGTGAACAGGATTTGCCAAAGAGACAAATTAACATTTTAAATAGTAAAGTTAACTGGACTCATGAATACCCAGATATTTGCTCAATTTTATCAGCCCGCTGTGGCGTAAAACAAATACCATTACTATCTGACTTTTGACAGTCGTATTAGCGGATTTTATCCAGCAAGGTACACTGTTTCAAAATCCGCACTCACCCCAGAGCCAGCCGATAGGTTTTACCATCATCACCATAATTAACAGTTTTAGCAACCAGATGTTTTCTCTATATACTGGAAGTACTGTCTACTGATTACTGTGAACACCAGATCTCATTTTGCTACATTAACTATTCGAAGTGACATTTGTCTATCCAGGAATCAACCACCAAATTAAGCGTCCCCCTTATAAAATTTAATTTCTCATGGAGGGACTGGGGCCCAATTCGGAAGATAAAAACAATGGAATATATATATATATATATATATATATATATATATATATATATATATATATATATATATATATATATATATATATATATATATATATATATATATATATATATATATATATATATATATATATATAATATATATTTATATATATATATATATGTATTGTATATATATATATATATATATATATATATATATATATATATATATATATATATATATATATATATATATATATATATATATATATATATATATTCAGATATTGTATGTCCAAGAGATTTCTTCACCAATAATAGGGTAAGCGTGATTGAGTGGCCACGTATGTCAGAGACAGTGAATATTTTCTTTTGTTACAGGAAAATTGTATTATCTGAATTCTGTTTAAATCTTGTTTATTTTACTGGATAGCTTTAGTAGGAACTTTGTTCTTTTCTTTACTGTCTGTGCTGTAACATAGTGCTAACCTTTGACCTTTGGCTTTATTAACTTGTTGGGTTCTTTCTTTCTCAATAAGGGGGAGGCACATGTACTCTGATATTTTCTATGATATGTAATTCTGATTTTATTTGATCTTTCTTTACATATTCGATGTTGTAAAGTTTAAATGATAATAAACAACAAAAAGAACTTAACTTTGTGTGTTGGTCAGACCCATACCCAATTAACCATAGTTTTTCACGTCTGTGTGTCTTGTTGTCACATAGTTGTGTATGTGTGTGTGTGCAGTTAAACTTATATTTCTAGATATAGGGAGGTACAAGATTGTCTTATACTAAAAGATAGTCGTATAGATAGGCTGGACTAGAGAAACTACTCATTCCAGAGACAGATCTTCTCCTTAAACTATCCACTCGTGAAATCTATTCTCACACCTTTACTTCTCACGTACTTATCACCATCCGCTCTACTCACAGGCGGGACCATAAATATTTTCAAACCTATCTAAATTTACGACAGATGGTGACAGTTGTGAAAACAGGTTGTGGCATCACCATTATTTTTTTTCCTTTTCTCTCCCTATGGAGGCTGGGGTCACTACTGCAGTAAGTCCCCCTTTCATGAACCCTACACCAAGCTTTCTCATGCTTTTACAGCGGTGGTTTCTGCAGTAAGGTGTGTCACATAATGAGGTTGCCCAGCACAGTGGCGTCACTAGGGGGGTGCGGACTGCACCGGGTGACACCATCTGAGGGGGTGACACTAAAATGACTATCTATAAAATGAGCATCTATTTCAAAGGTGCCCAGCATACGTGGAACAGAGAAAGCGCATATGGCCATCACCAGTAACATTCCTGAAAATAAAACTCTACGGAAATGTCAACAACCTCAGACTGACCACCTTTGAACATATTCAGGCTTGAAGTCTACGGGTGAAGGAAGGGGAAGAAGAAACAGCAACATTGAGGATCATATGTTAGGAAAGTTGTAAGAGGCGACGTAAATGAGGTTTACCATGAGACTGGCAACCTGCCATCACTGCCAGAGCGTATTAATGCTTTAGTGCATGCTTCCGAAAAGAGGGCGAGCTGAAGTGGTTGTCCCATGCTCCATAAGGAGCAAACAGGGACAATGCTGATAATATTGTAGGAATGCTTCTTTGCAGTATGTATCAGAAAAGGTGTCTCTTTAGATAGTCTGCTGACTATCTTGTAGATTAGATCTTTCACTAGTTCTTCTTCAGATTCTCTTGAGCCTATAGACTCTTCTTCACGTGTTGGTTTCAGTTAAGGGCGTGTCCAGTTATAACTGTAGATTGTTTCTTCAGGGAGTGTCCTCTTTCTCCCCCCGTTTTATGTCTTTAATCCTCAGCTATACTTTTTGTCTGGTTCTATTTTACAGTATGTGTTTATTATTACATTTGTCCTACTATCTTGTATGAACAACGCGACCGAGGCATCAATCAATCAATACTCTTTAGCTCCTCAAGGAGTATAGGCCTTCAACAAACACACGCCAAGTCATCCTATGATAGCTCAAGCTCTTTCTACGTTTTTCTCATCATTTTAACTTGTGTCTCCAGTTCTCTTCTCCGTGTGTTTCTTGGTCTATCTCTGTCTGTTTTACCCTGGGGGTTCCAGAACAAAGACTACTTTATAATGCTATCCAAAGGTTTCCTCAATGTGTGTCCTATCCATCGCCATCGTATACTTCTTATTTCTTGTTCCATTAGCACTTGTCTGGTTCTTGTCATCAGTTCCACACTAGTGATCTTGTCATACCATTTTAATCCTTCTTTTCTACGCAAGTACCCATTTATGAAAGTCTGCAGCTTTTCGGTTGTGTTTTTTTCTGTTCTCCATGTTTCAGAGCTATACAATAGTGAAATTAATAGCCACTTTTGTGAATATTAATTGCCAACGTGCTAAAATGAGACTCAGAAAAATGGTAAACGTTATGAAGCTAGACCCATAAATTAAAACCCCGTTTGGGTCTCTGATGAGTTGAAGTTAGAATTAAATTACTTGTCACAAAATGGGGCGATTATCCTCGATCTTTGTTTCACTCCGGCGGTATCGGTACATTTGTGGTACTGATTTTATTTAGGGCTTTCATTTGTCGCACTTTCTTTCTTTCTTTTTCTGCTATGTGTAGCAGATATTATGTATTTTCCTCCTTACACCCTTCTCAGGGATAAGTAGACATGTCTGGTTGTTATCCATTTCTCCCTGCGTTACAAGGAGTGGCAGCGACCTAGCCATGTTGGCTATCGTTGGTGCAGCGATATGAGTATACAGATTAACACGTAAATTGCCTCAGCGCAGTGCTTAATCACTGATAAGACGCGGGTACGCACATCACCAAAGCTTGGAATACGGGGAGACAACTGGTGGACAGACACAGATAAGAGATTACTTCCTGATAAAAGTAATGATTGTTACGTTGGGAACACGTTGTTATATGAGTTTACCGACATGTTCGTAAGTTTGTACCCAAGGGCAAGCGGATGTGTACAGCCCATTTTCAGAAAAGTAACGTTTGAAATTTTGAATTTGCTGAGTCATGCAACATATTCAAATCAGATTGGCTGATCCTTCGAGGCGCGCATAACAAAGGCGTGGAAAGACAGTGAATATAATCTGACCATTTTCTCGAGCTTTTTCACTGTTCACTTGAGAAATCGCTCGCCAAGATACGAGACCTTGCTAGACTGAAGAATTAGAATTCAGAATTCCTTCTTAAACATACCAGAGACCTTTTATTTGAGAATTGTGGACGGACTTTCATAGCCCAGGAAATCTCTTTCATATTAAATAAGGAAACCGGAACTGAGGAAACTGAAGGACCACACACAAAGTCAGAGAGGGAACATTAAATTAACGACACCCTAGACGCGTGTACGAAGCCGATTCAAGTCTCTTTTATTCATCTGAGCAAAAAGTCTGTGAGCCAGGATTGGCTTATTGGTGGTACCAGCAGAAAGTACTGTCTCTGGAACAAGAAGGGAACATGGCATAAGCTTTAAGACGAAGGACCCACGTGGTAGACTCTCCTTGACATTTCTGGGAAACGAGCTACACCCGACAACCTTGACCAGAGACGAGCGTGAGCAGTGTGAACAGAACCAACCCATAAGTAGAAGCAGAACCGTCATTGGCAGCTAAGTTCAAATCTATGCTGCCACTTGAGCTTCTTGTAACATTTTACAATCCATAACGATCTTGATGATAATTTTTCTTGATCCATAACTATTCAAATTATTTTTCAACTGTTAAAACTTAAGTGATTATTAAATTGTGTTATTTGCAATTATACAAATTTAACTTCGATTAAATCAATTTAAAGTTACTGCATGTTTGTCTCAGTCAACTTACTACACACACTCTAAACATAGCTATACTAGAATAATAGAATTCCACTGAGTAAATCAGGGATGGGGGCTAAACGAGCTGAAATTAATAAGGGCTTAAATCCTTCACAAAAGCGTCGGCAGAATTACAGAGTTAACATACTCAGCCAAAGCAATATTGTTCTCGCTTATTCTGAATATCTTGTGAAGACTCCCTGGAGATAGAAGCGTTTTGTTTCTTCTATTTACATATCTGCCAAGAGTAATCTTGTGCGAAGTTAGACTCCTTTGAAGCCCATATTAGATACTCTTGAGTTTTGGCCACTGTTGGACCACTACTGCAAAGCAAGGGAGACAATACCGTCACAGCACTACTCTTAAAGGCATGTCGTTTTGAG
Source organism: Oreohelix idahoensis (assembly GCA_024509875.1). Classification (NCBI taxonomy): domain Eukaryota; kingdom Metazoa; phylum Mollusca; class Gastropoda; order Stylommatophora; family Oreohelicidae; genus Oreohelix; species Oreohelix idahoensis. Next base: position 1,095,652 of record JAMPIV010003937.1, on the reverse strand, counting down.
TTAACTAAGGCGAGTCGTGCATGGGGTTAACGCCTCACGTAAAATATTTCATACCGAAACTACAACTGAAAAAGCATCCGACTATGCTTTGATGCGACAACAACAATTGATGCCACGTGCACATGAAAGAGCACAAATATGAATTCATTCAGAAAAATTAAAATCAAGCCACAGTGTACAATCGTAGCTGAATATAGCAGTGACAAACAGAGGCAATGTAATGGATACTGTATAGAACTCAGAACAGCAACTGATGATTTAGATATAACTCAATCATAGATGCGACTAAACAGATCATAAAAGAAAAAAGAAAAATCAGGAATTAACATTTGAAAAACGGATCACATCGCTTTTCGTTGAAAAGAATATATTTCGTTTATCGTAAAAATAAAGGTTTAATTACTGACATGTCTTATTTAATACTAACTGAATCAAAGGACAGCCGCGGACTTAGCAACACTGATAAAAATAACTTTAGTCTTCTTAGGGATGAGCGTCGATATTCTTACTGGAATACTCTGCGCATGTGCAAATAAGCATAATATCGCCAGCGTAGAGGCGGCTACACTTATGGGTCACAACCTTCGTGAAACATTTATTTAGTATTCTTGTAGTTGGTACTCGTGGACCCCCGAATTAAGGAAGGGTCGTAAGACGAAGCGCGCGCATTAAGGCAGTAAAGATTGGAGGAAGAGAGATGGTGGAGAGAGCTTGAGGAGGGCTCAGTGGAGAATCATGACGGTTATAATGTATCTACGAAGATATGTCACTATTAAAATATGAAAGGAAGGCCTTTGTCCCTTTTAATGTTATGGTGGGGATGGACCCCGTATCCCCTATGAACGAGCCACCACGTCTTTGAAGACGCTACGATTCAACTCCTACAGTTCACTGAGTATTCTAATGCTGTTGTCCAGATTATCAGAATACGGCGACGACATCTTTGGAGATTTCCTCCTAATTAATAAATTGTCTTTTGTAAAACCAACTTAAATGGGTACCTAACTCTGCTCTTAAGTTAGGGAAGGCAAAAGCAGCGAGGAATTGAACTTGTCACCCTCACCTCATATAGCTGGGCCTAGCATGGTGAAGTCTCTAACACGTCACTCCCATACAGTTTCTGCTATGGGCCTACCTTTTATATTTACCTAGTGGAGACAATAATAATGAGTGTGGATTCGGGAGCTTTTTTGTTTTGATTTATTCATTTTAAAATTTCTCAAAATAGATCACCACACCTTTTATTGTTAAAACACTGTTTTAATTGCAAAAGTTGTTTACCACCAGGACAGGTAGGTTATACGCATTTGTTAGGTACATGTCTGCACTTGGGGTGATCGATGTAGAAACATAAACAAGTAAGCAAACAGTACGCAAACGGGCTACGCATTACGGACTGTCGTAGATTTTTGATAGGAAAATTAAGACTTGGGTTGGTCCCTTCTGGATAGATTAGAATAAGTGATAGTCACAGTGAGAGGTAGTAAATAGAAATAGATTTCCACGAGTGAGATGGTAGAAATTTATAGAGGCTGTCCCGAAAATCGAGAATCTCTCTCTCTTTCCGCCTATCTTCTACGACAGATCCAGAGAAGTCAGGCAGTCTATAAAAAATAATGTATATATTAATATATCTCTATCCACTCACGTGCCCGCACATACAAGTGACGACAGTTAGACACACAGACGTGGGAAAACTATACAAGGATTATATAGATATTATGGGAACGAACTGACCACCACACTGAAATAAATGTAGGTATAGTTTAATTATCATAGTAAACTTACGTCACAACATATAAAAATACATCAAAAAGCATATACACGATAGTCATAAAAATCAGGAATGCTACAATAGTGATAGAACCCCGTTTGTATGGTCCTTCACCTCGGATATGATATATATTAGCTCACAGTCCCCTTAGAAAGAAAGTGATAACCCCAAAGAGTTACAGATACATATGATTGCGTCTATGGTTTCCCCCCTTTTAAGGTATGGGACAGACCTGATACTCCGCCCTATTCTAAGGGAAAATCCTGTTAGCAATGACTCGCCTAAAGGAAATCACCACGTGGGTGACTCGACAAGGAACATCCTTCAGCCTACTTTCACTCGGCTCTTTCATCAGGGCCCTGATATACTTACAATCGTGCTGTTGTTCGCCGTCTGGCGCAAACTTTGGGACACTCACACACTTACTTACTGTTACTGTCGTTTAATTGAAGCGGATCCCAGCTTCTGCAACTTGTTTGTTGGTTTTCATTAAAAATGGATCCGGGGAGCGTCTGCTTCATGCGATAGTTATTTCAGACTAAAGTTAGTGTCACTTGTACTCACGGAGGTTAAGGTTAAGGGGCTTTGAACGGTCCCACAGTGTCAGAACACGAGGTTTCCCTTATTAGGAGATGACCGGTGGACAACTTCTCTCAAACAGATAATCTAGGTTCACCACACACTTTGTCAAAATGTCGGAAAGTTAATGTTTTTAGATTTCTGTAATTATTCTCGCCACAAAGTAGCCTCATACCACAGAGTTCGAGGGAGAATATGATCTGCCTCAAAAGGCCCAGTTTAAACAATTTATTCTTTAAAAAAAAAAAAACCTGTTAGTGGGATTGGTATTGTGTCTATCTCTGAAGGCACACGCATACTGTCAGGACAGGTGGTACTTGAAAAAAACCCACGTGGTTAAAAGATATAAAACTGTTTATGTTCTCACAGGTATGTCTCTGGTACTAAACGCCGGCAAAAATTTGGTTTACCAACGTATTCACTGAATAAAAGAAAAACACATTACGGAAAAAGTTTACGATATGTACTAATATAAAACTTTACGTGGTTTTTAAACTGCAAGCATAAAGCTTGACTTATCGTTTAAAGCCGGTGAAATAAGAGTTATATATATACAAATCCATCATACATGAAATTTTAGGGAATACATACGTATTCCGTCAACCAGTCATGAGGTCATCTAGCATTTATAAGTTAGGTTTTAAAGTATATTCTCTCGTCTGAATTATTTAGAACGTTAAATTTTAATTCATTAATGCAGCCGACCTGAGTTTAACCTAGAAATTATAATTTCTGTTATTCCACTGGTAACGTCGTAACTATTAAAATAATACAGACTATATAAATTAAGCACTTTGCACCAAATCTAACTAGTGAAATATGAAATAAGCGATTATCACTTTAAACACTTCACAAAATATTAGATACTTATATATTTACCTCAGCACAGAACTAAAGGTGGTCGCACAACTTTAGAATCATGCGCTGATATATTTATTGAAGTCTAGAAGTTCGACAAAGTGTCGAAACAAACTGAGAAACTTCGCTATACAGCTTATTCTATTCACGAGCAACCTGTCTACTGCGAATTTTGAGGACTGAATGAAAATAAAGTTTAACATTCTGGTTATATCTATTACCAGACAAAGGGGTCCCAACTTATTTCGCAAAACGAAATAATTTCCCCTTTTCCGTCTTAACACCTTACATAAACTAGAAGACTACCATGAACTGACACTCGTACGTTTTCACACCTCACGCTGACCAGGGCCAACAGTGAGTGCCTTGTCAGCTGGGATTTCCAGACAAATGTCTCAAACTGCGCCGAGGAGATGTCGGTTATCGCGCCTCACCTGAGCGCTCAGCCGATGCAACTCGTTGTGGCAGGTGAAAATGTAGACAAAATGTCGCCTATAGGTCTGGCGAAAGCGAATATTCACAGTTTTGTCCACTACGCAATAACCTCCCGAGCTTGGCATCTACGTAATAACATCACTAGTGCGTTTCTAAATGAGAACAGACACTCGGCGAAAGTTAGAATGGGAAAATAGTAATGTTTAAGTCGCAAACGAACGAATGCGAAAAATTACAAAAAGGATAAAAGAGTGATAATAAAATAGAGGACACGGGTGAAGAAAAGAAGAGTATATAGAGAATTTAATGATCATAACTCTCTGTGACACGGACATACACATAAAGAATGAAACACATTTACATAAGCATCATCATCATCAGCCGTCAGCTACCGACAGGATCACACCACGTCCTCCTGCCCTCTGCTATCTGGTCAAGGCCCTTCCATGTTTTCTTTATTTCTTTCATTTATTTCTCCTGCTCTCTTCTCCGTGTGTTTTTATGGATTCTAGAACAAGTACCACATTGTAATCCTATCAACAGGTTTCCTCGTGTGTGTCCTATCCATCGCCAACTCTGTCTTCGTTTTGTTCCATTAGGACTTATCTGGTTCTTGTCATTAGTTCCACGTTCGTGATCGTGTCACACCATTCCAATCATTCTTTTGTATGCTAGCACCTTTTTATGTTTCCCATGCTTCCTTTGAAAACAAATACAAAAATTAACACACATCTTAGGTACCTTTTGGACACACGTTAATTCTGTGTAAATAACCAAGGGCGGTAATAAATAGACGGTGGATCCTGTCCTCCTACCAGGGGAGAGCTAGTGGTAACGTGAAATCCTTGCTATTTATAGTTTTTGTTTGTAATGTAATGCAGGAGGGTGGCGCTGGGAATGTGCGTTGGGACTCAAAGGGGCGGTGACCCGAAAAAGTTATGGAAACACTGATATAGAGGTTAGTTGGGAATACTGAATGAGCAGCCGTAGCCAAAAAAGATGCCTTCACTGAGGATGAAGTGGAGTAGTTCAGGATTGGGTGGGGGTGGGGGGGGGGGGGGGAGAACACTCTCTGCATAACACATCTCTAAAGCGTTATGACGCGACATTGGTCGAGAATGAGCGGCTTAACGTCTCCCTACTGCTTTTTATGTTAGACTTTTTAATCAAATGTTAACGGAGATTACATACAAACTAACAGAAGTCAAGGGAAAATCACCGTCGTATTGTCCTTTGTATAGTCATGAATCAATCCACTTTCTTTGGACACAGTAACATTAATGAAAGCTGGAATATATCATAACAACAGGAAATACTGTTGGAAAAAGAGATAGAAGACAACAAAGAGAAAAGATAGTTGACAGTTTAACATGGAGGCATGAAAAGAAATAGTACAGCACAAGCACAAAGTTAAGATTATATCAGAGCTGTGTGCTTTCTGTGCTTCTCTATGGTGCGGAATGCTGGAGAGTTACAGAGAAGGAAATGTCGAAATTGTCCTCTTTTCACACACCATGCCTAAGAAAAATTCTCCGAATCTTTTGGCCGAATACCATCACCAACCAAGATCTGCTTACTCGGAGCAACCAAGAGGACATGCACACCATCATAATTGGCAGACGTTGGAGCTGGGTTGGCCATGTCCTCAGGAGAGACCCCGATGCCATCACAAGAACAGCTATGCTATGGACCCCTGAAGGAAAACGAAAGAGAGGCCGACCAAAAAACAACTTGGCGGAGGACTGTGGAGGCTGAGATGCAAAGAATGAACCAGAGTTGGGGCACTGTACGAAGGATGGCCGCCGACCGAGCAAAGTGGAATCAATTTGTTGTTGCCCTACAAGACGCCACCAGGCGTAATGGCCACTGACTGTTTTGACTGTCGGCGGCTAAGGATCAACGAAGAAGAAAAGAATGAAAAGAAATCAACAGTAATAATTGATAAACATCGCTGGGGACAGAATGTTGTGGACAAACATGATCACCTACGCCAGAGAGCATTGTACACGAAGAAGAAGACGAACCGAGTCATTGAAATTCCGAGCTAGGTCACATACAGCGCTTTGATGCAGGCTTCCTGTAAGACGCCAGCTGCAGATGTAGTACCGTGCTGCTCCGTGAGCGTAATAGAAAAATGGTGATGATAATTTGTATTCAGACCGTCTGACCCTACGCTTACGCAAAGTCTAGAATAGTGGTCACGATTCTAAAATTATACAGAAGCTACGTCTGACAAAAGAAAAATACATGGAAATTTTCCTTCGCCCCTGCATATTTGCTGGTGAAGAGACGTTACTTCTGCAAGCCTTGTCTAAGCAAACCTGGGCGTCAGCGTTTGAAGGAATGTTTACGACCGGAAATTTGACTGAATAACCTGAACGGCTCCTGCACATAAATCCCGTGTGGATGGGGAGGAGCGAAGCTCCTGACCGGGTTGGAAGGAAAGTCCACTGACCCCCCAGCCTCGCAATGACATGTCACTGGGACAAAAGAGCTGGAAAGCTCCACTGCCGCTGGTTAGAGAAAAAAAAAAAAAGCGTAGGAGCGGGCGTTCTGAATATAGATGGCCTTCAATTAACCTACATTTTCCTGCTAATTTAATATCACAGTTTTGTCTTGTAAACGGAGTGTAGTATAGTCGTGTTTCTGTAATGAGTGTAAGATTTTATTATGTCGCATATTAACCACTAACACTGAAAAATTTAAACTTCTAAGAAAGTCCCACGAAAACGTTACTCGCAATCTTGCTATTGATTCTACTGTAGAAACTGAACAGAATTGGTAAAAGAAGTGACTTTAGCTGACCTCGTCCGGTAGGAAAAAAATGTTTTGGGAGGGAAGTAGGGAAAAGGACGGGAACTAGGTTCAGCATCTGAGAAATGGGAAATAAAATATTTTAATAAACCAGAATATAAATAAAGTAATTACGAAATAATAAAAACTTATTATAAAAAATAAAGACAGAGGAAAGACGTTTGATAAAATAATTGCTCCATTCCAAATAGAGCACCGAACCCAGGCTTTGTCAGTGAACTTTATTGTTCGTCATAAATGCATAATATTAAACTTTCTAAATAGCACGCAGCTAAACTTTGTGGAGAAAAAGTTTTCAATACTGAAAGAACCACATGAATGGTGATCATTAAAACACTCTCATGTTCATGCATGGAAATGTTTGGGTCAGCGTAAGCAACACAACTATTTGATGACTTTTTCAGGCCAAAAATCGAAGATTCCTCAGCAAAAGAGAAGTTGGCAAGAAGACGAAGATGGCTGTATACCTCTCCACCTATGCCCCAGTCTTGTACGTATTTTTCTGTATGGATGCGAGTCATGACAATGACTACAACACACAAAAAGTCTTGATCCAAACCTCAGGTATCTGAGAAAGGTGGTTGAAGTAACAAGAAGAGACATGGTCCGAAGTCAAGGCCTAAAAACCCAACCCCTGCAGACCCAAGTAGAACAGCCCTAACTAAAATGATTTGGCCATGTCTGCAGAATGGAAGAAGATCGGCTGCCAAGGCAGATATGGGAGGCTAAGAGCCAGGGATCCAGACCTCCAGGACTGTGGCGAGAGTTTTGTTTGGCTCTTGGATCAGTATAGTACTGACAATTACAGAAATAGAATTTCTGCAGAAAATGGTGAAGTCCCAGTGTCTGAGAGAACTACTGGTATCACAAATTAGTTACGGCTGTGAATGTTCTGATCTCGAAACAATAGTAGAGAGGAGACCGACATAAAGCGCCACCTCCGCTGTGTAACTAACTGTGATATTTAAAAAAAACAAGGAAACCGATTTTGCTTAACAATGATAAAATTGACAAGTCGTTCAAAATACAATTTCCTTATATTTTATTTAGTATATACACTCTCCATTCTTGTGCTGAAGGGTGAATGTTAAAAAAAATGGGATGTAATGGAATTGTAAGTTTACATGTGATTTACAAATATTTATTTTATATATATATATATATATATATATATATATATATATATATATATATATATATAATATATGTTATATATATATATATATATATATATATATATATATATATATATATATATATATATATATATATATATATATATATATATATATATATGAATATTTTACATCAAGTTTTCCAATTATAGGAACAAAAAAAAAAATTATATCAGCGTGCAGTGTTATTTAATTATAGTACATGGATCAGCTGTGCTGTTAATTAAGGATATAACACTTATCAGCTATGCTGTTATTTTTGTCTCTTGCTATGCTAATTTCACTTTCTCATCACTGACAGTTTTTCTATGCTCACAATGCTGACAGAAATGGTACGAATGTGTACTCATCTCTTTAAAAACGTTCTGTTCTCCTTAAGTTTGGTTTACACCACTCCTGCTGAGGCTCGTTACTTTAGCCCACCCAAGACTGAGGGGGACTTTCCCTAAAGGTGAAGTCTTCTGTACAATATCTATGCTCCTGAGAAGTTCCAGGCAGCGGGATTGACTCGAACATACGACCTCAGGTTTTTAGGACACAAATAAACCCTCCAAGATTTAAAAAACGGCCAGTTTGACTCGACTAGTGAAGTAGGTTGCAGGTCGATGCCCTCAGGTAAACTATAAATCAAGAGGTGACAGCTTCTTCCTCTTCAGTCAGTATCTCTGGCGTCAAGTTCGGGATTGCGTGGTTAGCATAAAATTCCGCCCGAATATATAGGCAGGTAACTGTTTAAGAAAGGCTTTCGGTTGGTTCCTGGCGGAGCAAAATGATTGGTTTCCTCCGGTTTCGTCTTTTGCTCATACAGCCTAATTTTATTCAGTTTTTAGCCGCCATCTTGCGTGAACTGCGCGAACAGTATAATTTATTCTGTCTTAGAGACTGGTGAACGGTGCAAGTTGATTGGTTGAAGCAAATCTGTATCTCGACATAGTGATTAACAAAGTAGTGGGTTACACCTCGTTTCACGACAAGGACGACCCAGAGTCCGCTGGGAGGACAATATCAGACAATCTCTGAGGACTAGAATGGAACCAGGCTAGGAGGAAGACAGCCGATAGCATAGAATGGCGCTCTCTCTCTTCCAAACCTCTACTCCTCACGGTGGAAGAGGAACCAGTAAGTAGTAAGTAAGTAAGGATTGTATAATAATAAATAAGATCAAGCTGGGTCAGAGACCTATTCTCATTGTATAAATTACGTTTACTAAAATTAATTCCCCCCCCCCCCCCTTTCCCCACACCACCCGACTCCTGGCTGCGTCCTCAGCGGGGCAGCCATGTAGTTGTACAATTTTTACACTACGTTTAGATTTTACGTGTGAAGACATGACAGCTTTGAAGCGTGTTCCCATGGAAAGATGCAGAAATGTGTTTGAGCTGTGGTTAATAAATATGTCGCCAGGTCAAGGACTCCCAGCCATTTTTCTGTCCCCATACCCTCTTGGCTTAAAGTAAACCTTCACGTACCCTTATTCAATATTAGGGGAAAGAAATTATAGGATTGTGGTAAAGTGGGATGTTATAAATATTTATAGGGGACTTAGTGTACTGACTGAGATCAGCTGTGAAGGTATCTGTATCTAATAAGTGTGGTGTATTACAGATGACCTTACTTGCTACCACATTTATACCTCAGTCAGAATTATTCTGGAATATTGTGATGACTACGTTGAATGTCTAGGGTTATGATAATGATGAAGTGTAAGTCACAACAACAACAGACAGATAAACAATTTAATTTATTCCACAACACTTTACAACACTGTGACAATCACACACATAAAACACTCTATAAGACTATCTTAAATGAGTCAAGTGTTAAAGTTTAAAAATATATGTATTAATTCCTTTCAATAATAGATATCCTGATTCAACTACACAGTGAACCAGGAATCACAATCAAATGTAATTACAAGTTATATGTACACAATGTTATAGATAGACTCATTTGTATTGGACGATAATATTATTATTATTATCATATGGAGTGTAAGTTGTGATGTCGAGTACTATGAGGGTAATACTGGCTTGTTCAAGGCTTGGTTGTTGTTTTTCATCATGACTTCACAAGTGTTTGCTTATGGTGGAAATAGTATTGGAAAAGTTCACAGTTCCTGTCAATTGAAACTATTTATTGTCCCTCTTTGCTTTAATATAGCATGTCAAAATTTTAGAGGAGGGCACTTTAAAATTGAGCTGCTCTGGCCACAGAATCTTATCTTCTGTGATGGCGGCAGGAACCATGTATCCTCTGCTCGCTTGCTTTCACTGTGTTCTTGAGACACCTCACTGGTCGCTATCTGGACCAATTGGTATTGCTATCAGCCCTCTGGATTTCAGCAAAAAACTCAGACCATGTGGCTGCTTTCAATAAGTTATGACCACGGTCCCTGAAACAAGAAGGTGTACCTCCTACTTCAGAACTTAGGGGAGATTTTTATAATTCTGTTTCCACCACTGAACCCCCCCCCCCCAACAGATACATAACAAGACACTGAGTTCAGAGCGGTAATAGGCCAACATGCTTGTATCATGTGAAACAATTTACACCAGTATTCTGGGTCTCCTTAATGGTTTACTACGGCCTCTGCAATTCCAGCATTAGTTCCTTCTAGTCAATAAGATAGGGTGTCAGTGTATTTACTTATTCGGTAAGGATCCATGCATTTATACTTCACTCCGACAAGTTTTGTTCAAGTGGAGCATTATCTAGTGCTTTGCTTCATGTTTGCTACTGAAACCACACACATATACAGGACATAAATTATCTCAATTCACATTCAATTTTCATCAAAACGATATCAAATATGTCAATCTTACCAACAATTCCATGATTGAAATAATACGTGAAACAAATACGTTGAGTGGAACTGGGTCGATGTAGGTAATATGGCCACAAATTCTGTTCTGCCTCATGTCCCAGGCTAGTTTATTTTAGAAAAATAGGAGGTTGGATCTCAACGCACTGTTTCTTAGTAAGTTTATTTTAAAATGTGGCAAATGAACAGACGCTCCTAATTAACTATATTAACTGGGTTACTTGCCAATAGGGCCATGTTTGCAAAGCTTTTGAGAAAAAATTTACCCTTCTACGTTTCCCCTAACACCAAAAATTAGGTATTTGCAATCCGACTAAATCATGTTTAGCCTTACATATCATTTCCTCCAATCAAATCGGATTTTAACATGGGGACCTATGTTCCCGTAAAATGGTGGTTTGCAAAAAACAATGTCACTGTGGCGATTATGATTTGGTGTTGTCTGACAGCACCACTCGTAGTAATTATGGCTATAATTTGTTAATTAATTAAACTACTTTCTTAACACCTAGGGCATTATTCTTTCGTCAGCAAGTGCCTAAAGGCACCCCAAATATATAAGTTTTAATGGAGCTAGAGTGGCTGCGTTCAAAATATGGGATGTATTTTCTAGGATAGTCGTGTATTTTTTTATTTTTTTCGATTTAGAACCGCCACCTGTCCTGCCTTTTCGGACTGTTTTCTGTCAGACGTAATGTCAGGATTTCAGACATAAAACAGTAGAATGTCATGTTTCTAGATAAGCATTAAACATGTTTTTTAAAAACCTAACCGTGTATTGGTAGTGTTTTTTATCACTGTCTATTTGAAAAAAAAGTTAGTGCTTCATGCCTTTCGCGTTGGGGGTGGCATTAATTGTATATTGCGAGTCACGCATGTTAGTGTGGTGTGCATATCCTCCGTTCAGCCCTCTCTCTCTATATATATATATCCTAAGTCCATCTGTCTTGTTCATTACGCAGTGTTTAAAATGAAATTAATGTTAGTATTAATTAGGTCATTAATCAGCTTGCGTATCTTCAAGGTTTTCTAAGAAATACAGTACACGTTTTATTGTTAGAAAGGCGTGTATGCTGCTATAGGCTTTACTATCAAACGTGAAAGCGTTACAATTTTCAGACGAAGTAGAAAAAGGGGGATCTCGAGTACAATCATTGTGACAGCACTGTTCTTTACCATTCTTCTTCTTTCCTTTTATTGAATTAATGTGTTAGGCTTTACATTTACCTTTTAATTTATATATGTGGATTTAGAATGTTTCACGACAAATTCTCCCCTCTTAAAACAGACGTTATATGTCAGTCTATAATTCTATATACACATAGAGAAATTTTTGTCTATGTATGGTGATTTCTTTGATTTTCATCGCACGGATGGCAGCTTAGAAAATCTGCATCAACGTTTCTCTGATTTTATTATGATCATGGATTAATGCAGTTGGGTCAATACTAAGTAGGCACGACTCAAGAAATCTGCCCCAGACCTCTGCAATCCAAGAACCCATTTGAGATATGTTACTGTACAGCTGCAAGTGTTACGGCTTGTCTTACTACTGCTTAGCAATCAATATTCACCATTTCTCTTCGCTGAGTCTGCTCAACGACATGTCCCGAGAAGAGTAGATGTTCCTCAATTTGTACGTTATGAGGAGTTGATCTATAGGGTGATATCTGAGTTGTGTAGGGGATCCAACAATTTCCTGATCAGCCTTAATAAACACTCGGACTATCCTCAATTCAAAAAGGCAACAATGGAGACACTCTGCTCCTCCGAAATGTTCACAGCCAGCAATTGGTCTGATCTCAGGCGTGATGTGATTGAATGTGGGAACACCATTCTAATAATATATTTATAATGTTCGATAATGTGCCGCTCAAATGGAGGACATATTCGCCAACTATAGTTTCGCCCACCGTCAATCTGGTGAATTAGATAATATGTGGGGAGGTGAGTCTCTGCAACAGAAATCAATTCGCCCTTAGCATTGCTATAAGATACGTGGGCTATCTCCATCCAGGGTCCGAACAATACTTTCCCTCGGACGGTGTAGGGTCGGGTGACTACCAATGCCACCAGTGCCCTTTTAATGCTAAGTTAACAGCCATATTGTGAAGCGCTGTGAGCATTTTCCGAATTGCTCACTCGTCCACTGCCCACTGTTCTTCTTGTTAACAAATTTGTTTTCGGTTTTAACTTAGGCGGATCATCTTCAATGTCAATGTCAGAACCAGCTCCCTAAACTGCGGCTTCAAAACTGTTTCCTGGGTTGACTGGTCTGTGTTTCTATTTTCGTCTGGATGCCCATTCTCAGAGTTGCGAATCTTAAAGAATATTTTGGGTGAACACTGTTGGGGGAAGGTGGATACCTATCCTCTATGTCAACCTTATTATTGTTATTTTCCTTGTTATTGTTAGGCCCACATGTTTCAGAATGCTTGGCTGGCATCTGATTATGATTTTCCCAACTTGGGGACTGTACACTTGCTTACATTTTTTCACAGGCCCCACAAATTGTGCAATATCAGCAGCTACTGGGGGCCAATATAATTTTTCCGATGTCCTTTGACGGGTGGTCCCATTTCTCTGGTGTCCACCGTCTGGTACAACATGTGATTGTGCCATCACTTCTTCTCTGTAGGCAGATGGAAGTACCAACTGTCCATATCCTTTGGGTCCTGCTCCCGCCTTCCTGTGGAGCAGTCCATCCCTCAAGTAAAATTGTCCTTTCTTAGGGTGTGCATGGCTGTTTAGCAATTTGCCAAAGCAAGGTTTTAAAGATTTGTCCTTTGCCTGGGCCTTTCTCATCTGTTTATCAGAAAAGGTTAATGGTGGTTCCTCCTCCTTTCTACTAGTGGTCGACCTGACCTGGAGGGTGGCCATTACCACAGGTTTTACAGGGCTTCCTAGAAAAACATATTTGCTTCCTAACACCAGCGGGTAATTAGGGTCGTCACACACGGCTGCTCTAATCACTCCTTCCACGTACCTTGTGTATACATTGATCTCGGCTACGGGAAGTGTCATGGTGGATATTCCCTTTACGGCCCCTTGTATCTCCACTTTCTCTGTGGTATACTGTTCAGGGTGCACTAGGGTTGCACTCACAACTGAGTCATATTCTAAACCTGAATCGTAAAGGCACCTAACCTTGGCACCATTACATGTCACTTCTTCACAGATGGGGGGATGTTGAAGATTTATATGATTCTCTGTCAGTTTCTTCTTCCCCTTGTCCACTGTTATCATGCATGCCGCGTGATATGGAGGAACTTTCCTACCACATTCACTAGTATTATGATTATGCATCCTGCATATTTGACAATATTTTCCTTCCTGTCTGAAGGGTTTTCTGTTATCATATTTCCTTTCATTGAATTGTGGGGTTTTATTTTTATAGTCATTTCGTGGCCTATCAAACTGGTGCTTACCTTTGTTTTGATCTCTATGATCAAATTCATTAAAGTTTTGTGGTGCCTGATAATTGTCTACCTGTTTCTTTTTATGACCTGATACCTCTGCCTGAGCTGCTTGATACCTTTCAGCGACATTTAGTAACTCACCCCGTCTCTCTGCACCTTGTTCCATGAGAAACTTTCTCAGGTCTGGAGCCATGGACTCTCTTAGTTGTTCTATAAGGATCATTTCCTTAAGATCTTGGGTTTTCCCCAGAGAAGTCCATTTCTCCAAGTATGTCTCTAACATGCAGAGAACTGGTGATAGGTTTCACCTGACAGTAGTTTAGCATTCCTAAATTTTTTCCTATAAAATTCTCCATTCTTTTCATATCTTAACAAAAGAGCCTGCTTTAGCATGTCATAATTTTCTTGATCATTTCTGCTCATTTTGGCAAAAACTTCATAAGCTGCACCACGAAGTCCTTGAGATAACTTTAAGCTCCACCTTTCTCTCTCTAACCCATACGTGGTAGCTAATAGTTCATATCTATTTAGATAGCTCTCGATATCATCGTCTTTCTCAACAAAATGATCTAAATGAAAGTTCATAGCTGAAATTGAGGCTCCCTGACTAGCAGTAGCATCGGAGGTAAAGGGACTGGCACCATTTTCAGGAGCATGGCCTTGAAACTCAAACTCCCTTAGTCGTAACTCATGTTCCCTTTGTAATCTCTTCTCCTCCTTTTCTGCTTCCCTCTCTGCAGCCTGTCTTCTTTCCTCGGCTTCCCTTTCTGCAGCTAATCTCTTTTCTTCTCTTTCTGTAGCTTGCCTTCTTTCTTCGGCTTCCCTTTCTGCCTTTTTCTCTTCCAACTGGAGCCTTTTAATCTCCGTATCTGCCTCCAATGCTTTAGCCTCTTCGTCAGTCTCAATCTGCAGCCTCTTAATTTCCTTTTCAGCCTCTAACTTTCTTTCAGCCTCTTTTTCCAATCTTCTTTCTTCACGTTCTATATATTTGTCACATTCCGTAGTGACATAAGCAATCATAACTTGCCCGTCCATTCCTAACTTTTTAGCAGTCTGCATAGCAGCAGATCAAAATTTGGCCAGGTCCGCCATTTTCAAACAGGCAAATGTAAACAATTCAATCTATCAATAATTATCTAAGGACAACCACAGGCACTGACAGCTCAACCTTATTTATTTTCACCCAAGGATACCTTTTAAATTTTTATTATTCCCAATATATATAATATGAGAAAGTTCAATATCCCGGGATCGAGACCCCAATATATGTGGTAAAGTGGGATGTTATAAATATTTATAGGGGACTTAGTGTACTGACTGAGATCAGCTGTGAAGGTATCTGTATCTAATAAGTGTGGTGTATTACAGATGACCTTACTTGCTACCACATTTATACCTCAGTCAGAATTATTCTGGAATATTGTGATGACTACGTTGAATGTCTAGGGTTATGATAATGATGAAGTGTAAGTCACAACAACAACAGACAGATAAACAATTTAATTTATTCCACAACACTTTACAACACTGTGACAATCACACACATAAAACACTCTATAAGACTATCTTAAATGAGTCAAGTGTTAAAGTTTAAAAATATATGTATTAATTCCTTTCAATAATAGATATCCTGATTCAACTACACAGTGAACCAGGAATCACAATCAAATGTAATTACAAGTTATATGTACACAATTTATAGATAGACTCTTTGTATTGACATATATTATTATTATTATCATATGTGTGTAAGTTGTGATGTAGTACTATGAGGTAATACTGGCTTGTTCAAGCTTGGTTGTTGTTTTTCATCATGACTTCAAGTGTTTGCTTATGGTGGAAATAGTATTGGGAAAAGTTCACAGTTCCTGTCAATTGAAACAATTTATTGTCCCTCTTTCTTTAATATAATGTCAATTTTAGAGGGGGCACTTAAAATTGAGCTGCTCTGGCCACAGAATCTTATCTTCTGTGATGGCGGCAGGAACCAGTATCCTCTGCTCGCTTGCTTCACTGTGTTCTTGAGACACCTCACTGGTCGCTATCTGGACCAATTGGTATGCTATCAGCCTCTGGATTCAGCAAAACTCAGACCAGGTGCTGCTTCAATAAGTTATGACCACGGTCCCTGAAACAAGAAGGTTGTACCTCCTACTTCTGAACTAATTTATAATCTGTTTCCACACTGAACACAATACATAACAAACACTGAGTTCAGAGCGGTAGGCCAACTGCTAGCTTCATGTGAAACAATTTACACCAGTATTCTTCTCCTTAATGGTTACTACGCCTCTGCAATTCCAGCATTAGTTCCTTCTAGTCAATAAGATAGGTGTCAGTGTACTATTCGGTGATCCCATGCATTTATACTTCTCTCCGACAAGTTTTGTTCAAGTTGGAGCACTATCTAGGCTTTGCCTCATGTTTGCTACTGAACCACACACATATACAGACATAAATTATCAATTCACATTCAATTTTCATCAAAAAGATATCAAATATGTCAATCTTACCACAATTCATGGAAATAATAAACAAATACGTTGACTGGCGATGAATTATGGCACAAATTCCGATCTGCCTCTGTCCCAGGCTTTTATTTAGAAAAATAGGAGTTGGATCTCAACGCACTGTTTCTTAGTAAGTTTATTTTAAAATGTGGCACTGAACAGACGCTCCTAATTAACTATATTAACTGGTCTAGCCAATAGGGCATGTTTACAAAGCTTTTGAAAAAATTTACCCTTCCTACGTTTCCCCTAACAACCAAAAATAGTATTTGCAATCCGACTAATCATGTTTAGCCTTACATATCATTCCCTCCAATCAAATCGGATTTAACATGGGGACCTATTTCCCGTAAAATGGTGGTTTCAAAACATGTCACTGTGCGATTATGATTTGGTGTTGTCTGACAGCACCACTCTAGTATTATGGCTATAATTTGTTAATTATTAAACTAATTTCTTAACACCTAGCATATTCTTTGTCAGCAAGTCCTAAGGCACCCAAATATATAAGTTTTAATGGAGCTAAGTGGCTGCGTTCAAAATATGTATTTTCTAGGATAGTCGTGTATTTTTTATTTTTTTCGATTTAGAACCGCCACCTGTCCTGCCTTTTCGACTGTTCTGTCAGACTAATGTCAGGATTTCAGACATAAAACAGTAGAATGTCATGTTTCCTAATAAGCATTAAACATGTTTTTTAAAACCTAACCGTGTATTGGTAGTGTTTTTTATCACTGTCTATTTGAAAAAAAGTTAGTGCTTCATGCCTTTCGCGTTGGGGGTGGCATTAATTTTATATCGCGAGACGCGTGTTAGTGTTGCATACGTTCCTCCGTTCAGCCCTCTCTCTCTCTCTCTCTCTATATATATCCTAAGTCCATCTGTCTTTTCATTACGCAGTGTATAAAATGAAATTAATGCTAGTATTAATTTAGGTCATTAATCAGCTTGCGTATCTCAAGGTTTTCTAAGAAATACAGTACACATTTTATTGTTAGAAAGGCGTGTATGCTGCTATAGGCTTTACTATCAAACGTGAAAGCGTTACAATTTTCAGACGAAGTAGAAAAAGGGGGATCTCGAGTACAGTCATTGTGACAGCACTGTTCTTTACCATTCTTCTTTCCTTTTATTGAATTAATTTGTTAGGCTTTACATTTACCTTTTAATTTATATATGTGGATTTAGAATGTTTCACGACAAATATTTACCATGCATACACACATTAGAAAAAAAAGAAAAATATTAATTAATTTTTCATAAAGAAAACTTTTTATTCGATAAATAGCCACATTTTTAGTATCATAAAGTTATTACATGTTTATAAAATAAATTAACGAGACCCTTGAATCGGTTTGATATCAACTAACACTTTTCTTCTTCGTATTTTTTTTTCGTTGCTATCTTTCAAATCAACAACTACTTTTTATACGTACTGTGACAGACGAACTCAGCCGACCCTGAATGACCCTGAAGTGTTGGATGATATAGTACGACCTTCGTAGCGACCCCTTGGATAACATCAGTGCCCCCGAATATTGTAACCTTTCGTCTAACGGGATTTTTTTTTCACCTGGACTCATTAGCTATGCAACCGTTCCACACAGAGGGCAAACACGTTTGCTGATTAATATGTGGACAGTTTACCTGTCGTTCATTCTGGTCATCGCATTGATTTAAGGAGAGATTAAATCACGCCCATGGACATCTCTTGAGCAATCATATGCAGTATTTTCATTAATGTCACAGGAGCCGTGACATACTGACAAAATGACGTAATAAAAAGGAATAGGGACCGACTATAAGGAGAAAAAGGTACTCTCGATGCGGATGACAGAAAAGAAAAGACATTCGAGAGACCACTACGTCATAGGGCAACAACGTAGACGTCACAAGCAGAGACAGAATCCATCAAGATGCAAGGAAGAAAGAAGACCCTAAACCACAGACAGAGAATGTCATTCTAGTTCAGTGAATGACAACCGATCGAAAGGAAGATAGTGGCTTCCAATAAAATAAGACAGATTCATGAAAGGTAAAGTGAGTACCAAGGGGTTACGTTTCCAACAGCAAGTCGACAAAATGAAAAGGAAGACAACAAAATAATGAAGGTCGTCAGGATGGAGCCCCACAGATCAGTGTTCAACAAAGAAGGAAGAATTCAGAGAACGACGTGCGAATCCTTCAAGGCTGGTCGAGTTATTAGACCTTTATATTCATTCCTAAGTAGAAAGAAAGGACGTTGTTAAGAGATTCAGTCGAGAAAAAGGATCATGGGATTAAAAGAGAATCTGAAGCTGGAGATCTCATGAACGGCTGAACTTGAAAGTTAAGGTCAGGGGCTTATTACTTAAGTAGTCTTTTCTATTGTAACTAACACCTGAAGTTCGAAACTATAGGAGATTCGAAATGTTATAGTGACAAAAGAACGATGTCCAAGCTACCAAGAAATCAATTAAATTTGTTCAGATTTAATTGGCTTAAGACTTATACATGTGATAGTTGAAAGAGGTTTTGATTTCATTGACATTCAGAGTGTCCTGGTTGTTGAGTTGACTGATTCAGATACTTTATAAATGGATTGTTGGAAACTGATGATTAATTCCAAATAAAGAACTAATTAGGAGAACACTTATCATGAGAAACGAAGTGAATCTAAAATAGGAAGAGATAGCAAAAGACATAGCAAATAACTTTCAAACTGATCAGTGTACGTTGAGGAGCCATTATCGTAAATGAATATACATTCCCACCCCATTGTCCAGCGAATTGTTCACCACTAACGTTCAGATAAACTAAATAGAAACGGCCTACAAACCATAACGAGAAGTACACAATGAGAGACAACATAGAGAAAAGAAAAAGAAACGACCACGCTGTGACACCAAAAAGAGGGGGGTTGTTTTGTTGTCGTGAGTCCAGGATTTGAACCTGCCTGTATTTCTGCGGCCTGTTAGTACTTCACGCTGTGACATTAACTTGCTCAGAGGGGGCGGTGCCAGAATCAAACAGATAGTAGCGACCACGATCAAAGACACAGACTGGGGGATTTCAGGAAAGACTAGCGCCACGATCAAAGACAGTAGTGGTCCCTGAAACGAGCGACGCAAGTTCCTGCAGGTATTTCGCATCTCGGTGTTAAACACAGAACCGATCGCAGCAGCGAGCGGAGATACGAAGACCAGGGGCGGCTTCTCTCTTTAGTCTGACGGTCAGATCCCCAAAAGTGTCCGGAGATCTAAAAAAGGTGTCAATTTTCTCATGTCCCACTCATCTTGCAATTAAGTTAGATATATACAGACCACGTAGAAATACACTTTATCACTCGTTGGCCAGACCTTTACAGAAGCACTAGCTATATTTGAAATCCTGCTAGATTATCTCCTGGATTTTTATATATATTTGCAGTGAATTCTATTTCTGTGCAAAACGAGTGATCGTAACCTTTGCGATCCCAGCAATAAAGAAATCATCTTAAAAACTTCCAGACATATTGATGAAACATTTTTAAATTTAATCTTGTGGCGGTTCAATGCGACCTAGCTATCATAATTACATGAAAGAAAGCCTACCCAAGACTATTTAAAGAACAATCATCATATTAAAATTACAAATCTGTAAGATAAACTGGAAGTTGAACAGTGCCAGTATCGATACTTTATTTACTGCCCTACTGTGAGAGAGTACATATTTTCCTGAACTGTGACGGCTTAAGATTTTCCTCACTGGATTAATAAACTTACCGGTCAGTTACTATCATCACGCATTGAAGGAATTTTACCACTAGCGGAAGATTAAAGAGACCACTTCATTTTCACCCCTGTGTCGAACTGTGTCAGTGCCATCCCATAGACTCCTTTTATATAATAAAACACAATAACTCTTAGGCTTCAAGTCCGGCGATAAGTGAGAATAGTTGCTATCAGCAAACCTCGCAACATCTGGGGCGGGACACGGAAGTACCAGACCTTTTCATGTGTCAAGAGTGTAATTGCTGTTTATATAATTCTATTGGAGTGTCTGATGCTGTAATCGGTAAGTGTGTGAATATATGAGTGTGGATCCTCACGCGCGTGTATGAACGACAGGAAATTTAATCTTTTTTTTTGTAACCATTTTGTTAACTTGCTTACCTGGTAATATAATTTTCTGTATACCCTGCATTGTTCCTTTAAGTGGGATAGTTGATAATTTGTTAACTCTGTTTAAAACCCCCTCCTTTTCATTTGCTTAGTAAAGGGAAGAACAATTGGGAAGAACAGGATTCTTTCTACCACCCATACCTAATTTTGAAACACCTCTTTCAGAGTAATTAGCTTCACTGTTAGGTTAACGTACCTATGTTCCTGATAACTATCTATCTTTGGACTGGGTTTATCTTTGTCTAATAAGCGGGACGGGCTTAGTCGATACCAATCTTCTTCACCCCCTCCCTACCTTGTTATTTGCATTTTTCTGTACTTATGATAATTTTTTGCTGTAAACACATGATTATTGTAGTGATTGTTTTTTTTAACTTTAATAAACAACATAAACTTAATGGTTACTGTGTTGGAATACCCAAAGCTCAAAATTTCCCCTATTTCGGCTGTTTTCCTCTTGGCCTGGTTCCAATCTAGGCCTTCGTCCTTCTGAGATTGTCTAATGTTGTTCTCCAAGCGAACTCTGGGTCATCCTGGAGATCCGGATCCCTGGCTCTTGGTTTCACAAATTTGTTGTGGTGGCCGATCTTCTCCCATTCTGCAGACTTGGCCAAACTATCGTAGTTGGAACTGTTCCCCTTGGGTCTGCAGGGGATGGGTTTTTCGGACATGACATCGTCGGATTTCAGACCATGTTTCTTCTTGTTACTTCAACCACCTTCCTCAGATACCTAATTTCTGAGATTTGAAGATGGGATCTCTTTTGGTATTTCTCAACAGAATAATATTGCTATTTACCAAATATTCCCCGACCTTGAAAAAGTTCTCGTACCCCTCAGGGGTACGTATACCCAGGCTGGGAACCACTGCACTCGGTGAAAGAAGGTGTCCCGAGAGCTAGTCTGCATGCAAGGTTTTTTCACTGGTTTGGCGTTGGCCTGAAAATATTGACCGAGATGAAATGACTGCAACAAGTGGTGACATTCTGGGTAGATCTTAAATGCTTTGCCAGCCTTCATCTTTTCACGGATCCAATGTTAAAAAATATGTTTTTCCCTTGTCAAAGTTGTCACGACTGTCATATATATTATGTTGTCAGTGACGAGGGTCGTGCACTCTCAGTTTTACCATGTTTTGTTCTAGGTATGGATTCTTATGAATATGTATTTTCAGTATTAATTTGTGACAATATGTGCCTAATTTTTGTGAGTGACAATATAAAGTAGCAAACGATTAATAACAATAACAATGACGTAAATAAGTAAACATTAATCACCATAACAATGACGTAAATAAGTAAACATTAATCACCATCATCAACATCGTAATCATCGTCATTTTCCTTTGTGCTCCATATAGAGCATGGGGCTATCACTGCAGGTAGTCTCTCCGCAGGTCCGTCCCCAGGAAACCTGCCCCAATCATTCACACGCTCTTGCGGCAGAGGTTTCTGTGGCTAGTTGTTTTAGATAATATGAGATTGCCAGCCCCAGGTACAACCTTATTGTAGTCGCCTTGTACAGATATATCTGTGGTAGCAGTAGTCTTATTTTGTCTTTATCTCTTCAGACATTCCTGTGAACTACGCGGGACACTTAAAAGAAAAACACTCGAGTCAGGAAGAAGTACTGATAATGTCACCAGGGACACTACGAGATAATTTGGCAACGCTAACAAGAAATTGGTCAGTTATTGCGTATGACCACTTGTCGCGAGAGGTTCAGATGTTATTAAAATTAAAGATATCCTAGACAAAAAGATGTATCAGATGATACCAGGATAGTGCCAGATAAGAGACTGGTCTTATAAGAAATACCCCCTTCTCTGAAAAGAGCAAGGGTGTATCGACAATCAAAGGTAGGGTCAAGCTGTATAAACTTTTAAGTCTGATGATAGTGTTTGTTCATGAAGGTCTAAGTGCTACCTCTCAAGATTCTCCCTTGAATAATGGATATATTATTTTTATTGACTCTGCTAGGGGATTAATTAATTAAGTAAATATGTAATATATCCAACAACCAGAACCTTAACTCAAATTTAAATAATTAAGCAAGACTGATTATATAAATATATTTACAATTTATTGATCCTATACCGTTTCTCTTTTCGGTTAGGAAAATGATAAAGAATTTCAAAGGTTTTTACAAAATAAAAATAAATACACATGGAATGTCATTTCCACAATACTTCAATATGATAAAGTTATATTTAAAATGTCAATTATTTGTTTCACATATAGTTATCACTTTCGCTGGACTGTGAAGTTTGTATTTTAGTTTAATAAAGTCCTTCATGAGTCATCACTCAAATTGTTTTTGTTATTTGTATTTTTTTTTTTTTGTTTGATAATAGTTCTGGATAGGCTGACCAGGGGAATTATGTTTCCACTTATCTGGTAAAATGAGAAGCATCCAACTATAGCCAGGATCACACAATGTCTGAATCTCCAGGCCGGGGAAAACAGGGTGTCTAGTTCTAGGTAACTTGAGAACGTTTGCACCACAGAGTCCCACAGAAGTGGGTGTCTCGTACACTCTTGGTAGCTGCAGGATAAAACCTGTAATACAAATAATAACAACCCTTGTATGGTCCAGCACTATTCTATCCACACACACAATGGACGTAACAAACAGTGTCAGACATTGTGCTAATCAGTTGCACAGGACAATTTACCTCAGTACCACTCACAGCCAGTTCAATGTGATTACACTTTCCTTATAAATCCTACGTTAGATCCATCTGTCCATGATCTGCTTCCATACAATGATTTGGTTTAATACAAACTACTAAGTGACACCTTGATTAATACATTTTAACAAATCCTGTCATCCTTTCTTATGTTCCTGATCAGTGTGTCGTTCCTTTACGAAATACTCCTTCAAATGCATTATTAAACTTACAGTCGTATTTTTGCCATCATTCTCAATCATTCTACAAATTTCCCAATGCTGGCTTTCGTCTCTAAAAGTCAACACATGCTTGCGTTCAAGCCGGCAGCACACTCGTCCTGTGATTTTTTTTCTCTTAACACATTCAACACACTTCATAACACACAAGTGGATTAATCACAGGAAAATTACATAATTATATACATATATATATTCTTTATTACCCTCAGGCAATACACATAAGCTGTAACAGGCTGTTAATATGTATCTAGGTCTGCTATGCAGATACAGTGGCAAAGTATTTGACAGCACACGTTTTGCCGCTCTCTTCTGTTCAGCTTGTGTTTAAAAAGGTTGTGGCCTAAAATCAGCCAAGTTCAAGGACTTTTATAGTACCGCACCCTCCCTCTCGGATGGCATGGGGTAAAAACGGCGTTAGGAATCTAAAATTGAAGTGATTTCTGCCTTCTTGTTCAATGTGCAAAACATTTAGTATTTATTATCTCTCTTAATTCTGGGCCGATTTTGATCATTTAAAGTTAGAATTATACTGTGAATTTATCTCTACCTTTCTATCTAATAATTGTTTAGTTAGCAAAATGCATTTAAATCTATGCAGACTTTAACTAACTAAATTGGGGACTACCCTGATGTATAGATGTCATTTAAAACGATTTTTCTCTATAATTGAACTACTATTCGAGGAAGTCTTTGCACCTACCTCTCAAGTAACATTCCCGTTGTTGAAATATCTATACCTTTCCGTTTAAACATCTTTAGTTCTTAAGAAATTAAATAAATTCTTACTATCATTTACACAAAATGGGCCTCTATGTTAAGCCTAAAAGATTTCATTATACCCACCAGAAAAAGGAGCGTTTTCATTGGTTATTGTATCGGTCCGTTTTCCTATAGTATTGCGTGCGGTAAATATGACCGTGTTGTAAGACAGACCAAATCACGACACCACTGACACGCAAATTAGGGAGGGGGGTCTTGTGGAGTCACAATCCTGACTTCGAACTTGCTGACTGGATGATAATGCTCATCGCACCAAATTCATGCAGCGCAGCCACTCATTACTGCTCAGGGATGTAACAAACAAAAGACCTTTCCTGGTAGCATTCCTGGATCCTTAGTGATTGGTGCAGGTGAGAGATAGAATGGACTTCAATAAGTGAATTATGTAATGTAAGGATTGATGGATTGATAGCTCTTTCTTGATTCGGTGGGTGGTGATGCATGGCCGTTCTTATTTGGGGGAGCGATTGGTGAACGATGCCTAATTTGCTGTGTGTGGTTTTCCCGGAAACGGAGCCTCCCAGATCTGGGGCAGAGTTACGTCTCGTCTCCGATGACGCTCACTGATACAGCCAGCTCACTGCACTATTGAATGGACATGACATGTAGCATACATATAGCCGTGAGGTGGCAGGGAAGCAAACGCCGTAAAATGTGCTTGCTGAACGTACTTAACGTTCATAACTAACGGCCAGCATTGTAAGAGAGAGATATGGCTGAGAGCGAATGCAAACAAATAACATTCATGTCCTGTGATGAAGGTAACATTATTTCATTTATTGTGCTATTGAAAGCTGTCGCCTACTCTGTTAGGTTTCACTTTCCTTCTACAGCTCTAAATCAGCCCGGATTTAAATATGTCATGTCCCATCAATTCATCATGCTTAAGATATCGCATACATATTAATCGGGCTCAATTTAGCGAAAAGCCCATATTCACCGACAGCACAATTCATTGCGAGCTACATTAATTGCATGCCAAATTCATCGCAAGGCACATTCATCAGTTGAAAAATGCATGGCAAAGTCATATTCATCGCGTGCCAAATTCATAAATCGGCAACAAGTTAACTTTAGTACTTTGTTTTTGAAACCTGAGAACGGTCGTGTCAATACTTCACCAGGGGATGTGAATTGTAAATTATGAATCAGATGTTTTAGGCAGTGCAGAAAGATGCGGTAGTGTGGTAAAGTGGGATATTATAAATATTTATAGGGGACTTAGTGTACTGACTGAGATCAGCTGTGAAGGTATCTGTATCTAATAAATGTAGTGTATTACAGATGACCTTACTTGCTACCACATATTTATACCTCAGTCAGAATTATTCTGGAATATTGTGATGACTACGTTGAATGTCGTAGCCGCGGTAGCATAGTGGTTAGTGCACTGGCTTCCTAGCGCAGTGGTCTATGGTTCGATCCCCAGATGAGGCGGAAAATTTTTAGGCCACAAACGGCTCCTGGGTCGACCCAGCCCCAAATGGGTACCAGAGCTACTCTGGGAAGGTTAAGGCGGCCGGCGTGATGCCGACCACATCACCCCTCGTGTGCCGACGGTCAAGATAATATGGGCCTAACACCATATTCCCAATATGCCTCAATGGGCGTGTAACGGGTTCCTTTACCTTTTTTTTTACGTTGAATGTCTAGGGTTTTGTAAATGATGAAGTCTAAGTCACAACAATAACAGACAGATAAACAATTTAATTTATTCCACCACACTTGACAACAGTTTGACACTCACATACATATAACACTCTATGAGACTATCTTAAATGAGTCACTGGTAAATTTTCAAATATCAATATGTATTAAGTACTTTTCATTAATATATATGTGTCCTGATTCAAATACAAAGTGAACCAGGAATCACAATAAATTTTAATTACAAGTTATATGTACAGAATTTATCAATATGAATCTTGTAGTGACATATTTTATTAACATTATCTTATGTGTGTCAGTTGTGTAGTGGTACTATGAGGTAGTACTGGTTTTGTTTTTCAAGCTATGTTGGTATTTGTCATCATGACTTCAAGTGTTTGTTTCTGTTGGAACTAGTATTGGAGATGTTCTCAGTTCCTGGCATTAAAACAATTAATTTCCCCTCTTATTTTTATACAATGTCAGTTTAAGATGGGGTTACATAATGTTGAGCTCCGCTAGCCACATAGGCTTATCTTTCGTGATGTCGGCAGGAAAGGACTCCTCTGCTTGATTGCTCCCCTGTGTTCTGGAGACACCTCACTGTTTGCTATATGGACCAAGGAGTATGCTGTCCGCCTCTGGATTCAGCAAAGCTCTGACCAGGTGCTGCTTCAATAACTTTTGGACCACGGTCCCTGAAACAAGAAGGTTGTACCTCCTACTTCAGAACTAATTTATACTCTATTTCTACACTGAGCACAATACATAACAAACACTGAGTTCAGAGCGGTAGGTCAACTGTCAGCTTCATCTGAAATAATTTACACCAGTATATTCCTCCCTAATGATTACCACGCCTCTGCAATTCCAGCATTATTTCTTTCTAGTCAATAAGCTAGGTGTCAGTGTACTGTTTGGCAATTCCATGTAGTTTTACTTTCCTCCGACACCTTCTGTTCAGGCTGGAGCACTATAGAGGCTTTACGTCATGTTCGCTACTGAACCACACATATATACAGACATAAATTATCAATTTACATTCAATTTTCATTAAAAGATATCAAATATTTCAAGCTTACCACAATTCATGGAAATAATACAGAATTACGTTGACTGGCACTGAATATAACACAATTTCGATCTGCCGATGTCCCAGGCTTTTATTTAGAAAAATATGCACTGGTGCTCAACGCACTGGTTCTGTAGTAAGTTTATTTGCAAATGTGGTGGTGACCTGACGCCTCTAATTGACTATATTGGCAGGTCTAACCAATCGTGCCATGTCTACCCAATCGTTTGAAAAAAAAGTACTCCTACTCCCGTTTCCCCTGACAACGAAAGATAGTATTTATAGCCCGACTAATCGTGTTTAGCCTTACATTTATTGCGCTCCAATCAAATCGGATTTAACATGGAGACCCATTTCCTGTACAATGGTGGGGTGAAAATCTGCCACTGAGCGATTCTGATTTGGGTGTTGTCTGACATCCCTGACTATTTCTTTTGGCTATAATTTGGTAATTCCTAGACTATTTGCGTAACGTTTAACATATTCTTTGTCAGCAAGTCCTAAGGAACCCAAATATACAAATTTAAAGGAGCTAAGTGGCTGCGTTCAAAATATGCATTTTCTAGGATAGTCGTGTAGTTTTTTTTATTTTTTTATGTTTAGAACCGCCACCTGTCCTGCTGTACTGTCAGACTAATGTCAGGATTTTAAACATAAAACAGTAGAATGTCATGATTCCTAATAAGCGTTTTTCAGGATTTTAAAACCTAACTCTGGTATGGGTGTAGTGTTTTTTATCACTGTCGATTTGAAAAAAAGCTAGTGCTTGTGGCCTTACACGCGTGATGGTAGTAATTGTGTATCGCGCGACTGTGGTAGTATTGCCTGCGTCCCTGCTTTCAGCCCTCCCTTCTTGCTATCTTTAGTCCACCTGTCTTTCGTTTTAGGTAACGTAGTGTATAAAAAGACATGAATGGAATTTTAAATCTAGGTCAACCTGCGTATCTCAAGGTTTTTCTTAGAAATGCAGCACATGTTTTATCGTAGAAAGCGGTTATTGAAGCAGTAGGCTTTTACTATCAACGTGAAACGTTACAATTTGCAGACGAAGTAGAAAACAAGGGGGATTTCGAGTACAGTCATTGTGACAGCACTGTTCTTTACCATTCTTCTTTCCTTTTATTGAAGTTATTTGTTAGGCTTTACATTTACCTGATAATTTATATATGTGGATTAGAATATTTCACGACAGGTAGCAATAACAAAAACAGTAGTAACGATGAAAATGATAGTAAGACAGCGTTAGAAAAATCCAGTGCCATTAGTAGAAGCCTGTGGAGGGGAAAGGGAGAGGGGAGGGGGATAGTGGTCTACATGTTTTGATGTCACGGATGAAACAGATTGTACATTGACAAAAGTAAAGGTTAGATAATGGTGGCTAGATCTGGTTTTTATCAGAAGTGTGAAACTTTGTCGTAGATTTTTGATAGGAGAATTAAGACTTGGGTTGGTCCCTTCTGATTAGATTTGAATAAGTGATAGTAACAGTGAGAGATAGTAATAGCAATAGATTTCCACGAGTGAGATAGTAGACTGTGATAGAGGCTGTCTCTGAAATCGAGAAATCTTCTCTCTTTCACCTATCTTCTACGACAGATTTAGAGGAGTCAGACAGTCTAAACACATATATATATATATTACATATATAGTTATATCCACTCACGTGGACGCACATACAAGACGACAGTTAGACGTACAGACGTGGGAAAACTATAACAAATGATTATATAGATATTCTAGAACGAGCTGACCAACAGGCTGATTAAGTTTAAGGGCAGTTTAATTATCAATATAAACTTCCACCACCACGACATCCAAAGTTTACATCAAATATATATATATATATATATATATATATATATATATATATATATATATATATATTATATATATATATATATATTATATATTATATATATATATATATATATATAAGCATAAAGTCAATGAATTGCTACAAAAAAAAGGTATAGACCCACTGGTATGATCTTCCCTCGATGTTTAGCCCACAGTCCCGTTAGGAGAAAGATGATAGCCCCAAAGAGTCACGGATACATATGATTTTGTCTAATATTTCCCCCTTTTAAGGTATGGACAGATATCTCTGATCTATTCTAAGGGAAAATATGGTTAGCAATACTTGCATAATGAAAGTTAAGACAGCAAAATGGGTGCCAAATTACAACAATAAAGAAACACTCAGACCTGCATTCACTCTATTTACTCAGCCGTGGCCACGTGCTCTCTTGCATACTTACAGCTTGTTTGTACAGCATCTGGAAACATAATTTTTTTAGGACATTCACATACAGAATCGTCAATGGCAGTCTTTGACCAAGAAATCCCCAGTTCCAAAAAGACGGGTTGAATTCTCTGCTTCAGGAAACGATTCCTTGGGTGTTCTTATTTTTTCGGATGTCTGTTTAGGTCACATTAAAATAGTCCAGGCACGAACATTAACAACGAGCACAGTGTCAATAGCTTAGGTTTCTAGAAATGAGGAATGTCAGATCGGTGTCTTCTTTCAGGTTAGGACTTTATTTGGTCACCACACCACTAGTCAACAGTGTCGGAGTGTTACTGGCGTTAATATGTTACTTGCCGCATGGGCTAAACGGTACTTGCGGTTTTATTCTCTGGAAGAATCAAATCAGGCTCGATGGCCCGTTACTTCTTTAAAAATCTTTAAAGTTCTTGTAAAGGTTATAGACCAAGTCTTTAAGGAAAGAATGTTTTTGTTCTACACAGATATTTACTCTGTACTTAACGCTGGCAAAGTTTGGGTCACCCTACTATTCACTGAATAAAGGAAAAGAACACATATAAAATAATTATACATACTATGTACTTGCTATAACTTACATTTTAAACTGCAAGCGTACAGCTTGACTTATCATTTAAAACTTCCCGTGAAATAAGTTATATACAAAATATACAAAATCAATACTCACTGATGTAGCATTTCAGTTATAAGTTAATTTTAAAATATATTCCCGTCTGATTATTTAGCAGTAACATCAAATTCATTTAAAGCTGTGTGATTTTAAGCTAGAAATATAATTTATTCTGCTTTCCACTGAAACACGTCACTAGAAAATAATACAGACTATATTTTAATTCTCTCCGCACAGAAGAACTAGTGAAAATGAAATAGGCGATTTAACACTTTAAACACGTCACAAAATACTAGATATAATATATTTACCTCAACACAGAACTACTAAGAACTAAAACCACTTCGACCAACTAATGCCCTCTATCATCAACAGAGATACTTAGAAATCGAACATTCAATTCGATCAACTAATTGCTTCTATAACAGAGATTCTTAGGGCTCGAACGTAGGTTGTTCTAGTCTAACTGCGAAGTTACTGAGTGCGTGAAGTCAGGTTTTCAACTCTAGTTATATCTATGAAACGGACAAAGATGTGTGCGCTATTTCCAATACCACACAATAGCCTCCCCTTTCCTTAACACCTACGTACCTGAGCACTCAGCCGAAGAAACTACGTTGTGACAGGTGAAAATGCAGACGATATGTCGGCCCTATGTCTGAGATAGATGAATATTCACAGTTTTACGTCTACAATGCAATAACCTCCAGTGCCTGACATCTACGTAATAGAATGAGTATCAGTATGAGAAAGAAAAACGGTAAAGTGAGAATGGGAAAGAAAATATTTCTCGCAAACGAACGAATGCAAAAAATACAGGAAAAGGATAAAGAGTGATAATAAAATAGAGGACACGGGTGGAAGAAAGAAAGAATATATAGAAAAATTTATTGATCATAAAACTCTCTGTCACAAACTTAACTGACATTAGGAGATAATGTACGAAAAGAAAAATAGGCGGTATTTCCATGTGCCTGCACTGGTCAAGTTGAAATTGTCTACAATAAACAATCCTGGAGAACCAAGTATCAAAGGTGATACTTAAAATGAGCCGTTTGGGGTTAAACATTGAAGTCAAGCGCGTCTTGGCATGTTTCCTTCAAGAGCGACGTCTTCATCTAAGAAAATGATAGCATTACAAGGATCTATGTCTTTCCGAACCACAGGTTAAAAACAACGTAAAAGAAAATCACACACACATCAACAAAAACGCAGACATATTGACAGATCTGCACACCAAGAAACTTAAGACAGACATGTCGTTTTATAAAGTTCTCGACAGAGACTTCCCTATATAGCATCCAGTTTTTTTGGATACGCATTTATTAGGACCTTCTGCCAAGGACCAGCTGTATTGATTCCAACGGTGTGGATCATTGTATTAGATAAATAATCAGACCTAGGAGCATCTGTGATGGTATTGCCTCCCCTGCTTTACAGTAGTGACCCAACAGTGGCCAAAACTCAAGAGTATCTAATACGGGCCTTCAAAGGTGTCTACATTCGCACAAGATTACTCTTGGCAGAGATGTAGATAGAAGGGCGATGACACTTCTATCACAAGGGAGAAAATATGAGTGATAGGCTTACCGGGAATCGAACCTAGGACCAATGTACTAGTACTGTCTTCAGCACAGCTCAGAATATATGTACTGTAGCCTGCAGTTCGCATCCCTGGTTCGTCTTTGACTGACCTCATAATTCTTTTTTTTATTTTATTTTTACAGTGTAAAGTGATAACATTTTGAACGTGAATGTAACCCCAGTCACGCCATTTCCAGGTATGTGCAATCTGCTCATTTACAGATATTTCGCAGATGATTTTCAATATAACTTTGGCATCTACCCTTGAAATATTAGGACAAGAAGGATTTCTAAGATTGTTGTTCAACATCATCACCAATTTGGCAGCAAAAGTTGTAAGAACAGAGCATTTGGTTCCATTGTTCTGTGTCTTATCACGACAATAATTAGTCGATCACACGAGCCATATCAGCGCTAAGTAAACTCGCTTGGCCATTTTCGTGCGAATCACAGGCAACCACCCTTTTGGTACAATGTGATTTCTGTCGCACAACTTCCTGTCTCTGTTGTCATTGAATCTCCATTGATGTAAGACGACACTCGATGTGCAGTCCCACGCATGAGAACAGTGAAGCACATTTTAAAAATGATAAAATTCTGTTAAACATTTTTAAAAGAAAGTTTTAATTGATAGCACGCAATAAAATCGAGTAATCAAAAAGATTTGATTCGTTCCACACAGAATATCACTTGGCGTCAGCCCCATTAGCTGTCACGTGGACATCAAATCGTGTGTAGCCTAAAGTATCGATCAGGGGTATACGTTTAGAGCTAATGATCAGAATGGCAACGACATTACTTTTATGACCTATAGGTGGCGGATTAACTTTTTTTGATTTAGAAAAGGCTTTTGACTAACATTTTCCTACCGGCACTTAAAAGTGCGGTGTCTCCATGTTTAATGATACTTTCACAACATTCTCAGTGAAAACACACTCATCTCATCTCAACCCGTAACCCGTCATGGGTCGTAGGGGTCCCATGGTGGAAGCATCAGCAGACAGGGTCCTCCACTGCTCTCTATCCTCAGCAATGCGTACAAGTGTGGAAAAACCGTGCCCTGCCCATTCTTTGATGTTATCAGCCCAGGATTTTCTTTGCCTTCCTCTTCTCCATTTACCTTCGACTGTTCCCCGGAGGATCGTTTTCGAAAGGGAGTCATGACGAGTTACATGCCCAAACCAGGCAAGCTTTCGACGTTTCACTACTGACAAAAGTGGTTCTTGGCGGCCTGCATACGTGTTTATTTTCTCTCTAACATAGACATTTGTTTTGTGCTCTTTATAGCAAATGCGCAAAATTCTTCTATAACATTTATACTCGAAAGCCTGAATCCTTCGCTCCGTATCTGCAGTGAGTGTCCAGCCCTCACACCCATACAACAAAACGTAGATTGCAAAGAGGTCGGCCTCCAATCGATATGGTTGTTTTATAATCGTAGAGAGCCTCCTGCATAATATGTTCTAGATATATATTAAAGAGCACTGGAGACAGGATACATCCCTGGCGAACTCCTACAGTTGTTTTGAAAAATTCTCCAATGTCATTGCTTGCAAAAACAGCACTGCTTGCGTCCTTGTATAGTGCGTCAATGATATCTATGATGTTGGTATCAAAATTAAATTTTCTCATTATTTGCCATAAGCCTTCATGCCAGACTCGATCGAAGGCTTTTGTGAAATCGATGAAGTTATGGTATAAATCGTGTTGATGCTGCAGATGTTTTTCGATCAGTAATCTAATATTGAAGATTTGTTCTGATGTACTTCTTTTTGGTCTAAAGCCAGCCTGTTCCTCGGACAAGATTTCTTCTGATTTCTGTTTTATTCTGTTTAAAAGTATCAAAAGGTCAGACTACACTAGACAAAAACTGTACAATAGGGGGACCCACAGATGTGATCGCGTCATTAATTAGGCTGGATCGCCCTAGGTACATATCCGGTGTTATGTGTGGAAAATCGTGCTAATGACCCCTGTCCACGAAGCATTATTTGTGTGGGGCCTAGTTGGCAGGGCGGTGCCGTTTGGAAGGTCTTGGTTCGATTCTCCGGTAAGCCTCTCACTTCTGTTGTTTTTCTGTTGTCTGGTTTTCTACTTTCTTTATTTGTCCCGAGTGCCTGGAACATACCTTGATGTGTGTATTATTTATTTTCATCAATCCTCATGTGGTTACATAAAAATGTTAAACAACATTGTTGACCAATGACAAAAAAAATAATTGTGCCCATATGTATACTACGTAGTCCTTTATCAGACACCAAGACGAAGAAAAGAAAAGAATAGTGATACAAATTCCACATGGCATTAGAACCCTATAGAAATATATTTATGCATTCAGCTCTACATCTCTATAACACATAAGGAAGGGAAACCCGAGGCCTGTAAACAGTAAATAAATATTAGACAAACATAAAGATATGTTTTCAGGCACTCGTAAGAAATAAAGAAGTAGAAAACTAGACAACAGAAAAACCACAGACGTGTGGGACTTATCCAGGACTCGAACCCAGGACCTTCCGTGCGACATCCCCGCCTAGCTATGCAAGCGAATCACACTATCTCACGTCTGTTGTTTTTCTGTAGTCTAGTTTTCTACTTCTTTATTTCTTACGAGTGCCTGAAAACATACCTTTATGTTTGTCTACAACTCTACCCTAATACATACCTTTATGTTTGTCTACAACTCTACCCTAATACATACCTTTATGTTTGTCTACAACTCTACCCTAATACATACCTTTATGTTTGTCTACAACTCTACCCTAATACATACCAAAAAAGTGACATCGGAACTGGACAGTAATGTAAGTCAGAAGTCTACCGTAGTATAGACTCTACAAGTTCCATCAGACCCAATAATCAAGTAAATTGCTGTGGACAACAACATAATTGATAAACAAACTCGGGACTGGAGGTTGTGGAGAGACATGTGTTTGTGTGTATGTTTGTGTGTTTTTGCGCGCGTTAGAGGGTTTGCCTGTTGTAGTGAAGTTATCGCGTTCCTGGTTCAAAATCTTCAGTCACTATTGTATTGCTACTCAATTGCAGAAATGTCGTCGGGTTGATAGGAAATTGCGTCAAGCAGCTCAGAAGAACAAGTGGATTGAGAATGAATACTTGAGGGATTGACAGAGATTTATTTTTGAATTCTGAAAAATGTGGTTCTAGTTTATGCCTGGCAGTGGTACGTGTGGGAATTTGAGATTTAAGATGAGAGAACTTTGATTTTAAAGTTAGACGGTCTGTGATAAAATGGTGGCTCAGGAAGATGTGAGAAAAACATTGAGCCCTAACAATGTGCAAACCCCCGTAGTGAAACTCATGTACTAATAATATACAATGAATAAAACTATATGGAAAAATGTGCATGTATTGTCACTGCAATATGAAAACATTTAGCACGTTGAAAATAGTGTGTCCCTTTTTCAAAACATGAGTTTTGTGAGCGTGATGAATGAATTTGTATGTAATGAACTGACGTGAAATGACGTCGATACCGGATCATATTCTTAACATTAACATAATCTGGTAACACACTATATTAAAGCCCTTTAATGTAACAATAATATTTTCATACCAACGATTATGTTATTTCGTCTTCTGCATACGTTGAATTAGCCAGTAACTGGTAAGTTATAATTTTACTTTTGCCCACAAAAGCTAAATCATATCAGCTTTGTTGGTGAAGTGGGACAACTCGAAGAGAAAATAACCTCCAAATATAAAAGTGCAAGTAGGATAATGAGCGGATGAAACAAAAAGAAAAGATGGCACAGGCCAAGCAGCAAAGATGGTAACAGAAAAATTAGCGACTGGTGTATGACTCGTCACACTAACTCAACTCTACTCTGAGCTTTAGAAGCCAAATGTCAGCCAGAAAAATTAGCGACTGGTGTATGACTCGTCACACTAACTCAACTCTACTCTGAGCTTTAGAAGCCAAATGTCAGCCAGAAAAATTAGCGACTGGTGTATGACTCGTCACGCTAACTTTTTAGACACTGTTTTGAATCAACATTATTACTGTTTGCTGTGGTGGCAATATTCATCACAAGTACGCCAGTAATTGGAGCGGAAGGATTTGTCAACTTATTACCCAACTGGACCCCCAGTAATACCGTGGACCAAGGGACAGGTTTGTAGTGAGAAGAACAAGCGCCCGAGAGATTTAATTTAATTTATTTATTTTATTATGACAGAATGTGTCGTGTGAGTGGTCTAGATCAGTGGTTCCCAACCTGTGGTCCGCTGACCGCTTATGGTCCGCGGCGCATTATTAGGTGGTCCGCGGCTGCGTTATCGATTTGGTTTTGTGACGGTGCGAAGACGACGTGATGAAGGAGAATAAGGATTTGTGTGTAATGTTGTCGTCACTCTCTCTGGCCTACTTTCACACACGTTCCGCAGTCACAGAAGAACTCTTGATGACAGGGGTCCCACTTTTATTAATGAAACCCTATCAGGTAGCACAAGAATCATACAGAAACAATGTTGTCCGCAAGTTTACGTTGAAGACAATTCCTAAGCAACACCATATAACCAAGCTATTTAGGTAACACCATCTAATAACCCAGCACAGACTGCTGGACACTCTGAAATAAAATGAAACAAAATAAACTAGCATCGTACTAATGGACAAACATCATCTACTTAATAATACATACATATGTGTGAAATTATGCAAGTACATGCACTTAAATGACCATGTGTGTGGGTGTGTGTGTGTGTTCATGCAAGTCTGTATGTATGTGTAATCAACAATAAACATATCTCAATCAACAACAATGCCTTCATACGCATATTAGATACTAACTCCATCATCACGCGAGATAAAGCTTAAATGAAGCACTTCTATCTATGATGAAATATTCCACACAGCGCACTGTTCTAAATGACATCAATTTATCAGTATCTTAGAGGTCTAGCTGCTCTAAAGAAAAAGGAGATATATACTCTATTCTTACAGCTCTGTACTAAATGTAATAGGCATAGGCTACTCACGGAGCTAGAGGGTACGCTAATCTTTCTCTCACAATAATCACTGATGTAACATTAACCACACTTACGGCTCACAAGAATGCAATATAACCATTATTTAACACTACACAACTAATAATAATAATGGTAATAAATACACACTTGTATACAGCGCAATGCGACACTAGAATTCCTCTTATAAATTCACTTGGTACTTTACACATTTAACACACAGTCTTACTGTTGAAAATAGCGATGAGATATACGTGAAATTACACTTAAATACACATAAATCGCCAGTCAGCTTCTATCAAGCTATAGATAGACAAACGCTACAAAGCATTAACTTTTAAACCTGAAAGTCTAATATTACTAAATCTAAAGTATTATAAAAATGTACTTATATGCAAGCATACCTCTATGTCGTTAGTTCTCTTAGCACAGACGCAACTATGCAAAAGCCCAAACCTCAGTTGGTTATCGTACGGGGGCGCATTTTGCACAAGAACGATCTTGCTACTTCTCAGCTCTCTCACTGAAGCCTCTCACTGTTTCAGTTTAAATCTGCATCTCCAACCATGCACCACATGATAGCTACGTCAAAATGTCAGGAAAAACTCCACCCATCTCTCTAGGGAGCAAATCAGGAGTCCTATGCTCAGTATGGATGACATGAGATCACATCTTAGTCAAGAGTATCTTCCTAGACGTCCACAATAGGTCCACCCACTAATGATTACATTCCCACGATATCACTTGCCTGGAGTCACACCTCACGGTTTTAGTGCTCAACAAGATGTGTTATCAGACCGCGCCAGGATGTCTAACAACCGATGTCTGTCTCCTGTTATATCTGCGTCTCACACGTTTGTCTACTTCACGGATGGCAAAGGTATGTTTCGTTTAAATCGCCCATTCCCGTGTGAGAATGCCAACATGAGCACAAATATACACCGTAGACAAGATCGACAACTAATTACTCAGTCTAACATTACACCTTTCTGGCCACACGGTCACAGTATTAAGTTCTTTGATTTTGCTCTGATCTTCCTTGCGTTTTTAGTGTTATAAAAACAGAACGCAGAAACCGTTTGCAAGTAGAACCAGCCGTGAGACTGTCTTTAGCCTCCATGAAGCCTAATATTGAAAAATCTAGTGAACGAAATGCAAGCACAAGGCTCGCACTGAATATTTTGTAATTTTAACCATTGAATTGCATGAATATATACAGTATTTAACCAATATGTATGTAACCAGTATGTATGTAATCAATAAATTCTATGTAAAATTTATTTTTATTACTATTACCTTACAATTTCCTTGTCATCTGGCAAATAATTAACAACTTGTGTTATTGAATATATTCCTATTAATCTATTGAAGAAAAACAGTTAAGTGTTTATGACATTGCGATATTACATTTAAGCTGGTGGCCCGCAACTTACATGTAGCTGGAAAGGTGGTCCTTAGATGTAAAAGGTTGGGAATCACTGGTCTAGATAAATAATACAGTACTATTTTCAAAGAAAAGACAAAAACACTATCTGACAATACGTTCTATAGGAAATTTTCACAGGACGTAGGCCACCTCCATTGCTCCTGATGTGGCAGACTAAAAGGCATGGTTCTTATATGCGCTTTCTTTGAGAACATTCAAGTGGACGTATGAGAGTGTACGAAGAAGAAGAAGTATGTTATTTATTAATGGTATTTTGCAGGTATGAAGTACTGACTGTACGAAGAAAAGGACAGAATAAAAAAAGTAATAAATAAGTACATGTTAACCTAAGGTATCAGGAAAGAGCAGAGGCCTGTCGCTCGGAACAGGCTTATTTTTCTTCGCCCAGAAAAGATAAAATATTAAGCTTAGAGGATATATCCAAAAACAAGAAAAAGGAAATAACAAAACAATAAACATGTGTATACACCACACAATAACATCTGCATCAAAAGGCAGGCGCAATTTTGTTTCTTCCCCACAATGTAATATCTATCTATCTATCTATCTATCTATCTATCTATCTATCTATCTATCTATCTATCTATCTATCTATCTATCTATCTATCTATCTATCTATCTATCTATCTATCTATCTATCTATCTATCTATCTATCTATCTATCTATCTATCTATCTATCTATCTATCTATCTATCTATCTATCTATCTATCTATCTATCTATCTATCTATCTATCTATCGATCTATCTATCTATCTATCTATCTATCTATCTATCTATCTATCTATCTATGCACCATATATATATATATATATATATATATATATATATATATATATATATATATATATATATATATATATATATGGCGTAAATGGGATAATCCAGGCCAGCCGTTACATATTTTATACAACATCGCATCTGTCAAAAAAGTAAAGATGTACGAGACTCCAATGTGATTCCAGATAGGGCACATGCCACTATCCTCTGTCAGTTGTCGTAGACAAAGACAATTCACAAACCGCGTGACAAAAAAATAAAAAAAAAATAAAGGCTGAAACAGAAAACACACAGAAGCTAAATGAGTCCGATATAAAGGAAAAGATACGCGCGGAAACAAGAGAATCTCGCAGACTCTACAAGATGGAAATGATAACACTGAAGATAATATGGTAGAAATTCAAGACCAATTTACTCAGTAGACAAACCATCTCCCAGTTAAGTGGGAAACGCTGCGAGGTCGAAAAAAGCCTCATGAATTGGCTACCAGATCTACTCTGGGAAGGTTAAAGCAGCCGGTGTGATGACCACATCACCCCTATTGTGCCGACGGTCCAGAAAATATGGGCCTAACACCATATTCCCAATATGCCTCAATGGGTGGGCAACGGGATCCTTCAACGTTTTCACCTACAAATCGTCGCGGGTCGTAACGATCGTGGAATCTGGAAATAGATGTACAGCGTGGCGGAATGATGAAACCATGGAAGGAATACGAATTCAAAAACGCCTATATAACGTGGACTATCCTGGACTTGTGTCATGCTAAGACTGTCCTTTCGAACACATTTGTGTACACATAACTTTTTTTATTATAATCAGTCTCACTGCAACCCTCCTCCGTGATATACTTAAGAACTGGGCCGGCCTTAGAAAATTCGGCGTCCTGGGCGAGTGGTGTGACATGCGCCCCCCCCCCCCCATTTCTAGTCCCATAGCAGATACTGCCGTAGGGGAATGAAGTGTTAGAACCTTCCCTTTACTAGGTTCAGCTTCGACAGGTGGGGCGACCAGTTCCCTTCCTCGCTGCTTTTTACTTCCCTAACTCATGAGCAGAGTCAAGTACCCATTTACAGCTGGGTAGACTGGGGTATGATGCCTCAGTTTTTCAAACCCGGTACCTTCTCTGCAAGAGACCAACACTCATATCTAGCTACGAAATTTAATTAAACTCGACTTCAAAAGTCAAGTAAGATTAGTGATTAAAATTGCAGACCAGTTTGAGATAGTTTCTACTTACAAAAACACACAAAAAAAAAAACAACAACAAAAATCAAAAACACAAACACGATAACAACTAAAACAGAACGGTAACATTATGTCACGCTTTGGTCTTTGTGTTTTCTTAATAAAAGATTTTACATTGCGAACTTTGGCCTGGGCGAAACGTATCACAGCTACCGATCAGCGTAACTGTGGCACTGATAAAATGACTGCTGAACATCTGCTTCAAAGTTGCCCCTTATTGTAATATAATACATTAAAATACGAAACCACACATTGTAATATAATACGAAACTTCACATGTACGAGTATTCGGTAAATAAACATGGCAGCAAACTGAACGTGCTTTTACTGTGTGCCTTCTGAAACATGTGTGTGCCTGTGAAGAGAACGTGGTAACGTATATATACATACATCATAACATTACGTAGTGGCAGCGGCCGATACCGGACCGACGCAAAACAGCTACACGATAACACGTGAGTACAGTTTGTTCGGCTAATTTTCGTCATTGAGGTCAACCATGGCGGCTAAACACGACCGCAGCGCACCCCAAATGCGATTTGCCGGTCGAGATGAAAAGAGTGAAGCTTTCCTGTTATGGCGCCAACGCATAGATCTATACTCCAAGACCACTGGTCTGGAGGGTCAAGCCATAACCCCATATATTCTAGAAGCATTGGACGATGAAGGTTTGAAAATTTACAACAGTTTTGCTACCGCTATGCCCGTTGAGTCGGCAACAGACCCCGCAGCCATATTGGACGAATTTGAAAAACGTCTGATCATAAAGCACACAAACTTTAGAGCGGCAAGATTAGAACTTCACCACCTGCGACAGAAATCTGGTGAAAGTCTAGATGATTTTTTCACTCGCATTAAGGAGAAAACAAGTGTATGTAAATTTAACAAAGAAGAAGAAAAAGAGCGAATTATTGAACAGATCCTTCTTAGCACACCAATGCCAGAGTTCCAGAAATGGCTACTGAGCCAGAGTGATACATTAACTTTACAACAACTTCTGGATGAAGGCAGGAAACACGAGGCACAAACACTAAACATTAAACAAATTCAGCAAGGTACATTAGCAGCCCAGGTGGATGCAGTGAAAAGCTATAAACCTAGACACAACAAAGCAACTGGTTCGAAGCAACAAGAAAAACACAACACAAGCAGAGGTGCTGTGTGTAAATGTTGTGGCCTAAACCACATACAAAACCACTGTCCAGCTAAAGACTACATGTCATTACTGCAGAAAGAGGGGCCACTGGATAAAATTTTGTTTCAAGAGGAAACAAGACAGTGCTCAACACAAACTTCACAGCAGAGAGTCATCAAAACAAACACATTCTATGATGACTGAGGACTTTAACTCCAGTGAAGAAAGTGATCCTTCCACTTTTGATATTGTGAAGATACTAACTTTCAGCAATGAACCAAAGAGAACGCAGGCTTTCTGCAAGGTACAATTCCGAATAACAGGGATTAAAATGCATAAAGAAAGATATATTCGGTTCAAGATAGCCACTTTTGCCCAAGGTAACACTCTACCCTTAAGAATATTCAGACAGATCATGCCTGACAAGGTGGATGAGCAAGGATTTCCCACAAGGGATGTAAAAAGTAGGAGTGGCAGGACAAAGCTAAGAGCTTACAATGGAACAAGTATGGACTGTTTCGGAGCAGTAACACTTGAATGTTTATACAGAGACTCTGAATGGACATCGTCAACATTTTACTTGGTAGATGTTGAAGGACCTGCAATTTTGGGTTTACCAATGTGCGAAAAGCTGAGTGTGGTAACTATTAACAACATTAAAGCTGACAAAAAAGAACATCTCACTCTACACGTCACTGGAGTAGATGACCTTAAACAGCGATTCCCAGAACAGTTTGACAGAATAGGCAAACTCCCGGGAAAGGCAAGATTTTTTTTTTAAAGACAACGCTGAACCAAAGATAGACCCACCTAGAAAGTATCCTATACATGTTAAACAGAAACTTGCCACAGAACTAGAAAAGATGGTGCAGAATGACGTTATTAGAAAGGTTGAAGAGCATTCTGATTGGTGTAGTAGTATCACAATTGTTTTGAAACAGGATGGTTCTCTTCGGGTTTGCCTTGACCCAAAACACTTAAACAACAGTCTAAAGTGCTGTCCACACAAAATGCATACAGTGGAAGAGATAACTCACAGATTCCACAATGCCAAATATTTTTCTAAACTAGATGCTGTACACGGATACTGGAGTGTTGAGATAGCAGAGGAAAGTCAACTCCTTACAACTTTTCGAACACCATTCGGCAGATATTGTTTCAAGAGACTCCCATTTGGTTTGAATGTATCACAAGACATCTTTCAACAGAAGATTGACAACATTGTTGAGCAATGTTCTGGTACAGTGGCTATTGCGGACGACATTGTAGTATGCGGCAGGTCAGAACAAGAATATGACCGTAACTTGATTAACTTGATGAATGTAGCACAGGTCCATGGGCTAACATTCAACAGCAAAAAGTGTACAATTAAGGCAACTGAGATACAATTTTTTGGATTGCTGTACACCCAGAATTGTGTAAAACTAGACCCTAAAAAGGTTGAAGATATTCATGACATGCCAACACCAGCTACAAAGAAGGAACTGCAACAATTCTTAGGTGCTGTCAACTTCCTAGCACAATTCATACCAAATTTGTCAGCTGCTGCAGAACCGTTGCGATCTCTACTACAGAATGAAACTCCGTATGAATGGTCAGAAGATTATCAACACATATTCAACCACTTGAAGACCCTCATATCATCTGATGCATGCTTGAAATACTATGATATGCAAGCACCTACTTTTCTCATGGTTGATTCTAGTCTGAAAGGCCTAGGAGCAGCACTTTTCCAACCAGACAAAAATCCTGAAGGACACTATGCCAAAGA
Source organism: Oreohelix idahoensis (assembly GCA_024509875.1). Lineage (NCBI taxonomy): Eukaryota > Metazoa > Mollusca > Gastropoda > Stylommatophora > Oreohelicidae > Oreohelix > Oreohelix idahoensis. The sequence continues at coordinate 1,052,870 of JAMPIV010003937.1, read as the reverse complement.
ACTTCGTCCTGTAGCTTACGCAAGCAAATCATTAAGTTCTGGCGAAAAAAAACTTGCAAACATTGAAAGAGAAATGCTAGCTGTACGTTTTGGAATCAAACGCTTCCACACATTTCTTTTCAACCGCCCATTTACAATTCTATCAGATCACAAGCCACTTGAGATGATTCATAAAAAACCAATAGCTTCAGCACCACCACGACTACAAGCTCTGTTATTGGAAACACAAGGTTATGATTTTAATATTCAGTACATCCCAGGAGAGGATATAGGTCTTGCAGATGCTCTCAGCAGACTACCAAACCCCAACAAGATAGCAGATCTTACCCCAAACATCAAAGTTGATTTTGTCAAGTTTAGCGATAATCGGCTTGAACACATCAGAGAAGACACAATGAGAGATCCTATCCTTAACTCTCTCAAAGAACTGATATACCATGGATGGCCAAGCTCTATCAGGGAAGTTCCAACACACATCCGTCCATACTACTCTATGAGGGACAAGTTAAGCATCGAAGATGGTCTGATCCTTAAAGGAGATCGCATTATTATACCAGAAGCACAACGCGATATCATCCTTAAACAGCTCCATAATAGTCACCTTGGTATTGTGAAAACACAACTGAGAGCAAAGAAAGATGTTTACTGGCCACAGATAAACAAGGACATAGAAACACTATGTAAAAACTGTTCAATTTGCCAAGAACATGCCAATAGGCAGTGCAGAGAACCTCTCATACCATCAGACATACCATTGAGCCCTTGGAGCATCATAGGAACTGATATTTTCTCCATCGACAATAATGACTATCTTATTATTGCTGATTACTACAGCAAATTTCCCATCATTGAGAAACTTCCACAACCCTCACCATCAGCTGTTTTTGCAGACATTACAAAGAAGTATTGCAGCATATTTGGCATCCCAGATGAAATTAGATCGGACAACGGTCCACATTTCTCAGGTCAAGCAAGAAATTTCACTAAGGACTGGAAGATCAAACACACAACATCATCACCTAGATACCCTAAATCTAATGGCTTCATTGAGAGACAGATACAAACTATCAAGTCAGTCATGAAGAAAACAAGAACAGAGGATGTACACCTAGCACTCCTGAGATGGAGAACAACACCAATAGACAGTAAGATTAACAGTCCAGCAGAACTCATGTTTGACAGGAGAATTAAAGACCTTCTACCATCTAAAGTCCACTTCCGTCCACAACATAAAGACAGCACATATGATCAACTGCAACATCGCCAGCAAGTTCAGAAATCCAACTATGACAAATGTGCTAAAGACTTACCACCATTATATCCTGGTCAGCATGAGACTACCTACAACCACGACAATGACACATGGTCAAAAGCAAGAATCATTTCCAGAAACCCTGAACCCAGGAGCTATACCTTAAGACCAGACAGTAGCAACAACCTCCTGAGGCGAAACAGAGTGGACATAAGAGAAATCCCACAGAATACAACAGAGCAGAGAATTCCCATGCTCTCAACAGACAATGCAGTAACTCCAGACCTTGGTGCCCCACAAAACCAACAAGCGCCAAAGCCGAAATCATAACCAACTCAAGCTAAACCAGGGACTTCCGCAGAACCACCAGCCCTTTACACCACTCGTTCTGGCCGTACAGTGACACCTCCCAGCCGATACAGACAGTGACATATATACTCACACTGAACATTACACATACTTATCCTTTCTCACATGAAACATTTCGTTGGAAATGTTTGCACACATTTTTTTCTTCAAAAAAGGGGGGATGTAATATAATACATTAAAATACGAAACCACACATTGTAATATAATACGAAACTTCACATGTACGAGTATTCGGTAAATAAACATGGCAGCAAACTGAACGTGCTTTTACTGTGTGCCTTCTGAAACATGTGTGTGCCTGTGAAGAGAACGTGGTAACGTATATATACATACATCATAACATTACACTTATATGTGGTACAGAGAAAGTGCATATGGCCGAACCCAGCTCCTTTCGTGGAAAGGCTTTACGGGGATTCAAGTAGCCTCAAACTGACTACTGCTTTCTTTGAGAACATTCAAGTGGACGTCTGAGAGTGTACGAAGAAGAAGAAGTATCACAGCTGAATAAATGTCGAGCTTCTTGGGGGAAATATTTTTTTTTCTCGCCCGCTCAGGCACCCCTTACTTTTAGCGCATAGGCCTGTCGCCCCGGTCGCCATGCCCATAGGTCGGCCCTGCTTAAGATAATTTGCAGGAGAAATTACCGTCCAATATTTTGGTTCCCCGTAAAAACATTAGACTGCAATTTGTTGCTCTCTGTGTGCAATGATGGATAGAAAACTTCAAAGAATTGTTATAAACACCATAAATAGGACTGACAGTGCCGTTCAATCACGAATATTCTTCTTCTTCCTCGTTCGTCCTGAAAAGCTCGTTGGTTGCGTTGTGTGTGTTTACACCAGAGCTGCGATATCTGCGCCTTTCGGCTGACACATCCGACTTCAGCACAGCATTTTTTCGAACTACAGCGGTTATTTCACGTAATTAACTCTTTGACTCTGCAATTATTTTCCACCCTGTGCCGTAATTTTAATTCACTATGGACTAAAAACAACGCCCAGATCGTTGTTTTGGCACAGGTGTCAAATCTGACCAGCGCTCTGAGCGTTGTTCAGGAGTCAAAGAGTACCGCGCAGAAAGAAGGACCAGACCAGAAGATTAGCAGAACGCTACATAGGAGATACAAGGAAATAAGTCATGATTAACACCAGTAGAAATATGTCCCTTCTTAGTCATACTAGAAAAGTATGTGCCAAAATGATAAACAACAATTAAAGCCAACGTGGAATTACTCACTTCATCAAAAATGAAAGAAAGACCGCAACAGCAATATACGTGATAAGACAGGAGGAACAGAGGAAAGCACACATGACCTTCCGTCACCAGTACCATTCCTGGAAAAACTGTACAAATAGTCTCAAGCTTACCACTGCTTTCTTTGAACATATTCAAGTACGTCTGAGGGTGTTCAAAGAAGAAGCATCTAAGAAACTCTTCTGTATTGCATAAGCATAGAGTATTAAGAATGCAAAGATGCTGGAAAAAAAAGCAAAATCAAGCATTTCAACATGGTATGCTGTAGCGAAAGGTTTTCCTATTATGATAATAGTGGTAGAGCAGAAGTAGAATCTCTCTCCAGAAAGTATGAAGTTCCAGTGCCCGAGAAGTACACTGGTATCACAAGTGAGTTACAGCTGTGAATACTCTGAGCTGGACAATAGATTTAGGCTTCAGAAGTATAAGTTGCTACTTTCGCTATCGTAACCTTATGTGATAATATAATTAAATTTGAAAAGGTAACTCAAAATTTAACAGTTAAAAATTTAACAAGTCGAATGAGTACAATTATCCAATTTATTATGTACATCTGTATATTCTTGTAATGATAAATGGGTGTTGGAAGATGGTAAAATGTATGATTATTTACAGTTACAAATTAAAATAACTAATAGAAAAAGTCTTGGATTTATCTTCCACTGAATTTACAACAAAAGGATTGTCACATTATCTCTTGCCATCTAGTTGTCATCATTAGACAGTCGTTTAGAAACTGCTCACAGGATTTGTTGGATGGATACAAAGAAACTCAACTTTACCCACGTCTGCTCGAGGTTCCTCCGACACACTGGAGTACGGAAGACTTTCCTTCAGCCCGCCCTATAACTACGGGGGACTAAGGTGTTGAAGTTTGGTTGACCTCTAGGCTTCAGTGAGCTGGATCAACTTCTTCAAGTCTTTAGTTTCTCAATCAGGAATGATCATAAACATTGATCATAAAAACCTGGAACAAGAAGTAATAGGTGGCCATGTTGTTCCAACAATCTCACCACCAACTACTGTTCATGATGCGACCATGTCTTCAGTGTTTGTATATAAATGAATGAATCATGGTAGTATGTTACAGAGATAGCATGATAAGATAATGTATACTGTGCAGAATTAACAAAATACATGAATAAATCATATGTTATGATACATGGGTACGATATAACCTTTGCCTTCCACTTATGGATGTCAAGTCACTTAATTACTTGCTGGTATGTCGTAAGCTTCCAGGCAAGAATTAGCCATGATATATTTGGCTAACCAATTAATGGTTATGCTTCCTGACAATACCGGTGAAGGTTATCTCTGGTTAGCGTCATTCTCTTTTTTATTATATCTGATACAATCAATCGGAAATAAAATCTGAAATAAAATGATATTATTCATACATATATCTTTAATAAACCTACATACCCTCTTAGGATCTATAAGCTCACGGTGAGATTATTTTGGTTGAAGTTAATCTGCCCTGCATGCAGCGTGAAAAAATAACTTTTCTTGCAGATACTGTCTTCCAGTTTCTCACTTTGGCTTCTGGATTTGGTGTGTGTGATTTTCAACGCGTCCCTCTGTCCTTATATTTCAGTCTCTCGCGCGTACGAGAAAGCACCTCTAAAAGTCCCAAAAGATTTTCGTTTCATCTCCTGGTTTGAGGCTATTTGAAGCAATCTGTGTTTTTCCTGTACTTGTTTTTTTCTTCTGTTCACTACACACTTATATTCTTCCGTCCTTTCTATGTATCATTTCCTTTTCCCCATATGAGGCTTTCATTACATAAAAGTTTTATACAAATCCGTTGAGGCTTGTTAGTGTAATAAATTTTTAAAGATTATTAGCTAACTTTTAGCCGATGTGATGAGGGTGAAAAATATTAATTATCTTTAAAACTATTTATATTTGAATAATATCCTTTTGGATATAATTCCTAGTCTATCTCCTTTGTTGAATTATTTTTATTTAATATTATTCCAACCAGGCGTTCGCCTGTAGTTTTTTTTTTTTTTTTTTTTTTCGTTCGCCCGCTATAATTTAATGTCCAGTAAATGCAAACTTTGAAAGTCCGCCATTCATTCCTATTAGCTATTTCCCCATTCTTCAGTAATACTGTATGGCTTTTAACCGTAATTCACATTTCCCGTCTACCACGGCTGTTTGTCAGCGATCTTTTAGTTATTTCCCCTTTTTCCCCCGACCGCGCTATTTATAGCCCACTTGACAGAGGTCACGTGGTCAACTTCCTTATGGGAAAAACATGTGGCGATGTTTACTTTTGATAGGGCTTAATTAATGCTTTTAGGCTACTTTATTATTATAAATACCGGCTTTAATTTTGCGTAAAGCTAGACTAGAAATGTTAGAGTAAATTTTAGAACAAGAACAAACATTTTATCACAATTAGAACAGAAGATATAATAGTCTGAAATAGTGTAAAATTTACGTTTTTTTATATTTTGTTATGGTTTGTTTATAATGCAATTTTCACTAAATCGGTCACAATCAACATGCATAACAAATTACAGAAATCAAAAGTAGAAAACCTGCAGAAAATGGATATCAAAGTTTTGTTTTGGTTTCATGCGTCAAACATTAATTATTGAAACATTAAATTGCAAGTCCACATTTATTACCTTAAAATAACACACCCAATTGTCCCCAAAAACAGGAGAGCTAACAATTATCTCAATCATACATCACGATGGTCATGTAAAAATGAGTATGGTCATGAGTAAAACGAAATGTTCAATTTAATAGATAAATAGGTGTATTTAATAAATACATCTATTAAATGATTTCCACACTCTGTTAATTCTGTCAATCTCAAGCAACAACTGCCATAATTTGCTCTAGCCCCAAAATTTCGCTCAATTATCATTCACACTTCCTTTTTTTTTATAGGATGAATCTGTACATTCACAGATGGAGAAATTTGTAACAAATGAGTTTCCATTATAAATTTTAATTGTGAAGTTATATTTTTAATACCGCTGGCGCGTCTTTCAATTTTCAATCTTCTCTGTTTTCTCTCCTGTGCCCACGTAAGACATACTGTTTCCTTCATGGCTATTGCTAAATCTTTGGATATTCTAACTCTACTTTCAATGCCTGCTTTCCTGCAAATTTCCTGACGTGACGTTTCTGAAACAGCGTTGTAGTTCATGTGCCTGCTGCAGGTCTAATGAATCAGTTGATGTTCCAGCAATATGTTTTCTAACAGTGTGGAGCAATTGAGATCGCTTACGTTTTGTTGGCGTTCTGGTGACTGATGTTTCTCTTCTATGTTTAATTAGTTTTTATAGTACAATAGGCTGTCCTCTGGTTTTGCATTTTATGATATTACTTTTTGCTGTTTCTAGTTTTTTTTTCTAACAATGGATGTGAATAGGGGTTCTTCCTTTTGTGTTAGTGGTTGTGAAGGTGGCTTAGCAAGTAACTGTTGTACTGTGATGTCGCTTTTGAAGACAGGCGAGGTGGATGTACTTGTCGTATGTATAACTGACTTGGTAGGTGTAGATGTGGCAACAAAAACTGGCATGCTAGGGTGAGTAGTGTTATCCACCTCCAAATGAATAATGGTATCGCCTTTAATGTGAGCTGGCACATCAACCTCCAGTTGAACAATATCATCACTAATGTGGGCAGGCACATCAACCTCCTACTGTACAGAGCTATCCTGACTACAGCTAATTGACTGACTACAAAACTACTAACATACTGACTGACTACAGCTAAATGACTGACTAGACAAGGAGGGGTCAGAAAGAACATCACAGGGGATAGAGCAGCTTTTTGTTTTTAAAACACCAAAAGATGTCTTTGCAACATAATTGCAAAGTTGACATTCACTTATAGTTAAATTATGGTTTTAGTCTTTCCAGATGTGCTGACTGTTTTCCGATAGTAACTTGGCTGTTTCAAGACACTTCTCATTATGCCTCCTTTTTGAGTTTTGTATTCGTAAGTAACACTTCTTACAAAATATAGTCGAATGCTGTGTGGGTTTATCATCTGATACGTTAATTCCAAACACAAAGAACAGATCATTAACGTAATTAGAACAGTTCAGTGCTTTCTGAATTGAACGTGTTGTTTTGGAAGTTAATGCTCTCTTGCCACAGGCTCTGCACAGTGCACTGGCACAATTCATATGATGCAAAACAGTATGTTCCATTTCGTTGTTATGTAGTATAATTTACTTGTGTATGTATAAAGATAAAGGAATATTTGGGACTATCAAGTCTAACACCAGGATGTAGAATGCTTTATCTGTGAATGAAAGAAGATATACAAACAGTTACTTAGAATTCTTTGGCAGCCGTCGTGTGCACAGGATTGTCTACCAAAGAACACTAATGGAACAGTCCTTATCTCACACACAATTTTTAAAAAAATTCATATTATAAATACAAGATTAACAAGACTTGAAAGATAGAACAAAGTATGTGGAAGTAATCTATCTATAGATTTACATGTTTTCTGACGCTTACGTACGTAGCTAAATATCATTATAAATTAATGAAAATGCAAAAACAGATGGTGCTTTACAAAAAGTTATTTTTGTACAACCTTATTTAAGATTTGTGAGTATCAGGAATGCGTTTACAGTAATTTAAATGCTATAAAATCTGGTGACAATATGCTTGTTCTTGTAATGCCAAACTCACAAAATTGACTACCACACATTCTCAAGATATGAAACCAAAAAAAAAAGTATGTGGAAATAATCTTTAGCTTCCCTTCGAGAAGTCTTTATAATTATAAACTCAAACGAATAGGCCGATTTTTAGATATTAAATTAATAAAAAGATTACTTATTTTATGAATTTCCTCAAATGATGACGCTGTTTTCAAAAGTCTGTAACTCCGTCAAAACTAATTTCAAACAAATAAAAATGCAATCAAAAATAGAGCAGAGAACAAAGTTATAGTACACAAAAGAATTTTAGCGCTGTGTTTATCCAGAACGAGTGTGTAATGATTTATATTTTACAGATTTTACACACACAACAGCTGATTTTCCCCGCCAAAAACTTAGTCTTTTACGGTGCACACGAAAATTTTATACCCGGTGTCAGAATTCCGGTCACCGAAACTAAAAGAGCGCTCTGGTATAGGGCACAAACAGCCGTGCTACTACAAACTTCAAAGAAAGACCGCCGCGCTGACCTTGCGCTGGTGTGTGTGTGTGGGAGTCGCGCTACACATTTTTTTTTCCACAACAAAGCAAGAGGAACCAAATTTCGCTACATAAGCCTTGAGTAGGAGAAGATTGTGGTTTAGCACCAGCAGCATCTATCATCATCATCAAGGACAACAGTACGGTATTTAAAAAGAAAAAAAAACATGGTAACCTGGTATTCGACATGAACTGATCTTTGACAAGAATCAGTGAAATTTTAAAAAATAAATAAAATGTTGCCTCGTTTTGGCGAGGCGCGTACCGTTCAACCTAGTCGGTTATATTAGGGCGCATGTTCAAATACAAAAGACCTTTAGACCTGATGGACTGTTAAAACAGAAACCACAGAAAGAGCAATTATCTCAAAAGATCCGCCCTCCTATAGAATGACATAACGATCAACATGAGAATAAAACACTAAAGTAACACACAAAGAATAAGCCATATCAGAGTTGGTAATACCAAGTTAAAACAAATGGAAGAGCTCAAAAGCTTTGGCAGTATGCCTTGACAGTGGACAATTAGATAGGGCGATAACTAAGAATTCAACAAGCCAATAAAATGGCCCGTTAGCTCACTTCAATTCTGAAGCATCCACATTTCAAATAACTATACAGAAACAGTTGATAAATGCAATAGTTATACAAGTGCTGGACTCTAGTGTCAAGCCTTCACAATCACTAAATAACGAAATAAAACTTTCACCACCATTGAAACGACAAATCTGAAGATTTAAAAAATATTTTAAACACGCTTTTAATGCACTGAAAAGCCAAAAATAATTTTTCAAGTAGTTTATAACTTGCAGTCAAAAAATGTAACATCAAATTGACAAAAAGCGTGGGGCGCTTAACTCTTTAAGTCCCAAAAGCCGCTTATCATATATTTTATCCATAAGTGTCTAATGAAGTATAAAGTAGAAGTTAATTTCATGCAGAATCAGCACCCCACGCTTTTTGTCAATTTGATGTTACATTTTTTGACTGCAAGCTATAAACTTCTTACTTACTTACTTAGTCGTTCCTCTTCTACCGTGAGGTGTAGAGGTTTGGAAGAGAGAGCGCCAGACTATCCTATCGGCTGTCTTTTTCCTGGCCTGGTTCCATTCTAGTCCTCGGTCCTTCAAAGATTGTCTAATATTGTCCTCCCAGCGGACTCTGGGTCGTCCTGGAGGTCTGGATCCCTGGCTCTTTGTTTCCCATGCTTGTCGTGGTAGCCGATCTTCTCCCATTCTGCAGACATGGCCAAACCATCTTAGTTGGGACTGTTCTATTTGGGTCTGCAGCGGGTGGGATTTTAGGCCTTGACGTATCGTCTGGTTGCGGACCATGTCTCTTCTTGTTACTTCAACCACCTTCCTCAGATACCTCATTTCTGAGGTTTGAATCTGGCTTTTGTGGGTTGTAGTCATTGCCCATGACTCGCATCCATATGTCAAGACTGGGACATAGGTGGGCTATAAACTTCTTGAAACATTATTTTTGGCTTTTTAGTGCATTAAAAGCGTGTGTTTAAAATATTTTTATTTTATTTTCTTCTTTTTATTGTTATTTTTGTTTTGTTTTTAGTTTTAAGTCAAATGTAATCGATCCTCTAATGACATCATCAGTTTACATTCAAGAGAAGTTAAATAAAAGCGTGTAAAAATAGGACCACTTTAGCACAGTAAGTTTCACACTTTAATTACTTCCCTTGTATCGCTACCAATTGTTTGATTGCTTCAAATCCCATTAACGAGCTCTGAGCTATTGCCTCTTCCCTGTCCCCCATTTCGGGCCTGCACCAGTTTGAGTACTAACATTCTTGTCTGTCGGAAGACACACAGTTGACCAGGTTTGGTTTTGAAACAAACATGATCAGCTGTGTCTTCCGTATATTGGTAGTTCCTTGTGCCTTGCTACGATTAATAAATATCTGGTTTCCCTTTTCTTTTTTTCAGCAACCACAACAGCGGGAGGTGGCACAAACTGTGCCGCTTTACTGGACATCAAAACACACGGGAATTCCAACTGCCCATTGGACCGTCAGTTCTTCGACATACAAAGTTGCCAGTTTGTCTGCGACTCGTCTCAGTTGGTATCACCCAAACCCAGCTTGCCGTAAGATAATATTTTTGTTGCCCCACCAGCAGAATCGGACATTTTTTCAAGGCAATATTTTCGAAACTCTCTAAAATGAAATGACACGATTTAAAGAATTAAGCTGACCTTAAAAAAAAATATATGCCTACGTTTTTATCATGTACTACTAAGTGCTATAGAAAACACTAAGGCGAGAGAGCATATGGTCACAAATTATGTAATGCGATTTTTGAATTTTCAGCGTCTTCTCCCCCACGTAACATGTGCGTAACAAAAACCCACAACATTTCAAAACCCCCTCCCCCTTGCACCAAAGCGTAACATGTCGACAACCCCCCACCCCCCTTTTTTTCTCTTTGCGTTATGTAATTTGTGAACGGCCCCTGAACTGCTTTGGTGTAAGCCTTCTGCCAGAGGATCAACCGCAGTGACGACCCCATCGCTCGTTAAGAAGGGATGAATGAAGTTCGACAAAAACATATTTATATTTTACATATTTTTAACATTTTGAATTGTGAAAAGACAATTGTCAACTCTATAAAATATGTTTTTGTTCAAGCCCAGTAACATTTATGGCTTTTTTAAAAAATCATCATCATCATTATTATCATCATCATTGTCATCATCATCATCATCAATCATTTTCTTTCCCGCTTCTTATAGACCATAGAGCACCCTCTGCAGTTAGGCCCCTTGATGGAAGCCTGCACCAAGTGTTCACATGTTCTTGCAATCGTGGTTTCTGTAGTAATATGTTTTACGTGATAAGGCTGCCAGCTTCACGCACAACCTCACATTAGGTGTAAAACATGATTGAGAGTACACTAGTGTCATTCTTTCTGTGTCTCTACGCGGGACATAGTTTTTTTTTAATTCTTTTTTTTTTTTTAATGCCGTCTACATATTGATCTGTGTTCCATAACAGTAATATATTATTTGTTTCATCAGCATATATTTACTTTGCACGTCATAAATTCCAGCATTTCTTTGTTTAATGATGTACATACGTATGTGGGTTTTTTTTAACGTGTTTTTTTTAACGATAAGACACAATCTTTCTAAAATGCAATGATATATTAGCCTGGCTTATTATCAATTGCTGAAAACGTAGAATTGTTCATTTATTGCTTCTCGTCTTTCATATTAAAATAAATTAAATCCTGCAATTTGTCCCCTTTTTGTTTTTTTGACACCTCCTCACGGCTCCAGGGGAGCCGCGGTAGCATAGTGGTTAGTGCACTGGCTTCCTAGCTCAGTGGTCTATGGTTCGATCCCCAGATGAGGTGGGATTTTTTTAGGCCGCAAACGGCTCCTGGGTCGACCCAGCCCCAAATGGGTACCAGAGCAACTCTGGGAAGGTTAAGGCGGCCGGCGTGATGCTGACTACATCACCCCTAGTGTGCCGACGGTCAAGAAAATATGGGCCTAACACCATATTCCCAATATGCCTCAATGGGCGTGTAACGGGATCCTTTTTTTTTTTCAGGCATTATCTGTTTCTTACTTTTGGCCGAATACCATCAGCAACCAAGAATTACTTATTCGGAGTAATCAGGAGGACATGCACACCATCATAGCTGGCAGACGCTGGAGTTGGGTTGGCCACGTCCTCAGAAGGGACCCTGATACCATTACAAGAACAGCTATGCGAAAGAGAGGCCAACCGAAAACAACTTGGCGGAGAACTGTGGAGGCCGAGATGCAAAGAATGAACCAGAGTGAGTTGGGGCACTGTACGATGGATGGCCGCCGACCGAACAAAGTGGAGTCAGTTTGTTGCTGCCCTTCAAGACGCCACCAGGCGTGATGGCCACTGACTGCTTTGACGGTTGGTGGCTATGGATCAAAGAAGAAGAAGAAGACGACTTTTGTTCCGTTTGGTTTGACTTCAAACGACCAACCCCAAAAAAAATAATTTAAAAATTCAGATGTATTTGGCTGTACAATGGACGTCCGCGTATAATAACAGGCACGCATGGTGCGAACTGCACAGCAAATGGTTATATTATAAGGCCACTGATGTTCACATAACAACCGCAACTTGGCATAGCAAGCTGCGTAATACTGTATGTTTCTCTTGTTTAACATGCAGCTTATATACAGTAGAACTCCATTTATCCGAACCCCAATTATCCGAACATCCAATTATCCGAACACTTTTTCCAGAAAAAAAAAATCTGACGCCACCAGTCACGTTAGACTACAGTTCTGAATCTTTTGATGCGGCAAGCTTCAAATGTGTGCAAACAATTTGTAGACAATGAGATGGGCTAATGGACGGTCGCTTACGTACAGGAAGTCAGTTAGATCATAAAGTCAGTTAATATCTGGTTTACCAATCCAGTGTACGTGTGCGTTCTAGGCAGAACACTGGCTAAACAGACAGTTCAACTTAAAATAATTGTGTCTGCTACTACAGCAGAATAATTTTGGTGTACACGTATTTCTCTGTGCGATCTGGCATCTTCCAGTAGGCCTAAAGCATATAAAAGGAACCGCAATGTTTTGTCAATTGAAACGAAAACAAAAATTATCAAGAGACTAGGAAAAGGTGAAACTGTGTCTTCATTTGCGAGGATTTTCAATGTTGGGAAAGCTACCGTCTCTGACATCAAAAGTAACAAGGATAAAATTATGAGTTTGGCATCGAAATTGGATAGTGAAAATGGGTCGAAGAAACATAAAACCATGAGAAATGCGAAAGATTTGAAATTGGAAGAGGCTTTGTATATATGGTTTGTGCAAAGAAGAAGCAAAGGGGAACCTATCTCTGGCTCTCTATTGTGTGAAAAGGCACTTCAGTTCAACAGTCAACTTGACGGTCCTCCTGACTTTAAGGCTAGCCAGGGATGGTTAAGAAACTTTAAATCTCGTCATGGCATACGAGAATTGGGGATTCAAGGGGAATCTTTATCTAGCGATGCAACTGCCGCTGAAAATTTTAAAGAAACATTCTTGGCTTTTTTGGAAGAAGAAGGTTATTTACTCGATGATGTGTATAATGCCGATGAGACTGGCTTATACTGGAAATCATTGCCTCAAAAATCACTTGCATCTCAGCGCGAAGCAGCTGCCCCTGGGTTTAAAAAGTGCAAAGAGAGAGTAACAATTTTGGTAGCGGCGAATGCCAGTGGAAGTCATCGTTTACCGGTGCTAATGATCGGCAAAGCCAAAAAACCACGTTGTTTAAAGAATGTGACATGTCTCCCATTGTTCTACAAAGCACAGAAGAGTGCTTGGATGAATAGTGAAATATTTCTTGATTGGTATACAAATCAGTTCATCCCAAATGTGAAGAGGTTGAAAGAACAAGAAAAGAAAACTGGAAAAGTAATTCTTCTACTGGACAATGCACCATCTCATCCAGAGACGGATACATTGAATGCAGTTGATGCAAATTTTAAAGTAATTTTTCTGCCTCCCAATGTAACAGCACTGATTCAACCAATAGATCAGGGTGTTATAGCAAAGCTTAAAAAGATATACAAGAAGGAAGTCCTGCGTCGTTTATTGTTGGCTGAAGATGAAGAAAGTGTGGTGGCGTTTTTCAAAAAGCTTAATCTCAAAGACTGCTGCTATATGTTAGCTGATGCTTGGACCACCCTGTCACAAGATAATCTCAACAAGGCTTGGAATAGATTGCTTGGGAAAAAAGGAGGAAATGAAACTACTGCAGTGGACACAAATGATGATTGTATAAATGAAGTTGTCGAACTGTTTCAAGCAATACCCGGATTTTCGGACTGTGACAAAGATGATGCACACTTGTGGCTAGAAGATGATAATGATTCTGGTTTTCAGTTTTTGAATGACGAAGAAATTTTGTCTTTTGTGCAAGAAGAAAACCAAATACATGTAGTGACCGATGATGACGACTCTTCAGAAGTACATGATGTACTTGTAGATTATGAAGAAAACCCAAAACGTCGACCAAGTCCTGAAGAGCCGTTTATAGCACTAGAAACAGCGATGGCTTGGTACGAGCAAGAAGATGACAGCTGTCCTACACAGCTTCTGCTGTTGAAGAGAATGCGGGACTTAGCAGCCAAAAGCAGACTATCCAGTTTGGTGCAAAAGAGGATTCCTCATTATTTTAAATAGTGGGCTACATCTGTGCAAGTACATGTATACGTAAGTTGCGCCTGGTTTTGAATCTTTTGTAATGTTATTTTAAAAACATTTCTCTTTCTTAACAAAAATAATTAATACAAGTAGTACATGCACTGCAGTGTAATGAAAGATTTTGGTGACACAGTGATCTAATACAGTGTGGGTATTATTATTACAGTACAAGTAAATATGTTTTATAGTGTATTTTCCTTGTGATTGTTAATTATTGTTAGAAATATGTGTACATGTACTCTGTGATGATATCCGATATTTCACCGATCAAAGTATAGCATCTAGTAGTTTGTAGGTATAAAATAACATAGGTATTACCACACCACCAAAATACTAGAGTTTTCTCGGTTCCTACAGGGTTAACATAGGAAAAACGATAGTAGAATAAATGCCAATGTGACGTCACAGACTTGCAAGCCTTTAACCAACATGCACGCGTGAAAGTTAGTGTAGTTAGAAATCGTGTATTTCTTGGAAAAGACAAGGGAGAGAACGGGGGAAATGCATAGAGCTCGTTTGAATGTTAAAACTGAAACTAAATGGCCAAAACGAACGAAAGGAAAAATAAAGACTAAAAATGAAGATTAAAATGCTACTAATTAGTTGTTAAATATATAATATTCTTTAGTCTAAATATATTATCTTAATGTAAAAAGAAAGATATGTTATTTGAATAAATATAAAGGAAAGACGAAAATGGTAAAAATAATAGCCAGAAGTGTGAAACCTTATACATTAGATGACGAACGGTAGACTAAGTAAATATTTTCATTCTGGATTAACATGACTTAGATAATACTAGCGATATGGTAGAATGAAGACATATATAGACGTGCCTGGGATTTCTTTACTGAAGCTAGCCATATTGAGGCAATAGAAAGGGGTGTCTCCTGATTTGAAAATTGTAGGTTAACTTTTTTGAAAATAGACGCGTAGGAACGGAAGTCCCCTGATTGGTTGCTGAGCATAACTAAGAAAGTGAAATAAATACTCAGAAAGACGAGCGTTCCTTGCCACTTTCAATTTAAACTTTCACATGTAAAGTTAATAACGTTTACAGACAAGTGTGATCAGATGCCTTCGCTGTTCTGTTATTCAGCAGGAGATCTTGTGTGACCATTTATGGCCTGTAATTAACTTACATAGTGAAAAAATTCGATATTTCGGTAAGACCAACATTTATATAATTATTATTGTATTTGAAAATGTGTTTGCCATATTGATTATGAATGAATATTTGCAGGGGAGAGTCCCAGTCGTACAAGTGCCATTTCAACATGTTACGTACACTCATTAAATGGGGTTAGATAATCTTATAGCTTCATGTAAAAAGCCCTACAGCTTTGCTTGTACTTTGGGAGATAAAAGAACATATAAATTTATATAAAGAGTAAAGTTAACATCAAACTTTGTGTTGTTTCACCGAGTTGCTAAGAAAGATATTATCATTGTGGGGAAAGAACTTAATAAAATCCTTGCAGTTTTACTTAAAAGTTGGGATAAAGAGAGATTAATAAGGGAAAAGACTTTAATGAATAATGTTTAAGTATAGCCAGAAAATCACTGGCCATCTTTATGTAATCCATGTTATTACCTGAATGTATTTATGAAATTATAATATTGTATTAGGACTAGGAAGAAAAAAAAACAAAACATATGTTTGAGATATTTAATGATAATAGAGCACACTACCCGAGGGGGAAAATAATTATTTATGTATTATGTTCTGATTTTTGATTGGTTGATATCTGCAAACCTGTTACAAATGGAGATAGGTCAGAATATTATTTTGAGGGGAAATTAATCCTCTACTTCCAGAGTTTCTGGGTGTGAAACTGAAGTGAGCCAGTCACGTTGTTGTTCAACCCTGGTACCTGTTCGAGGCCATATGATTTGAGGGCCCTACCTTATCTTGAATCCTGAAAGCTGAGCAGTGCTGTGAGGAGGAAGACGTATAACCAGGACATCGCAGAATTTTCTACAAATATCTTAAGATAAGCCCTGTGTTTTGGGGCCTTGTGAATTCACTGAAATATTCTCCACCAGTTACTATATCAACCAGATTAAATAAAATGATGACAATATTGATTTCCCAAATATGTGCTTAATTTTGGACAAAAAGTATTACACGAAGAACACTTCCTAGTTCAGGAAATAATAGACTCTAATAGTTAAACTAATTTGTGTGTAAATATATCTTGACGTTTAATCTTTTATGAATCAACTCAATTATACTTAATACATTTGTAAAAAATTGTTCAGACCAAAATTCAATAGGGAGTTGTTTATACTTAATTGTTTATTAACCTTAAAGTGTGGTTGTTGTTATTTTCGGCACATACATTGCATATACCCTAGACACGTAGCTACACAACATCCATACATTATTTATGTAATCCAATTATCCGAACATTTGATTATCCGAACGATGCTTGGTCCCATGGGGTTCGGATAAATGGAGTTCTACTGTATATACATGCATGTATCAACTGATCCGCATCGCAAGTATGTTACTGGGGCCCGAAAGGGCAGAAGGGAAAAGTAACACTGTGTCCTGTCAAGCATGTCGCAAAAGGCAACTAGGAAGAATTGGCATGGTCTGTACAAATATTTTTAAAATACATTTTTTTTTAAAATGTAGCAACAACAAGAACAAGTTATCCTTCTTCTTCTTCTTCCTCGTTCGTCCTGAAAAGGACGTTGGTTGCGTTGTGTCTGTTTACAGCGAAGCTGCGATATCTGCGCCTTTCGGCCGACACATCCGACTTCAGTACGGCATTTTTTGGGACCGGGTTTGCCTTCCCTCTTCGATCCGTACTCTCTCAGCCAGACTGCAGTGATGAAGCCTGTTTCCAGGACCACCATTTGGAGGTGGAGTAGGGTCTTGGTCAGCTCTGGTTCGCTGACCCTGACGCAAGCAGTCAAGCTATGGGTCGCTGACTGCATTCTCTGTTGCTGCGTCTTTGGGTCCCGAACAAGTTATCCAAAGCGATCAATTAAAATAATTCATCTCAACTATCCAGGATGGAAGAAGGCCCTCAATAAAGGAGACTAAATACACAACCTTGAGAAAGCTTAAACGAGTTAGGTGTGTTGACTCATTTATTTCTAGGAGAATCTCTAGATTGGGCACAAGACGTAGAAAATCCGTAAAAGAAGAAGTCTATACTAGATTACAAAATAGCATGGACCAAACGAGAAGAAAAGACCTCACAGTTTTGATGGGTGACGTAAATGAAGAGATAGGAGCAGATATTCACAGCTCTAAAGAAATCATGGGAAACATAGAACTGGGACAAAGTATGCGAATGGAGACATAGCCATAAACTGCTGTGCTTCATATCAACTTGCTGCAGGAGGAAGGATGTTTTCACACACAAAGTAGCACATTAAGCAATTGTGATATCACTAGACCACAGAACAGAACATACAATTGATCAAAATGCATAAACAATAGCTTTAGATCATCATAATAAAGTATAAAAGCATGTCGAGGAGCAGATGTGGCTTAAGATCACCATCTTCTGTTAACCAAAATAAACTAAGAAGGTACACAACAACACATAGCTACAAATAACAGCTTAAAATGGATTATCTCAGACATTAAGAAAGAAAAGAAACAATTTACGGTTACAGTATCCAACAAGTACCAGGTGCATCAACAACTAGCAGCCAAATCTAATATAAAAGACCACTGGCAACAGATAAAAGAATATAAATGAAATAACTGGAGAAGTTCTTGAAAAAAAAATAACTCCAGCACAAAGCATGGGGAACAACATAAATAATCAATAAGATAAAATTACGAGGAAAAAAAAACACACACACACACAAAAGAAGAAAGCAGATTTAACCAGAAATAAAACGAAAGCTCCAGAGCCAAGTGTTATAAAATATATATAGACGGCAAATAAACAACTAAGAAGAAGCATTAACAAAGAGACAAGGAAATATACTCATGAGCTGATAAGAAAGGCAGAGGAAGCTGCAGCCAAAAGGCAATGTGAAGGATTGCACAACAGTACAAAGAAGCTAACAAAGAAACATAAGCAATCATATAGCTATATCAAAGAATAGTGTTGAAAAAAGCTTTGCCGATGAAAAGACCAAACGATGAGACAGACGGAACTTTTGTGGAACTTTTAAATAAGCCAGCCACCACAAAATCCCCCAGACGTTCACCCGGCTGAAAAGAATTGCACGTTAATTGTGAAAAACAATATAAGAAAGAAATGAAGAAAGCCATAAAGCTTCTAAGAAAGGAAGAAGCTGCTATCCCAGATGGTATTCCAGCTGAGGCAATCAAACCAGACACTTACACAACTACAGATATATACGGGTATATATACACACAATATTTGGTAAAGTCTGGGAGAGAGAAGAAACATCAGCAGACTAAAAGGAAAGACGTCTTGTTAAGTTGCCAAAGAAGGGAGATTTGCAAGAATGAACAAATTACAGAGGAATAATGTTACTATCAGTGTCAGGAAAAAAATATTACACAGGATCATCCTGACGATATTAAAAGAGGCCATTGACAACTAATTGATAGATCAGCAAACAAGTTTTTTTGACAAAACAGATTCTGTACAGACGAGATAACCACTCAGCGAATAATAATTGAGCAGGCTTGGAACTAAATATACCACTTGGCTTCGGATTTGCAGACTAGGCTAAGGTATTTGGTAGTTTATACAGAAAATCGCTCTGGAAATTGCTGATACATTATATAGTTCCCTTTAAGTTCATTAACCTGATAAAGAAAACATGAGGGCAACAAAAAAATTAAAAATGTAGAATTCACCATGAAGGACAATTTACAGAGCCTTTGGTCTAAAAATTGGACTGCGACAGGTATGCTTCTTGTTACCGTTTCTCTTCTTACTGTTTATAGACTAGATTATGTAAGCAACAACGTCAACACAATTAAATGGAATACGGTAGACTGACATAATAGACGATCTAGATTTTGCAGACCGTTGGCTCTTCTATCCCATAACCGTAATTGTCACGAACTATATTATAGGTGTGTCGTGAGTAGATGGTAAACAACACTAGGGGTATGAATTAACTGTCACCGTGGGGTTTGCCCGAGCATTATTCATGCTATTGTTAAAGTGAGATAAACAGTTGGAACAGCTCACAAGAAAAAATAATGAATGAAAATAATAATATTGCTAACTGACAACGGTTCAGAATACCGGCTCATGTTAATTAATAGTGAGTGATTATCTTGAGTTGTAAATAGAAAGTTCGAGAACAAGAAAAGAAAGGCTCGACTAATAAATTTAAGTAAAAAAGATTTGGGTCAGCGAATCAGAAGAGTGGCGATAGAAAAACACACCACTCGAAATGACCAGAGGTCATTAGATAACAGTGAGTCCTGAGTTGTGCTTCAGGAAGAAGGTGTGATCGCTGTGCGGACAAGATGAACCTTCTGTGATTTTACAGATAGGGTTTATGTGAATATATTTAGATGTCCCGCCATCACTACCCAGTGTTATTCTATCGGGAGATAGTATTTGATTCTGTAGTTCACAGTTAAGGTGTATTTCTGAAAGGAGATCAGCGCTTATGCTGTTTTTTGTAAGTATTGAACTATGATTATATTTTTGCACAGAGTAGAATTTTGTTTCCAGGAGAGTTGTGCAGAAGCACGATTTGTCACTTCAGTATGAGTACTTTACGACTATGTACCAAGAAAACGGATGGTTATGAGCATATAACGACTATCTGTAAAGTATCAAAAGGCTGTAAACATTTGAAGGAAACTAGAGATATTATAGAGGAGCCATATTGAACAAGGTTTGAAGTATCCAGAATTGCATATGATTTTCAAGAAAAAGTGAATGTCGACTTTTATAGAAGAACTTCAAATATGCTATCTCACTTGTAAGTATCAGAATGGTGTACATATAATTGTTTTATGCATGAGATGAATTTTGTTGCTAGGAGCAGTTATAGAGACCTGTCTGACCAGTTCGTCAAGGAAGATATTTAAGTAACAAATAAAGTATGGAATGCTAATAAAGAGCATTGGTATATGAGTAAAGAGGAGCAGGTTTTGGGAAGACTAAGGAAGTATACGGAGAAAAGAATTGGTTAAAGAGGAATACGGAAGTTACGAGACATAGAATTCATGTATGAGTACAAAGACCCAGTACAGGCGTCTATGAGAACTCTATCATTTGAATGAACCATTATACTTGTTGTTTTATTAAGTTATTAAAAGTTTTTGAAGGATCAGAGTGATTTTGATTCTATCTTTATGCGTTGCTGATCGTATGCCATGTACATTTAAACTACCACTATACGAAGTCACTATTAACATCAAAGAAGGAACTGAACGAACCTGAAGTATACAAGAAAAGGATTAGAGTATCATCCAGGAATTTACACCTCTGGCGCAGATGGCCAGTAATGATATCAACTAAATAACTTGGAAGATAACTCAGAGAGAAAGAAAGAATAGATAAAAGAAAGAACTTGTAAAACATATACGTAAGCTATGACATTAACCCCGACGCCACGTGTACAGTTCCAAGACATTTAATTGAACATTTACATAAGTCCTGAACAACAATAATATTAGGAAATAACTCTTAACTATACTTCCACGGACTGGCTGTACGGCCACACATTAACAATACACCCAACACGTTTCTATGTGCGGCATTCAATCCTCGCACGAATCCATTCACCATCCAGGTGTAAATCACTTATCACAAGTGATTGGCGGCATGCAACATCGCCATATAAATTCTACTCCAATATAGCTACAAGGCGGACAATACACAACGCCTTACTCCACAGTAGCTCCAGAGGCGGGACCAACTCATCGCTCTCCATGAACATTACCAACGTTCCACCAGGAACACTTCTAGGTGGGAAGACATCGCCTATACAACAATATGTAAGACATAATTCCTATATTTATAATCACTACTTTATCCCAACTGTCACATAATACGAGCACCCAGCTCGACCACAAAACACAGACTCGCGCGCACAGCTCGACTATCTAAACACAGACTCCCACTCGTCACACTTGGGTACTCTCTCAGCCACCCAGACTTGTTCACCAAACACGCTTTCTCCATGCGCACGCCCAAGTCACAACATGCTGACATGAAGTCAGACATAAACTCAATCCCTGAGTTAAACTTAACAAATATTAACACCCTCAGTAACCCTAACTTCCACTCACTCCATCATCCACCCATATGAAACCGTTCTGCGACAGTAATCAAATGTTAGAAGAAAAAAAAATTAAATTACTTGAAGCGAGGTCAGTGTCACTAGGTCTGAAAATACACATGGAAAAGACAAATATTCTTAGAATGTATGCGACAAATAATAGCAGGCTATACTTGGAGAAACGTCCCTAAACAATGTGGACTTGTACACTTATCATGGTAGAAATGGGGGTCTAAGTGACTAATAGGTATGGCGTCCGCCTCTAATTATAAAGATACAGGGTTCGCTACCAGTACAGCGCTAATCCCATTATAATTAATGAAGATGATTTTCAGACTCAGTGGTTCCTAATGATGGCATCCCCTCCTCCCCCCAATCTTTTGGGTAGTGAAATCGGGTGCCTAGCCTTCTCGGATAATGGTGAAAAAATAGGAGGTCCCATGTACTAGTTCCACGCGTTAAAATTATTGTTGGAAATCGTAAAGAATAGGCCATACTGCATCAGCCCTGGCAAAATTTAAAAATTTAGAAACCTACCCACCACAAAAATATTTATAGAAACCGTGATTCCTGTATCCAGACATCGGGATCCTCGCCGGTGCTACGGAGTTCATGCACTGTGCTGTGATCCTCCTTGTGTGATCAAAGGGAAGAGATCGGAACACTTGATGGAGTTGTCTGTGTGCAATGAAGATGGTCCTTAAGACCAAACCAAACAAATCGTGGTATGAATACAGACAAAGTTAGAAGAACATACAGACAAAGTTACAAGAACATACATACAAAGTTAGAAGAACATACAGACAAAGTTACAAGAACATACAGACAAAGTTAGAAGAACATACAGACAAAGTTACAAGAACATACAGACAAAGTTACAAGAACATACAGTGATATAAGAACAGAATTAAAAAAACAAAACAAAAGGACAGATTCAGACAGATACTCGCCGTCTTCGGAGAGTACCCAGTAGAGCTAGGTCGGCTCAGGAGCAATTCAGGTTATTCCATTCCAAATACCGGTAGACGACACTTTCAAATGTCCTCGCCCAGGCTTGAACCTGGATCACCCGATCGCCAGCGCAGTATGGTTTAACCATTACACCAGCGCGGCTCCCATAAAATTAAATAAAGCCTAACACAAATGTAATTCTCTTGCAGGAATCCTACACGAATCACTCTTGCAGCAGTTCTTTCTGTGGCAACTTTTTGACATGGCGATGTTGTCAGCCTCATGCACAATCTCATCTCAGTCGCCTTGTACGACATGCTTGAGAGGGCACTAGTCCTACACTTTCATTGTCTCTTCCCCAGGGGAACTATACTTTACTGTTGTAAAGGTAAAGGTAGTCCCATAGCATATACTGCCGTAGGTGAGTAAAGTGTTAGAGACTTCACTATACTAGGTCCAGAATCGAGGGTTGGGGTGTTCGGTTCCACTCCTTGCTGCCTTTTCTTTCCGTAACTCAGGAGCAGAGTCGGGTACCCATTTGCAGCTGGGAAGACTGGAGCATGATCCCGTCTGGTTTTGAACCCGGAACAACCCGTAGGTACCCATTTACAGCTGGTTAGACTGGAGTGTGTAGCCATCGTGTTTCGAACCCGCTACCCTTGCCTCGATGGACCAGCGCTCTAACCATTCTTCCGATCGGACTCGCTTCTTGTTATAATGGACGTTTATTCTACTTTGTTGTATTAAAATGCAAAAATATATGTCGTTGTTCGTGTTCTTGTAATATAATAAATAAATGTTGGTATTGCTTGTTACAGCTGGTTACGACCAAAGCCCATTATAACGACACAAACGCTCCACACCGCAAAAACTGAGTCATCTACTGGTCTTTGAATAATAACGACCATCGCTGGATAATAAATCACCGGTCGTGACCACATAATACCTGTATAAATGTGCAAGCTTGCGAAGATACATCCATCATGCCCACAGATGTTCTCTTTTTTCGGTCCGGCTGGCTGCGCTAATCCCATCAAACAAGCGTCATTGTTTTTTTGTCTTTGCGACATCGTAAGGATAGTAGTTCAGGTTATGCTTTGAGGTCACTGTTATGCGCATGCCCCCATATTCATCATCGTCTTCTTTATTCATGTACAATGCCTAGTGGCGTTGGAGATCACGTCTCTCCACAACTTCTGTCTCCAGTACAATTTATCAGTTCTTTTGTTGACTTCTTTCCATACCATGATGTCAAACTGTCCAGTATTTGCTTTCTTTGTCTTCCTGCATCTCTTTTTCCTTCAATCTTACCTGTTGTTACGGCATATTCCTACTGTCCTCTTCTCATAACATGCCCCCAAAAAAGTGGATCGCTTCTTTCTAACTTGTGAACTAAGTTTCCTTTGCGTATTGACCTCCCTCAGGACATCCTCATTACTCTTTTTGGCTGTCTATGGTATTTTAAACATTCTTCTGTAAAACTACATCTCTATGGGCTCTAGTGCTTTCCCTACTTGTTTACTAATTGTCCACGACTCACTCCCACACGTCAGGATTGGTTTTATATAAACTGAATAACTCTCTTTCTTAATTCCATTGACAAAGAACCGTTGCATAAAATACTCTTCATTTTATAGAATGTTGTGTTTGCCTCAACTATTTTGCTGTTCACTTCTGAGATGTATCTTCCATCCGTTGTTATTAATGTGCCCAGATATTTGAATCGATTGACCTGTTTTATTCATCATCATACTTAATTCGAGCCCTGGCGAAGACATTTGAAGTGTAGTCGACAAGGGACTGGCGGCTCCTGAGCCGACCCAGCTCTAATGGGTACCCTCCGAAGACGGCGAGTATCTGCCTGAATGGCGAGTGGACACCTGTCAGTGTACAGGGAAAAAAGGGATACTCACGTAAAAATCAGTCTCAGGTTAGGCATACTTACCGGAGATTCTCGCCTCGAGTAATAGCGGGCGTACGTTTAAAAAAAAAAAAAATTGATCATCATCATTCATAATTTGTCTTGTTTGTTCCCTATAGAGAGAGCCACAACGGTAGCTGGCCCCCTTGTAGGAAACCTCACCAAGCATTCCTGTGCTCTTGTAGTAATGGTTTATGTAGCAAATTAGTTTGACATGATGAGGTTGTCCGCCTCGTGGCTTAGGTTTTCTGTAAGGATGCTTTGGTCATGGCCAAAGGGCATTTTATTTCCACGTGTGATTTCTACCATGAATGTGTATTACTAGTAAGACTTACCGTCATCTGAACTCTGTTGGTTTTTTTTTTTTTTTCTTCTTCTGAAATCGGCATAATTATTTACGGCTTTACTGCAGTTTACTCTGTATACTCGTATGTTTAATAAATAAGACAGGGAAAACAAAAATAAATGCAATTGTTTGGCAAGTACCGGGTCAAATGGAGATTTTGCTATTGTCAGCTTTTTGCAGCCTCCCACATCATTTTTGTCATCGATTCTCAATTCAAGAGAATGATATTCTCTTGAATTGAGAACCCGGTACTTGCCAAACAATTGCATTTATTTGTTGCTTTTCAACAGTGAGTCCTGAAAAATTTTGACATGGACATAAAAAGTACATTTTTTTAACGAAGATGTTATTCCAAATAAATAAATAAATAAATAAAATAACAGGTCCTTCGAAAAAATTCCCCCGAAAAATTGATGAAAAATGGATTCAAACATTCAATGTTTAAAGATACATACCATATGACCTGTGGTTTATTCCGGAATACAGAGATTCCTATTAGGTTTTGTTTGGCAGTAAGCGTAAAGGAAAGTAAAGCTATCAACGTTTTGAAATTGAGCGTGGTGGGGAGATTTACTTCATCTTATTTTAGCAATATTAAACTGATGACTGGCCATTAACATACACATGTGAAATTTTGTTTTAAAAAAAATGTTGCCTCGTTTTGGCGAGAAGCGCAGTCTTTGTTCTGGAATCACTAGGGCAAGAGAGGCAGAGGCAGACCAGGGAACGCATAGAAAAGAAAGATGGAGACAGACGTGGAGGATTAGAAGGAGATATGGAAAGATCTAGAGCATATGCTCCTTAGGGCCTTGAAAGATGATGATGATGATGATGATGATGACTAGGTAACTAATTTACAATCGATTACGTTGTTGCTTTTCAATATTACCAAAAAGTAGTTAGAAAAAAAGGGAACGGTAAGATAATTGTGACGTCACGTAAGGGCGTGTCTGGGTTTTTGTGATGATATGTGACATGGGGGTGGTTGGAAAAAAAAATAGCACGACGTCATATGTGGTTTTCTACTCTTTCACGTCCGTCTCCAACTCTCTTTTCTATGCGTTCTCTGGTCTTCTTCTGCCTCTCTTGCCCATAGTCCTTCTGTAATACGAGTCATTGTTATCAAACTACCACTGGGTGGCAGAAAAGCAGCTGTACAAGTTTACCTAGTTAAGCTGCACAGTTCCATACAAGTATGGTCTCTAAATTCCAATTACCTGTCTTGGAAGTGGTCTGCTTCATCTTGTTATGGAGATGTTCCGGTATTTCTTTCATATTTATAAAGTTTCAGATGAATGCAAAAGCAGAATTTAATTTATTGTGGTTAAAGTAAAGTAAAATATGAAACATATCCTTTTTTTCAATTTAGTAAGTGACTGACTTGTTCTATTTATCGGCAATAAAATCTCACTGTGCCAAACGGAATATTGTGATCAAACGTCAACGAGAAAGATAAGAACAAGAAATATAGAGAGATAAATATAACTGGGTTGGATCCGAGAGCTTATGCATTTGCCTTTGTGGCGAGAGGTTTTATTTGGCTGTATGATCAGTATAGTACTGAAAATTACAGAAATAGAATTTCTGCAGAAAATGGTGAAGTCCCAGTGTCTGAGAGAACTACTGGTATCACAAATTAGTTACGGCTGTGAATGTTCTGATCTCGAAACAATAGTAGAGAGGAGACCGACATAAAGTGCCACCTCCGCTGTGTTACTAACTGTGATATTAAACAAAACAAGGAAACAGATTTTTACTTAACAATGATAAAATTGACAAGTCGTTCAAAATACAATTTCCTTATATTTTATTTAGTATATACACTATCTACTCTTGTGCTGAAAGGTGAATGTTGAAAAATGGAATGTAATGAATTTGTAACCCAACGGGCTGATCACCCGTTTGCCAGTCACTTTGATTATGGAAACAACGGCAAACGGATTGATTTGTCGTTGCCCTAAAGACGCCATTAGGCGTGATGGGAACAACGGCAGAGAAAATCTATTCGCTGTTGCCCTTAAGACGCCACTAGGCGTAATGGCCACTGACTGCTTTGCCGGTCGTTGGCTAAGGACGGAAGAAGAAGAAGAAGAAGAATTTGTAAGTTTACATATGATTTACAAATATTTATATTTATATAGATAAGTAAATAAATATTACAACAAGTTTTCCAGTTACAGGAACAAAAAATTATATCAGCTGTTCTGTTACTCAATTATAGTACATGTATCAGCTGTGCTGTTAATTAAGGATATAACACTTATCAGCTATGCTGTTATTTTCGTATATTTTATCCACTATGATCTTATTATTGTCTCTTGCTACGCTAATTCACGTTTTCTTCATTGACTTAGATTTTGCTCACAATGCCGACAGAAATGGTACTAATGTGTACTCATCTCTTAGAAGTGCTGTCCTTCTTGGTTAGGTTGACACAAAACACCAGATGTTGATCGTTTCGTTAGCCCACCCAAGACTGAGGGGGACTAAAGATGTAGAGTCTTGACAACCTCTATGCTCCTGCGGAGTTCCAGGCAGCTGGATTGACGACCCAGGATCTCAGTTTTTATGACACGTATAAACCTGTAACAAGCAAAAATAGGGGCTAATTTCTGTCCTCAAACCCACCTATTTCTATTGTATATGATATGAGCGTGTCTCAGTGTTTGCATGTAGGATGAATGACAACATGGCTCAGTATGATTTAGCAATAGCGAGACAAGACAGGTGTCTACTTGCAAAACATTCTTTCTGATAAACTAATACATGGATATCATTCAATAATATAAATTCAATGCATGAATACATTCAATAATATAAATTCAATACATGAATACATCCCATAATATAAATTCAATACATGAATACATCCAATAATATGTACACTAGGTGTGATACAACCATTTACTTCCCCCTATAATATACCAGGCCCTCTCTGACGAGTGATATACAAGCTGGTAACATATATCCTAACAATAACGTTATGTTCTTATGATAGGAGTATATGCGACGAGGACTGTTTGGTGATATATCAGGTTGGAGTTATAGGAGATAATAGATTGGAGTTAGATGAGACAATAGATTGAGTCCTACCAAGGACTGTTTTGGTTATATTTCAGTTGGTCTGAGATAACAGATTGAAGTATAGGAGACAATAGGTTGAGTCCTAACAAGGACTGTTTTGGTTATATGGCAGTTGGTCTTATCGGAGATAATAGACTGAAGTCATGTGAGACAATAGATTGAGGTATGAGTCCTATTAGTCTATGTCTATTCAATCATAATAGGAAATACAATCATTATACTTAATTTCCCCAAGATACAATCAGTAACCTGATAGGTAGTATAAATGACACACAACAAATACCAACATTATAGACCTGCTGAAAGCCTATTTTCCCAAAGGTTATCGTAAATATATTTACCCTCTAAGATTCAAACCGGCCAGATTTTGACTCGACTTTTAGCAAAGCAGGCTGCAGGTCATTGCACTCCAGGTAAGCTATAAATCAAGGTGACAAAAGCCCTCTTCAGTCGGTCGGTATCTCTGGCGCCGTGTCGGTGATGTGTGATTATGCATAAAATCCGCCCGATTATATAGGTAGGTGAATTCTTAAGCAAGGCTTTCGGTTGGTTCCTGGCGGAGCAAAATGATTGGTTTCCTCCGGTTTGGTACCTGGTCTCATACAGCCTAATTTTATTCAGTTTTATATCGCCATCTTGCGTGAACAAGATGGCCGTTAATTTATTCTGTCTCAGAGACTGGTGAACGTTGCTCGTTGATTGGTTGAAGCAAATCTGTATCTCGACATAGTGATTAACAAAGTAGTGGGTTACACTCGTTTCACGACATAGCCCCCTCCTTTCCTAGCTGTGACTTGTCATAGCTGACGTGTAAACCCCTGCTGTGGTTAATCCTTTTGCGTCTGTCCTTCCAGAGTACTAGGGTGTCGACTTAAAAAATCAGCCCCTGCATTGTCTCTTCCCGGAATGTAATTCACGGTAAAGGAATAAGGCGCAAGAAGCAGACTCCACCTTAACAATCTCGAATTAAACTTTTTAGATGCAGCCAAGAAAGTTAAAGGTTGGTGATCGCTTTGGACAATGAAGTGTGTCCCATACAGATAAGGTGAAAATTTGTTGATGGATCAAATTAGAGCTAAACATTCTTTCTCTATGGTCGAGTAGTTCAATTCAGCTGCATTCAGCTTCCTACTGGCGTAGGCGACTGGTAAAAGTTCCTCCGGCTGGGCTTTTGATTTCTGCAAGAGAGTTGCACCCATACCTATACTGCTAGCGTCCGTCCTTAATACAAATTCCTGTGTGATATCGGGTAGAGTAAGGATGGGTTTGCTGGTGAGTTTTGCTTTTAGCTCTGTGTAAGCTTTTTCACAATCAGCATTCCATTGGATTTTGTCCGGCTGTCCTTTCTTCGTTAAGTTAGTTAACGGTGCACACAGAGAGTTAAAGTGGGGTATGTACTTCTGATAGAACCCACATAATGACACGAATGATCTCACATCTTTCTTCGTTTGAGGTCTGGGTGCCTTCTTTAACTTCTCTATATTCTTTGGGTCAGGAGACATATGACCTGTAGAAATAGTGTGACCTAAGAATTCCAACTCCTTACAACCGATATAGCACTTGGTTGGACGTGCAGTCAATCCAGTGGCTCTCAGTCTGTCAAACAACATGGAGAGCGCTACTATATGCTCTTCAAATGTGTTTGTAGCAACAAGAATGTCATCCATAAAGTTAGTGATATGGGGATTTTGTAGAGGTTCCAACAATTTCCTCATCATTCTTGAAAAGATACTTGGAGCATTTTTCAGCCCAAAGGGTAGTACATTAAACTCGTAGTGTCCGTCTGATGTACTAAATGCCAGCATTTTCCTAACTTCTGGTTTCACTGGTATTTGGTAGTATCCCTTGCTTAGATCTACCTTCGATAAATACCTAGCCTTACTCAGTGTAGAGAACAGCTGGTTGGTGTCAGGTAATGGGTCCACCTGAGATTCTGTGATCGCATTAAGCTTCCGGTAGTCAATACATAACCTGTTTTCACCACTCGGTTTTCTCAATAGCACCACACTTGAGCTATAGGGAGAGTCTGACTTCGAGATAATTTTCTCCTTCAACAGATAATCAACTTCCTCCCTTAGTGCTTGGGCTTTCGCATAGGGTATAGGGTATGTTCTCATGCATACTGGTGTAGGGTCTGTAACCTTCATGTCATACTCTAACAGATTCGTACGACCTGGCTTATCTCTGAGCACATCAGCATGGGTTTCCAACACTTTCTGAACCCTCTTCTTCTGCTCTGGAGTTAAATGTTCACTAATATTTACTTGAACATAATCCTCTGTAGTTGTGAGTGGATACTCCATAGAGTGAAGTGGTTCACCGTGCATTTCTCCCAGTGTTGCTGGTGCAGTCCTATGCTTAGGAGCTACTCTTTGGCATTCTGGACAGGATCTTACATATCTTTTTATGTCCTCTGTAATTCCTGGCCAAAAGTAGTGACAGGCTATCCTTTGTCCTTGGCCCTATTCCCATATGTCCACTGAAGGGTATAGCATGTCCTAGCGTCATAACCTTCTCCCTGTAAGATTTTGGCACTACAAGCTGTCCATGCCCTTTAGGTCCTGTTCCAGCTTTTCTGTATAGTAGGCCATTCTTCATATACATGTCTCCTTTCTCTGTAGGGTTATGTGCTTTAGGCAATTTGCCAAAACAAGGCTTCAGTGTGCTATCTGCTGCCTGAGCCTTTTTCATCTCTTCTGGATGAGTATTGATAGGATTCTCCTCCATTTTCCTGGAGCTTTCCCTGGTCTGGACTGTTGCCATAACTACAGGTTTTATAGGTTCTCCAAGGAAAACATACCTACACCCCAAAATCAAGGGGTAAATAGGGTCGTCCATCACTGCTGCTTTGATTTCTCCTTCCACATAGCGAGATCTTATGTTGATTCGAGCTATGGGTAGTGTCATGGTTCTTGCTCCCTTGGTCGGTCCTCTGATTTCCACTGTTTCTGTGGTTATCTGGTCAGGACTCACTAGAGAAGAGCACACAACTGAATCAAAGTCCAATCCTGTGTCATATAAACACAGTACTTGAGTGCCATTCACGGTCACTTCCTCACAGACAGGGGGATGATGGAAGTCCTTTTGACTTACTGCCATTTCCTTCCTTCCCTGATTCCCTGTTGTAAGACATGCAGCATGATGAGGAGGATTCTTCCTTCTGCAGTCCGCAGTATTGTGGTTACTCATTAGACAAGTTTTACACCACTTTCCTTCCTTCCGGTAAGGTGTCTTATCCGATCTTAGAGGGTTTTTGTCCTTTTGGTCAAATCTTTGTTTGTTCCTTGTGGTATGGTCCTTTTGTTCATATTTGGTATAGTTTTGTGATGATTTGAAGTTTTCACCCTGCTTTTTCCTATTTCCTAATACTTCTGCCTGAGCTGCTTGATATATCTCAGCAACAGTTACAATATCTTCCAATCTCTCTGCTCCTTGTTCCATGATAAACTTCCTCATTTCTTGAGGCATGGACTCTTTCACTTGCTCCATCATCATCATTTCCTTCAGATCCTGACACTTTCCTAAACTACTCCATTTTCCCAAATAGGTTTCCAATCTAGCAGAGAATTGGTGATAGTTTTCTCCTGGAAGAAGTTTAGCTGTTCGGAATTTCTTTCTATATGATTCTGAGTTCTTTTCATATCTCACAAGCAGTGCCTGTTTCAGGATTTCATAATCTTCCTGGTCATCTCTTGAGAGCTTTAAATATACATCGTAGGCCACACCTCTCAATCCCTGAGATAGTTTAAGACTCCATTTTTCTTTCACTAAGCCATAGATAGTGGCTAGTCTTTCGTATATATCCAGGTACGACTCAATGGCGTCTTCTTTCTCAACAAATGGGTCCAGATGAAAATTCATGGCCCCACTTGAGGTGCTCTGGCTGGAGCTACTCTCAGAGTGAGGTGAGCTACCACCATTATTGCCAGTATTTGCCTGAATTTCAAGCTCTTTTAATCTCAACTGATGGTCTTTCTCTGCTTGTAATTTCCTTTCCTCATTTTCAGCCTCCCATTTCTTGGCTTCAATTTCTAATCTTTTGGTTTCTCTCTCAGCTTCCAGTCTTTTGTCTTCTCTCTGAGCTTCCAATCTTTTGTCTTCTCTCTCAGCTTCCAGTCTTTTGGCTTCTCTATCAGCTTCCGCTCTTTTGGCTTCTCTCTCAGCTTCCGCTCTTTTGGCTTCTCTCTCAGCTTCCGCTTGCAACCGCCTTTCTTCAGCCTCTAATTTCTTTGCTTCTCTATCAGCCTCTAATTTCCTTGCTTCAGTCTCTAATTGCAACTTTCTTTCTTCCCTATCCATATGTTTGTCCACTTCTGTTGTGACATACTGAGTGAGAGCATCACCTGTCATATTTAATTCCTTAACCATCTGCATGACCGCAGTTCTGAACTTCACTAGATCAGCCATGGCGTTACTTAGATAGGGTATGTATATCCACTATAACCAAGTTATTGTAATTAAACTTAATTACTTTAAATGAACAAAAAATTTCCGTGCAACTTTGTGAGCATCAACTATTTACTGAGTACTAAATGGTACTCCTCCTAAGAAAATATTGGTTTAAAAATCCTAAAAAATAATTTTTTTCCAAAATTATATTTCTTATGTTATCTATGGATGGCACAAGATAGAGTGTAGATAGATGAATAGACTAAGTATGGCTCAAGATATACAGAAATATCCCAGGAACGAGCCCCCAGTGTGGCGAGAGGTTTTATTTGGCTGTATGATCAGTATAGTACTGAAAATTACAGAAATAGAATTTCTGCAGAAAATGGTGAAGTCCCAGTGTCTGAGAGAACTACTGGTATCACAAATTAGTTACGGCTGTGAATGTTCTGATCTCGAAACAATAGTAGAGAGGAGACCGACATAAAGTGCCACCTCCGCTGTGTAACTAACTGTGATATTAAACAAAACAAGGAAACAGATTTTTACTTAACAATGATAAAATTGACAAGTCGTTCAAAATACAATTTCCTTATATTTTATTTAGTATATACACTATCTACTCTTGTGCTGAAGGGTGAATGTTGAAAAATGGAATGTAATGAATTTGTAAGTTTACATATGATTTACAAATATTTATATAGATAAGTAAATAAATATACTCAAGACCTAATCTTCACACTCAGACAGCTGAGTGAAAAGGCCCTTGAGTATAAGAGTGAGATCCATCTTTGTTTCATAGATCTGGAAAAGGCGTTTGACAGGGTCCCCTGGAGCAAACTTTGGGACTGTTTGGCAAGGAAGAATATTCCAGCACCTCTGATTCATGCTATACAGAGCTTCTACAAGTCTTGCAGAAATTATGTGAGGACAGCAAACCATAAGTCAGAAGAGTTCAGGACCACCACTGGTGTAAGACAAGGTGATATCCTATCACCTTACCTCTTCATAATCCTTATGGACGATGTCATCAAGGCATGTAAGGAGAGAACAAGAAAGTATTCAGTGGGGTACTGGAAGATGAGACAGGTCTATATTTCTGAGCTGGCATTTGCTGATGATGTTGCCCTGATTGCTAAATCAGAGGCACATCTCCAATCCAACCTGCAAGTCTGGAAGGAAGAGCTGGAGAAGAGAGGGATGGTCATAAGCAGCTCTAAAACAAAATCCATGGTGATATCACGAGAAGAAAGAAGACATCAGATTAAGCTGGGAGAACAGGTCCTGGAGCAGGTCGACCACTTTAAATATCCCTGAGCTATTATAGACCGAAAGGGAGGCATCAAAGAAGAGTTGGCCACTCGAAAAGCAGCAGCTGGGAGACTTTTTAAGGCATAAATCGAGGATTCCTCAGCAAGAGAGAGGTTGGTAAGAAAACGAAGATGGCTGTATACCGCTCCAACTATGCCCCAGTCTTGCCATATGGATGCGAGTCGTGGGCAATGACTACAACCCACAAAAGCCAGATCCAAACCTCAGAAATGAGGTATCTGAGGAAAGTGGTTGAAGTAACAAGAAGAGACATGGTCCGCAACCAGATGATCCGTCAAGGCCTAAAATCCCATCCGCTGCAGACCCAAATAGAACAGTCCCAACTAAGATGGTTTGGCCATGTCTGCAGAATGGGAGAAGATCGGCTACCACGACAAGCATGGGAATCAAAGAGCCAGGGATCCAGACCTCCAGGACGACCCAGAGTCCGCTGGGAGGACAACATTAGACAATCTTTGAAGGACCGAGGACTAGAATGGAACCAGGCCAGGAAGAAGACAGCTGATAGAATGGTCTGGCGCTCTCTCTTCCAAACCTCTACACCTCACGGTAGAAGGGGAACGACTAAGTAAATTAGTAAGTAAACAAATATTACAACAAGTTTTCTAATTATAAGTACAAAAAATTATATCAGCTGTGCTGTTATTCAATTATAGTACATGTATCAGCTGTGCTGTTAATTAAGGATATAACACTTATCAGCTATGCTGGGAGCCGCGCTGGTGTAATGGCTTCGGCGTTGTACTGGCGACCAGGTGTCATGGTTCAAACCCGGGCGTCGGCGTTTGAAGAAATGTTTACGGCCGGAAATTTGACTGAATAGCCTGAACGGCTCCTGTGATAAACCCTCTGTGGATGGGAAGGAGCGAAGCTCCTGACCGGGTTGGAAGGAAAGTCCTCAGGTTCCCCAGCCTCGCAATGACATGTCATTGGGCCGAAGGGCCGAAAGCCCAAGTGCTGCTGGTTAAGAAAAAAAAAAAAAAAAAAAAAATCAGCTATGCTGTTATTTTCGTATATTTTATCCACTATGATCTTATTATTGTCTCTTGCTACGCTAATTCACGTTTTCTTCATTGACTTAGATTTTGCTCACAATGCCGACAGAAATGGTACTAATGTGTACTCATCTCTTAGAAGTGCTGTCCTTCTTGGTTTGGTTGACACAAAACACCAGATGTTGATCGTTTCGTTAGCCCACCCAAGACTGAGGGGGACTAAAGATGTAGAGTCTTGACAATCTCTATGCTCCTGCGGAGTTCCAGGCAGCTGGATTGACGACCCACGATCTCAGTTTTTATGACACGTATAAACCTGTAACAAGCAAAAATAGGGGCTAATTTCTGTCCTCAAGCCCACCTATTTCTATTGTATATGACATGAGCGTGTCTCAGTGTTTGCATGTAGGATGAATGACAACATGGCTCAGTATGATTTAGCAATAGCGAGACAAGACAGGTGTCTACTTGCAAAACATTCTTTCTGATAAACTAATACATGGATTTGTTGTTCGCTGATGATGCTGCAGTCGTCACTCAAAGCCAACAGGAGCTTCAGAGCTTGATGAATCGCTTCACTAAAGCATGCAAGGACTTAGGCCTCACAATAAGTCTAAAGAAAACGAATGTGCTGAGTCAGGATGTGGGTGCTGCACCAGTTATCCCTATCGATAACTATGAATTGGCAGTGGTGCACCACTTCACATACCTAGGGTCTACCATCAATGACAAACTCTCACTGGATACAGAAATCGACAGCCGCATTGGCAAAGCTGCAGCTACCTTTGCCCGCCTCACATCGCGTGTTTGGGGAAACTCTAAACTCACAATGAAGACCAAAGCTGCGGTATATAATGCCTGCGTCACCAGCACACTCCTATATGGCAGCGAGACCTGGACGACCTATGCTAAGCAAGAAAGAAGGCTCAATACCTTCCATTTGCGCTGTCTACGCCGCATCCTCGGCATCTCGTGGAAAGATAAAGTGACAAATGTCGAGGTGTTGTCACGTGCTGGCCTTCAAAGTATGTATACGCTTCTTAGACAGCGCAGACTTCGCTGGCTTGGCCATGTTCGCCGCATGGAAGATGGTCGCATCCCAAAAGATATCTTCTACGGACAATTAGCAGATGGCAAGAGAACAGTTGGGCGACCACAGCTGAGGTTCAAAGATGTGTGCAAGAGAGATATGAGGGCACTGGACATGGATCCAGCAACATGGGAGGATGAAGCTGCCGATCGCACTAAGTGGCGATGCTATTTACGACGCCACCTCAGATTGGGCGAAGAGAGGCTCACACAAGAAGCAGAGGTGAGGAGAAAACGTCGAAAGGAGCACCAGGAAAATAAGCAGCTGAGGGCTGTCACCTCAGGGGCGCATTCCCATAGTCAGTTATGACTGAAGGGGCTATTATTATTATTATTATTATTATTATAATACATGGATATCATTCAATAATATAAATTCAATGCATGAATACATTCAATAATATAAATTCAATACATGAATACATCCCATAATATAAATTCAATACATGAATACATCCAATAATATGTACACCTAGGTGTGATACAACCATTTCCTTCCCCCTATAATATACCAGGCCCTCTCTGACGAGTGCTATACAAGCTGGTAACATATATCCTAACAATAACGTTATGTTCTTATGATAGGAGTATATGCGACGAGGACTGTTTGGTGATATATCAGGTTGGAGTTATAGGAGATAATAGATTGGAGTTAGATGAGACAAGAGATTGAGTCCTAACAAGGACTGTTTTGGTTATATTTCAGTTGGTCTGAGATAACAGATTGAAGTATAGGAGACAATAGGTTGAGTCCTAACAAGGACTGTTTTGGTTATATGGCAGTTGGTCTTATCGGAGATAATAGACTGAAGTCATGTGAGACAATAGATTGAGGTATGAGTCCTTTTAGTCTATGTCTATTCAATCATAATAGGAAATACAATCATTATACTTAATTTCCCCAAGATACAATCAGTAACCTGATAGGTAGTATAAATGACACACAACAAATACCAACATTATAGACCTGCTGAAAGCCTATTTTCCCAAAGGTTATCGTAAATATATTTACCCTCTAAGATTCAAACCGGCCAGATTTTGACTCGACTTTTAGCAAAGCAGGCTGCAGGTCATTGCACTCCAGGTAAGCTATAAATCAAGGTGACAAAAGCCCTCTTCAGTCGGTCGGTATCTCTGGCGCCGTGTCGGTGATGTGTGATTATGCATAAAATCCGCCCGATTATATAGGTAGGTGAATTCTTAAGCAAGGCTTTCGGTTGGTTCCTGGCGGAGCAAAATGATTGGTTTCCTCCGGTTTGGTACCTGGTCTCATACAGCCTAATTTTATTCAGTTTTATATCGCCATCTTGCGTGAACAAGATGGCCGTTAATTTATTCTGTCTCAGAGACTGGTGAACGTTGCTCGTTGATTGGTTGAAGCAAATCTGTATCTCGACATAGTGATTAACAAAGTAGTGGGTTACACTCGTTTCACGACAGCCTTACCCACCCCAGAGTGTAACGAGCGTGACAACCGTTTTTAGTTTCTTTGCCTATACACTAATTTGTATTTATAAAATAAAAAGGTAAAGGATCCCGTTACAAGCCCATTGAGGCATATTGAGAATATGGTGTTAGGCCCACATTATCTTGATCATCGGCACACTAGGGGTCAACATCACGCCGGCCGCCTTAACCTTCCCAGAGTTGCGCTGGTACCCAATTTTTGAGGCTGGGTCGACCCCGGAGCCGTTTGCGGTCTAAAAAATCCCACCTCAACTGGGGATCGAACCATGGACCACCGAGCTAGGAAGCCTGTGCACTAACCACTGCGCTACCGCGGCTCCTTTATTTGTATTTATGCTTCTTTCATTTTCAAGCAATGCTGTACTTTTAACTTGCAATAACAATTACAAACCCACCCACTCTGTCAAGTTCCCTGACTGCATTTTTTTTTAAAACATAAAATCCCGTTGTGATAAGAGGTTTTGATGTTACTAAATATAGGCTATCCTGGACAAATAGATGTATCAGAGGATACCAGGATAGTGTCAGATAAGAGACTGGTCTTATAAGTAATACCCCCTTCTCTGAAAAGAGCAAGGGTGTATAGACAATCCAGGTGAGGTCAGACTATGTAAGTTCCCAGAGTAAAGACTGATGATGATGAAGTTCTCTGGGTCCCTAACTGTCACCCCTTTAGATCAGGACTAAAGAATCTGTGTGGTGTGTTATGGCAAGGTGTCTAGGGTAATGTATTTAATTTCAAAACAGAACTTTAACTCAATGAAAATCAAGTAAATAAGACTGTTTGAAAAGTTTAGATATATATATAGAGAGAGATATATACAATTTAATGTTCCTGTACCTCAAACTTTTGGGTCAGGAATTCTCAAAATCAAGAAATGTGTATTTACAAAATGGAACTAAATATGTTGGACACTCTGTCCATGTCTTTTAAACAAAAGAGGTCACTGAAATGTCTACACCCAGTTCTTGTTTCTATGCTTGATAATACTACTATTCTGTAATTGGAAGGTCTGTTGTTTTCATCCCTCCAAGGTAAAGTTTATTGTGTGGAATTGGATTTGAATGAACTATCATGTGCCTGTTGTGAAGGACTTATCTTGAACTTTATTGATACAGTTGGCTCATAAGTATTCAGGTTCACCAAAACGTTGTGCCTCCTGGACGAAGATGAGTTTAGCTGCAGATTATAGTATGAGCATTCAACTCCCTCGTGTTCTTCTTCCCCAGGTTTCTGCAACAACTAGGTCTTTGTAATTCAACCTGGAATAAGAAGGAAAATTTCCTCCCATATAGAGCTTGTCTATATTAATTCCACACCTAATCACTATGAAAACTTACCTTGGTCAGTCATGTGTGCTGACCATTCGCACCAGACCTTAAATTCCGTTGTCTACAATCAGTTTTGTGTAGTTTTTCTTCTTTAGTGGTAATTCAAAGCCACTGTCCATCATACAGTGTGTGTCTTCCATACAATAAGCAGGGATGTACAATACATATCTTGTGACCTGTTGATTATTTCTTTCTAGCATTCCATACATGGTTTTACATGTTATTTGAACAATGTGTCACCCCCAACGGCAATATCAATTTGTTTCTACTGCACTTACAGTCGCAAAAATTTGTAAGGCCAATTTGCCAACCTTTTCACAATTTTTCACTCCGAATAAAACTGCTTTAGGCATATTCCTACGTAGGTCATCGTGACATAACATCTCCTAATAGCAGTATCGAAATAAAATATGGCCCACAGCCTGTGGCCTACATGTCAATAAATTATACAAATAAACTTATCTATCTTACCCTCAAGTAAGGAATCTTCACACACTCAAGCTAACAGCCAGTAAAGGCTCTAGCACTTGTGCACACAGTACAGACGGCAAAGGCCTGTCCCTTCTGTCTTTTTTCAAGCAGGTCAGCTTGGCATGGAAGCTTGCGATTTATGTCGGACTATACAAGACGTTGTTAATTTTTATCACCCTACCCTCAACCAATCAGAAGGAGAGTCCAAAAAAATAATAACTATTTTCCGAAACTATAAGCTTGAGCGATTTTAAGCATAAGTGTCTAATCTGACCGAACTTGTTTATTTTATATCATAGTTATTTGTGAACCGATTTTAATTATCAAAAGTGATAAATAAACGGCCAATTATTCTCTATCGTTCTATATAGTTTTCCTTTAGTTATTCCTTTGCATTCAAATGGGGTTAATTTTTTTGTACTTAAATTTGATCTTAACCTGATGTGAAAATATTACTAAATAAATTTTTCTACATCAAGATAATTTTGTATGAGGGAATCTCTATGGGTATATGTTAAGCAATATCAGCGCTATAATTTGAGATATCCCTTTTATTTTAATTATCTTTAGTTATCAAGAAATAAATGATTTAAGTTCGGTCAAAAACGCAAAATAGGCATTATTTCTACTTCAACCAAACTTTTCTTGTCATTACAAAAAAGAGGTAACGATTTGATTGGTTGTTAATTTTGTACTACGTCCTTCGATAAATATTGGGATGGGTATGTGAGAGATGGGGGGTGGTAACTTTTAACTTGTTTTCTTAGAAAAATTCAAATACTCTTAGTTAAATGTTGGCGGTAAATTTGACTAGACCCTCAGACAAATTTCAAATACTGTAGTTATTTATAGATTTAAAATTACGATAGCTAGTACGTTTTAAGCGGGGAATTTGAGCGTGTTGTCATACGGATTCACTTTACTACACCCGTTAAAGTCTTGATGGGTTATAATTAGGATATATAGTGAAATAAATTCAAGACAATATAGTAATTTATTCCCACCTCCACTCAGTCCAAATAGAGTAAATCAAAACCAAAATTATGTATGTGTGTGTGACCTCCCCTTTCCAAGAAACAAACAAACAATCAAAATTAAAACAAATTGAACGGGAAAAAAAAAAAACAAACAAACAAAGTAAAGTCTCTCATAACTGCCCTGTTATTAACAAGGTGAAAAGGAGTGAGACATCCCAGAGATCGTTCGTTCGTTCGTTTGTCTACTATGTTGCTGTTATACCCTGTTCAACCTGAAAATTGGTTATAATTGGGGTATATTGTGCGTTTAGTTTCTTCGATGCTAGCCGGTTTTAGTCCTGAAAAGGACTGGTCCTAAAAAGGACCACTAGCTGACTGTCTGGATCCCAGAGATTACACCAAATCCACCAATTATC
Organism: Oreohelix idahoensis; assembly: GCA_024509875.1. Taxonomy (NCBI): domain Eukaryota; kingdom Metazoa; phylum Mollusca; class Gastropoda; order Stylommatophora; family Oreohelicidae; genus Oreohelix; species Oreohelix idahoensis. The sequence continues at coordinate 1,012,634 of JAMPIV010003937.1, read as the reverse complement.
TGCCAGCATCCACGCGAGCACCCAATCAGACTACACCTTATCCTCACACCATCATTGATCCTTATATATTAATTTTGGTTCTTGTTATATACTGTTTTACTTTATTGTGCATTTCTCTAGGTCTATCTATTCTCAATACCAGTTCTACATTTATGGATGAATTGCATGCCTGTAAATAATCTAATATTGGTTTTCTCTGTTGTTCATACTTCCCACATTTTAGTAGGCAATGCTCTATATTATTTATTTACTTCACACTCTGCACAGTAAGGTTCTTCTATTCTAAAATAGCCCATTCCTATTTGCAGTTTCGTATTGCTATGAATTTTTAGTTCTCTAGATATCTGACACGTTCTTGTTGGAATCTTGAACAATTTATATGCATGTCTGCCCATCAAGGTCAGCTCCTTGACGTGGAGATGGGGCTCAAGTACAGCCATCAGCGGCTGAAAAACCAAGACTGGCCAGGCCCTCCTAGACTCGAGCAAGACCACAGTCTGCCCTAGCAAGTCAAGGTGCTGAAGACGGAGGCAACCAGCCAAGAGGCGCACCACAGCAATCAGGATGCCACGCATTAGCGCTATGGGAAGTATGCCTATATCTGCAAAACGTTATGGCACTCGCCCTGTGACGGACACCCAGGCAGGCGCAGTGCCGGGCCCTCTGCCTCGGAAGGGCCCAACCCCTACTACTGGGGGTCCTTCTCAATTGCCCCGGGGAGCCAGGAGGCATGAGAATAGAGCTACTGGCCAAGCAAAGAAAAGACCATTTAAAATAATGCACTGGAATGCTGAAGGCGTCAATAGTAAAAAAGACGGCTACAGCAAAAAAAATTAGAGCTCGAAAATATCTTGAATGAAGAGCAAGTAAATGTATGTTGCTTGCAAGAAACCCACCTCAACAAAGACATAGCCTTCAAAATCAGAGGCTACCAGTGCTACCGATCTGACCGAATAGACAGGCGAAAAGGTGGAATACTGACACTCGTGAGGAATAACATCAGTGCATGTCAGCTTGAAACATATATGGAGGGGGGCGGAATACCAGATGCTTCATCTCAGGACAGAAAGTTCAGAATTCCACCTGCTCAACTACTACTGTCCGAGCGACCGCCCACTGGCACTAGATACAATCCCAGCAAAAGAAAGACTGATTGTATGCGGAGACTTCAACAGCCACTCACAGAGCTGGGGCTATGATCACATGGACAGGAGAGGTGAGGAGCTTGAAAACTGGCAGGATGACAATGGGCTTATCCTGATTAACCAGCCAATCGACCCACCAACCTTCTACTCGAGATCATGGCACACCACCTCTACACCAGACCTGGCATTCCACTCACCCAGCTTGGAGTGGAACACCACACGCGTTGTAGGGAAACAACTTGGAGGCAGCGACCACCGGCCAGTCTTCCTAATTGTGGAAAATGAACTTGTCAAGGAGAGCAGCACTCTCTCTAGGTGGAACTACAAGAAGGCAGACTGGACAATGTACCAGCACCGTACTAGTATACTGGCTAGAGATCTGACTGTAGACAAAGACATCAATAAGCTAGTTGATGAATTCAGCAGATGCATATTACAGGCTGCTCGTGAAACAATACCTAGAGGGGCTCGTAAGCACTACAAACCATATTGGAATAGTGAACTAGAGCAGCTGCACAACGACGTGGAAACATCTCGAAAGCAGGCAAGAGACCAGTCCATGCCAAGAACACCACAATAACTACCAGCAAGCTAAGGCCAAATTTCAAAGGGCCAAGTTGCAGGCCAGGCGAAGAAGCTGGAAGGAGAAAACAGAGTCCTTGAACTTTGAAAGAGATACGAGGAAACTGTGGAAGCTGGTAAAGCAACTTAACGATGAAGGTACAGAGAGAAACTCAAGGATTGCTCTGTACAAAGATGGAAACATCCTCATGGGAAAACAGGCAGCTGATCACTTTGCAGACTCCTTTGCTAAAGACAACAACATCGAAGTTAGCCCAGAGAAGCAACAGGAGGCTCGTGAGAAACAACACGCAGGACGAGATGGAACCATACCTGAAGTTATGGAGGCACCAATCACATTCAGAGAACTGGAGCTTGCAATATCCAAATTGAAAATGAGAAAGTCGCCAGGAGTTGATGGAGTGTCCAATGAAATGATTAAGAACTTGGGAACCGCAGCAAAAACAAAGCTGCTGCAGATCTTCAATATCTGTTGGAACTCAGGCAGAGTTCCACAGACCTGGAGGGAAGCAATCATGATACCACTCCTAAAACCAGGAAAAGACAGTTCCACTGCCTCCAGCTACAGACCAATCAGCCTTACAAGCTGCCTCTGCAAAACAATGGAACGTATCATCAACCTCAGGCTACAGTGGTACCTTGAAAGTGAAAAACCTTCTTGTACCACAGCAGGCGGGCTTTAGGCAGTGTTATTCCACCGAAGATCAGGCAACTTACCTTTCCCAAGAGATTGAGGATGCGTTCCAAGATAAGAAACTGGTACTAGCAGCATGGATAGATCTAAGAAAAGCATTTGACAAGGTTTGGAAAGAAGGGCTTCTGAAGAAACTGAGAAATTGTAGAGTGAATGGTAAGATGTACAAATGGGTGAAAGCATACTTGCATAACAGAAGAGCCCGAGTACAACTAGATGGCCTCAAGAGTAAGAAAATTCTACTGCGTCATGGCGTCCCTCAGGGAGGGGTTCTGTCTCCCACACTTTTCCTAGTCTACATCAATGACCTGGTTGCTGAACTACCACATGGAATGAAAGTGGCAATGTACGCTGATGACCTGGTAATATGGTGCACAGATGAGCATGCAACAGTGGCCACCAAACTGCTACAAAGAGCTATAGATGCCTTAACCTCATGGGCAAATAGATGGTGTGTCAGCATCAATACAGACAAGTGCAGCACTACGCTCTTCACCCTCTCTCCCAAACAAAAAGCTGGTGTCATCAAGATAAACAAAGAGCTCCTGAGAGAAGATAAACAACCCACCTATCTCGGAGTTACATTCGATGATAGGCTGACATGGAAGCAGCACATCAACAAGGCAGCAACAAAGGCCAGGAGGAAGCTAGCTATCCTGAGAAAACTAAGTGGAACCACATGGGGAGCCAGCGGGAAAATACTTAGTAAAGTTTACCAGCAGGGCATACGACCACACCTGGAATATGGGTCAGCTGCGTGGTGTCCAGCATCAAACACCACATTACAAGAGCTAGATAAGGTGCAAAACCAGGCGCTTAGGGTCATCACGGGGGCAATGAAATCAACGCCTATAGTGGAGATGGAGAAAATGGGGAGGATACAAGCACTGAGAGAACGCAGAGACACGAAAGTGCTAACACAGGCAGAAAAGTTCCTCTGTATGCCGAGCCATCCAATGAAGGACAGATTCCAAAACCTAGCAATGGGGCGACTGAAAAGAAGCAGCTTTATCCACCAGGCCAAACGATTTCTTGGAGAGAGGAGCATGGACTACCAGTACACATCCACACAAAAGTGAAAGGAATATTCGACAGGGATGAACAGAACAGCGTGCAACGTAGGACAGTCACTCTCAGTTTCCTGGATGATAAATACCCACAGGACCTCTGGGTCCGAGTATACACGGATGGGTCAGCACAGAATGCAGTAAAGAATGGAGGAGCAGGAGTGTACATAGAATACCCAAACAACACTAGGGATACGGTCAGAGTACCAACGGGGAAATTCTGTAACAACTATGATGCAGAAGTCCAGGCAATCAAGGTGGCAACTGAGAAACTACTGAACACCAATCTCGGTCCACAGCCTGTAGTATTCCTGACAGATGCAAGATCAGCACTCCAAGCACTTCAGTCCAGAAAATTGCCAGTTATACAGGCCCTACTTTCTGAACTGTGCAACCAGCGCAGGGTCGCCATGCAGTGGATACCGTCTCATTGTGGAATACCAGGAAACGAGAGAGCAGACGGACTGGCTAAAGAAGGTGCTGCAGACGAACAACCGGATGTACCAGTTACGTACCATCAGAAGAAAAAGATGATCAAATCTATCAGAAAGCCACCAACATCAACGCAGGATGACTACCAAGCTATGAACAGATCAGAACAAATAGTCATTCTGCGCCTCAGAACAGGACACAACCGCCTCCGCAGCCACATGTATACAAAATTCAAGATTGGCAATTCAGCCATGTGTACATGTGGACAGGCACCCCAGACAGCGGAGCACGTACTGCAAGATTGCCCCGAATATGATATATTGAGGCAAACCCACTGGCCCAGAGAAACAACACTGGAAGCAAAACTATATGGACCCCTGTATGAACTACAAAAGACAGTGAAGTTTATACAAGAAACAACATTGCAGATATAGACAATATATTTCAAGCGAACGAAAGAAGAAGAAGAAGAATATGCATGTCTGCCCTTCGGACTTCCATCCCAATCTACTGTCCATTCATCAGTTATTATTCTTTTAACTAGGCTTTTGATCTCTGTTTTACTCATCCACACATTATATTATTTCTACTTTTCTTAGCTTCTTTATCTTAAATAATAACCATAGTGAAACACAAATTAAAGACAAACTCCTAATATAAATACATACATGAATGTTACCCAACCAGCTACTAGAACCATTTTAAAAAACCCACCCCAAACAAAAATTTAACACTATTATTACCGCAGAAAGATCATTGTAATAACGACCCACATTTAATTTTGCGTGAATAAAAACTAACACGGACGTTCTATAATGAATGCTTTTCTCATCAGGCACCGTTCTACCTTTACTGGTGAATTTCGGATCTTTTCGTACATAACTTTAGTGTGATAACTTCCTGCTACGACAGCATTTTGCCAACATGGCGGATACCGCTAGAGATCAAATACTACCTAACGGTACTGTGACTGAAGATAATGCACCTGTCAATGAAACAGTTAAAATCCCGGCAACTCCAGAGGGTATGGCAGTTGCATATGCTAGTTTGTTTTTGATGGCTATTCTACCTATCTACATTGGTTCATTCCGCTCTGTGACGTACCACAAGGAGCAGAAAGTGAGTAGCCTGTCAGTAGCCTAAATTGTTTTTCATTTCATGGTTCGCTACCACTGCACAGCGAACGGTGCGGATAAAAAAAATTTCGCATAACAATTAGGTCTACCCCATGGGTTGTTTTTGGCTCACTTAACAAAGTGTCACTCGCCTCATGAAATCGTAACGATTATGCTCACCATCGTAATAAAAAAAATATATCTGAACTTTTATTTAAACGTTAGAGATTTCATGCTTAGGCCTACTTAGTCGCTTCTCTGCTACCCGGGGGTGTAAGGGTGTGCCCGAGAGAGCGCCATACTGTCATGTCGGCTGTCTTCCTCCTGGCCTGGTTCCAGTCTAGTCCTTGGTCCTTCAGAGATTGTCTAATGTTGTCCTCTCAGCAAACTCTGGGTCGTCCTGAAGATCTGGATCCCCTCCAATTCTGCAATGTCCAGACCATTATAGTTGGGACTGTTCTACTTGGGTGCAGGGGCTGGGTTTTTAGGTATTGACGCACCATCTGGTTGCGAACCATGTCTCTTCTAGTTACTTCAACCATTTTCTTCAGATACCTCATTTCTGCAGTTTGGAGCTGGCTTTTGTTGGTTGTAGTCATTGTCCATGACTCGCATCCATAGGTGAAGACTGGTTTAAAACCATCTCCGTCTTCTTACCAACTTCTCTTTTACTAAGGAATCCTACCCGGAAATGAAAAGGCAGATAAACTTGCAAAAAAGGGAGGAGAATGTGAACAAGAAGATAATGAAGTCACATACTTTGAGAAAAAGAGAGCTATCCAGACTATCAGAAGAGAACAGAACCAACCCAAAGACGACTATCACACTCTCGACCGGCAGGGACAGACAACTATTTTTCGACTCAGGACAGGGCATAACAAACTGAATAAACACATGCACAAGCTACGATTGTCTGCTTCACCACTGTGCACATGTGGATTAAACGAACAAACTGCTGAGCATGTTCTACAGGACTGTCCTCTGTATGACCAGTTAAGAAAGATATACTGGCCCAATGACTCAACACTAAACTCAAAGCTATATGGAGTTAAAGAGGAACTTCAAACAACAGTCGAATTCATCATGAGAACTCGTCTGACGGTGTAATCATCAAAGATGCGATCGCAAGAAGAAGAACTAAGGAATCCTCGATTTATGACCTGAAAAAGTCTCCCAGCTGCTGCTCTTTGGGTAGCCAACTCTTCTTTGATGCCTTTCTTCCAGTCTATGACAGCTCCAAGGTATTTAAAGTGGCTGACCTGCTCCAGGACCTGTTCTTCCAGCATAATCTGATGCCTTCTTCCATCTTGTGATATCACCATGGTTTTTGCTTTGGAGCTGTTTTTTTCAACACAAGTGGTTAGAAATGCCTATTTATAAAACTTGGATATCGGCCAGGAAAACTGAAACTTATGCCAAATGTACTATAATGTAAAAAAGAAATCTATTTGACTAGCATTAGTAAAAGTGCGATAAAAGTCGTGTGCTTCTGGAAAGAAACATCAAGAACTTGCCTCTGCGCACTCCATTAGTATTAAATTGTTCATTTCGGCTGAGGCATGTAACATATTCAATTAAATGGTTGAAATGAAGCACAGTGGGCTGTCTTCTTTGATGTCATCCCTGTAAGTCGCCAACGTCATTAGGATTTAGAGTGGTGTTAAGGATTCCTAAATCTAACCCTAGCGTTTTTTTTTAACTTTGTCTTTGAATTCATAAATGATGAACAACATGGTTCACTATCCAGCACTAGTGATATTTTGCAGTTCAATGTCAGTGAGGCACAATACCATCTCACCAGCCACAAAATTGATGTTGGCTTTGCAGCTGAAATGGCAGTAAAGGAATACAGGGGCAGCTGTTAGATCATGTGAGTGCTCTGTACCAAAAATGCACAAGTGTAATAAGAACAACTGATTGACTTGAAGTATGTGATACAACCACAGGAGGTCAACAAGACTGCACTATCACCACTACTTTTCAACATATGTGGACTAGATAACAACAGAAGCTAACCTATAAGTAAACCCAGAAGACTAAGAAAGCACAGAAAGTTAAATGACCCACGCTGTCTGACCTGGCCAAGGGGTGCTGAGCTCAAGCAGAAGCTATGGGGCTGCTGCGCTGACAAGGAAAAGACTGTGGATTTCGTCCTGGAGACAGGCCTGCAGATTTAGCATGGCTACAAACTGAGCGCAGAAGAACAGAAAGCGAAGAATACAATCCACTTTTCTCATCGCATAAATAGAAATTAATCAGAAATCGTGTGTTGTGGAGTAAAATTTGCTACTTTTGGTAAGTTTTCAGCATAATTTTGTTGTTTGTATTAAATATTTATCGTAGTAATTCGTTTTTATTGTGTTTGTTGTTGTAGATTTTTTTTTTTAATTGATGCGACCATTGATGTTAGTGAGTGTTGCTCCTATCCTTGAAAATCATATGCTTGGACCTGGAAAATGCTTGAAGAAATTTGCTACAAGCCCTGGATAGGTGACAGAATATCACCCTGTCTTACACCAGTGGTGGTCCTGAGCTCTTCTGACATGGTTTGCCGTCCTCACATAATTTCTGAAAGTCTTGTGGAAGCTAGAGATTTCTTATTGTACAAATGGAAAGACAGCTGTTAATTTAGATCAGGGAGAAGCAGATGAAGGGTGACTCCATTAGTACTGAATTTATCCATGAAAGAGCAAAAGAAATTTATGAACATATTAAAGCTAAAGCTCCTAGCTGTTGCATCATAGAAGAGTAGACACTCACCACCTTGTTGCTCAGTTGGCTGTTGATATGACTAGTGATACTTTGACCATGTTGCTTGGAGAGATTAAAATATTGTTGAGGGTTTTATTATGGATCATTATGAATATTCTGAGTGTAAAAGAAGTATGAGTCTGCTCTAATAAGCATCTAAGTGATGGCTTTAAATGAGTTATTGGATTTCGTGGGTGGTAAGTTGGGTTGTTTTTTTTTTTTAACCTATGCCCTCAGTATTTCTTCTTGAGTCCTTGGCCGTTGATTGACAAAGCAATCAGTTGATAATCACGCCTGGTGGCATCTTGTAGGGCAGTAACAAACTGTCTCCACTTTGCTAGGTAGGCAGCCATACTTCTTTTGATGATGGAAACCATGCACTTAGGGATTCCATAAGCCCTTGGTATTCTCCATATGCTGTTGAATGCCATTTCAAAATCAACAGAGTTCATATACAGCTGTCTCTGCCACTCTGAACACTGCTCTGTTATGTTCCTGAGGGTGAAGATATGCTCTGGACATTGTTTCTGAATCCTGCTTGTGGTCTCAGTGTTTGTTGAACATTATTACTTTTTAAAATACTCTAAACAGGGTTAGACTTGGCGTAAGTGGCCTTTTTTTTTAAACCACAGCCAAAGTCTACTAATCTGTGATTGTACCACTCCCAGAAGTTTTAATGATGACTTTGGTGCTTGTTTCAAGTTCAGAAAAAGGGCTGGGTTACTTAATGTAGTTAGGCATGAAGAGGCTGCACATTCAGACAAGGAAGGAGCAGAAAATTTCAAACTCGAGTTCCAACAGAAGGTCCAAGAAGATGGTTACCTTCAATAGCAAGTGTTCAGCAGAGATGAAACTGCATTTTTTTTCCCAAAGAGTGATTGGTACAGCATCGCACATGATAAAGCTGATATGCTGGGGCACAAGTCTGTGAAAGACCACCTAACTTTGTTGCAGTGTTTTAGGAGATTTTGAAAGTGTTAAAGCAATAGAAGGGGAGCAGTGATAAACTTTTTAAGTTTATTTGTAATCCAGCTGCAGGGTTTGGGTGACTAGGCAGCCTGTTCAACAAATAGTCAGCTTATGGTTTTTGCCCTTCAGTTTAAAGTTATCTGGTGGCCAATAAATGGTCTCCCAGAGCCTCTCTCATCATAGACAGTGCCCCTGGACATGATCCAGAAGGTACAAGTGTCATGGAGTCAGAATATGCATTTATTCAAGTGTTATTTTAGCCGCCTAACATCTCTGCCGTCTTGCAACCAGTGGACTAGTTTCAAGAAATTATGCATGAAGAAAGCATTTAGGCAACTTTAATGGAATATGATATGACACTTGCGACACATTGGAAGTCCAGGTATAGTATACTGGAGGTAGTGAGGCAGACTGCAGCTGCATTGCAAAAGGTGTCCAGTGGGATATTGACCAGTGCGTGTTGAAAAATAGATATGTATTGAAGACTGTATATAGCTATTTTTCATTGGTTATGCTCTGATTGTGAAAGTACCAGCTTACTCTTATTCATTGTCAGTTTACTATCCAATGATGCCCTATTATTATCATCGGGTAATGGTTTTGAACAATGTGTACATAATATGTCTTAATTTAGGCAATAAACATGTGCTGCTACCTTGCATGCCAGCATCGATTGATATCAGTTGAGTTGGAATGCTACAAACATTGCTAACTTTGCACAGTGGGAAAGTGGCAGCATCAATCATAGTAACTAGTTTTATTAATTTAAAAAAAAATCAAAACCCAAATGGCCTACTTCTGCACACAGCAGGGCAGTAAAAATCTAAATTACAGAGAATAGATGGATGCCTGACATTTTAGCAAGTGCATAGATGCTTTGTGATTACCAGAGGCAACTTTTTGTTTGTATTAGAATGCTTGCTTGTGTCTATAACTTATGTACACCTATCTTCACAGGAATCTGGAGAGAAACCAGAGACCATGACACACAAAGATGCTGCAATGTTTCCCATCATTGCGAGTTGTGCTTTATTTGGAATATACATTGTATTTCAGGTCAGATTTATGACATTAAAATATGTTGCCTCCTAGCTATGTTGTAATGCATTGTGTTTTGTTGTAAGTTCTCAGAGATTCCAGTGTTCTTTGTTGCACTGTATTTTGTAGCTCACAGTTTACGTCTGTTGAGCACAAAATACCCACTGCAGTATTTTTTTATTATTATATAAATATATGGTGGAATTGGATAAATGTAGAGAATGTCTTCTTTGGTAAATATATAAAAACTACAACTCATAACAAAAGAAAATCTTCTTCAGCCCTTGAAGACCTTCGAGTATTTTACCACAAACATGCTATTTCATTTATTCTCTGCTCTTGATGATATCTTTGTAGTTTACAATTCTGAACTCTTTCAGGTAAGTCTTTGTGCTTTTTTGTTCATCCTTTTCTTGTACACTCCTTTGGCTGTTTCCTTGAATTTGTTCAGAATTTTCTTGTCTTTCTGTTAGCCTTCAATCATTAATTGTGTGCAAGCCATCTTTCTGATCCAGTGATGTTGACTGTTTATGATGGTTTCTGTCCGTGATATATTTCCTTTTATTGTTCATTCATTGTTACTAATATCTTTAATTAGATTGAGAATGTTGCAGCATTGCTGTATCTTGGCCTGTTGTGCTACAGGTATCTGAGCTGTACATTACTAAGTTCTCATTGGTGTTTACTAAGCTTTCATTGGTGTTGTTTATTAGTCCACTTTGCAACATGTGATGTCATAATGTATTGCCAGGCATGAAAAACAGACTGGCCTGTATCCTCTCATTCATGGTTCTTCCAGATTATTTCTCTATTTGAACATATCCAGACACTTAAAAGATTTTATCTCCTTGAAATCATTTTTATATTTCCATTTCCGCACTCTTCCTCTCCGGGCATAATCACGTTCTCTTTCCTGGTTGATGTATAGAAATGATTTTCTTGTGAACTGACTCATTTGGAGAAATAAAAAGAGTCTTGATTTCACTTTCATTATGATCCACCAAGATGGTATCATCTACATTTCCCAGGATTCTTATGTTGTCTCTTGGTTTTACTATGTTGTTTCTTCCACTGTGATGTTTCTGCTCATTTCTCAAAGCCATCTTAACAGGTGGAGAGGTGACTTCATCTTGTTTTAGACCTGTTGTGACCAAAGATGGGTTTGATGTTTTCTTTTGAAGGTCACTATTTGTTGTCGTGAGTGCATATTTTAACTAAATTAGCTTTTTTGGGCATTCGGCATGTGCATGCTAGTAATTTAATTGTTTCAAAATTTTCTTTGTGCATGCAATTTTTGATCTAGTGATTTGCTAATAGATAATTTAGAGTGACGTAAGATCTTACTTGTTGAAGACCAAAGTAATGTAGATGGTGGCTAAAAAATGGTTTAGGTATGTACCACTAAATTTTGTCAGAAATCTGACGCTGCCACTTGCTGATAATGAAAATGTTATTATAGGTCCGCATCCTTTTATCTCAACACCTGAAAACTGGTATATTCTGAACATCTAAAGTCTTTTTTTGGGGCAACTTTGGGCTATTTTTGGTCAATGTTGGGTTACTTTTCTACTAACATAATTTGGGCGACATCTGAAAACTGAAAAAATCTGGTTTCCGAAACACAGCTGCCCCGACGATTTCAGATAAAAGGATTTAAAAAAAAAAGGTAGTCCCATAGCAGATACTACCGTAGGGGAGTGAAATGTTAGAGGCTTCACTATACTAGGTCCAGCATCGAGAGGTGGGGTGACCAGTTCCCTTCCTCGCTGCCTATTTCTTCCGTAACTCAAGTACCCATTTACAGCAGGGTAGACTGAAGAGTGTTGATACTGTGAATCGAGCCTGGCACAGACCTGTAATGTAAGGAATGGTTTACATTTATGTTTAAATTGCATGTTAGTCACAAAATTGGCCCTGTTCTTAAAGATTTTCTCTTCCTCCTCCTATTTTGGACATTTACCTCTTTCTCACAGGACTTCCCCCCCCCCCCCCCCCCTTCTTATGTCTGGATCCCGCCCTGTTTATCCTAGTTTTACCCTAGTTTGTTCTGTTCATGTACAATTTAGAAACCTTATGGTTAGTCATGAGCTTGAAAAATGTATGGTCCTTTTACTTCGGATGCTTTGATTGTGGCTCCCAATGAAATGACAGCTAAAGCAGTGTTGTATTCTACGGTGTGTCCTGGATAATGTTTAGCTTGTATTTTTTATTGTTATTAAGATTTTCATTATAAACAACATTTCACTTTTCATGCATAACCTTATATTAATCACCTTTTTCAACATGCTTGAGGCAGCTGTAGTCCTTTCTTTGTCTCCTCCGTGACCCCCAGGAAGTCACACATGCAGATTTCTGCATCTGGTGTATTTGTTTAGAAGTGTTGACTTCATTCAGGCAGTGAAGCACACCACAGTAGTGCAAGTTTAAGTTTTGTTCTTAAATTGTAGCTGCAGTTTGAGGATTCATTGCATCTTATGTCTGTACTTTAAATTAACAGCCTTCTGATGTTACTAGATTCCAACCTTCTATAAGCCATTGTTTGTTTTTTTTAATTATGTTTTTATCAGTATTGCTCATGTCCATTGGCTGTATGATCTGTGCTGGTTATTTTTATTTTTTTATCTTAAAGGATGTAAAAGGACTGAAATACTTGTCTGACTGGGGGAAAGCTTCTGATGACCAGATGCCTCTTTTTGTAATGTTCTGTATAGAGTTTCCTATCAAATGTAGAAAATAGTTTAAACAATTGTAGTAGCTATGGTAGTAATAACAGTAGTTACAGTAGCAGCCTGCTGTAGGGAAAAAAAAGCTGTATTATTAAGATTTTTTTTTCTTCATCTATAAATGTGCTGAATAAGTATTTGTGTCAAACATATCATTATTTTTTTTTGCCAATGATCAACAACTCATCTATGAATATACACCTCGAAGACATCCACACATATTAACATAATTTTTTGCATTCAGGTTTGTCTAGTTCACAAAGATTGCTTGTTAATGCTTTTTTTTTTTCTTCAAATTTTTAAAGTGAAATCAGAATTATAAATGTACAGTACTTACACTGATGATATAGCTTCTTGTGAATTTTCCACCACTTCACATCCCACCCACAATTTCACTATATGCTGCTGGCTCTTCTATAGATTGCGTAATTTTGGCTGGATTCCAGATTTTTTTTTAGTGTTCTTCATAGTGTTTTTGTTTTGTACTGGCATAGGCTTTTTTTGAAGTTTATAAAGAGGCAGACACTGGAATCCATTTTCCCACTTTTTCTTTAAAAAATATTTATCTCTCTGAGTATAAATACCTACTTGCGAAAACATGCAGATAACACCACATGGCATTGGGCCGAAGGGTGAGAGCCCAAGCGCTGCTGGATCAACAACAGCATAAAGACCTGGTCGATTGTGCAGTTCTTTCTATAAATTTTTTTTTCCACTGAAATCTGTTCAGGAGGGTATTTGATGAATGAAAAAAAATGGCTTATGGACGATGTCATCAAGGCATGTAAGGAGAGAACACGAAAGTATTCAGTGGGGTACTGGAAGATGAGACAGGTCTATATTTCGGAGCTGGCATTTGCTGATGATGTTGCCCTGATTGCTAAATCAGAGGCACATCTCCAATCCAACCTGCAAGTCTGGAAGGAAGAGCTGGAGAAGAGAGGGATGGTCATAAGCAGCTCTAAAACAAAATCCATGGTGATATCACGAGAAGAAAGAAAACATCAGATTAAGTTGGGAGAACAGGTCCTGGAGCAGGTCGACCACTTTAAATATCTCGGAGCTATTATAGACCGAAAGGGAAGCATCAAAGAAGAGTTGGCCACTCGAAAAGCAGCGGCTGGGAGACTTTTTCAGGCCATAAATCGTGGATTCCTCAGCAAGAAAGAGGTTGGTAAGAAAACGAAGATGGCTGTATACCGCTCCACCTATGTCCCAGTCTTGACATATGGATGCGAGTCGTGGGCAATGACTACAACCCACAAAAGCCAGATCCAAACCTCAGAAATGAGGTATCTGAGGAAAGTGGTTGAAGTAACAAGAAGAGACATGGTCCGCAACCAGACGATCCGTCAAGGCCTAAAATCCCATCCGCTGCAGACCCAAATAGAACAGTCCCAACTAAGATGGTTTGGCCATGTCTGCAGAATGGGAGAAGATCGGCTACCACGACAAGCATGGGAAACAAAGAGCCAGGGATCCAGACCTCCAGGACGACCCAGAGTCCGCTGGGAGGACAACATTAGACAATCTTTGAAGGACCGAGGACTAGAATGGAACCAGGCCAGGAAGAAGACAGCTGATAGAATGGTCTGGCGCTCTCTCTTCCAAACCTCTACACCTCACGGTAGAAGGGGAACGACTAAGTAAGTAAGTAAGAAAAAAATGGCATAGCAGTACATCAGAGTTGATGCAGAAATTAATTGTAGAAAAGTAATGGCCTTACAATTATAAAAGGAAGAGAAACAAAGAAACGAGAAGAATGTGCAGAAAATCACGCTCAAGAATTCATTCTTCATTTACGTTTCTATGGAAGTGTCTTGTTCGTCTGGTGACATTGACAGTTTATTTCCTGATTTTTATCTGTTGTATTATGTCTTTTAAAAAGCAAATTTGATGGTGCCTTCTTTGCATTTGTTTCTTTTGTTGCCTGTTTTGTGTTTAAAATTTAAGGAATTGATGCAGTTTAATGTTCATGTCCTGGCTTTACTCTGTCATATAAAAAAAACACCACAAACTCATGGTTAACCAAATCAGATAATTGATGACTTGTCCAGGTTAGATAAGTATCTGAATCAGTTAGAATTGAAGCCGTGATTATGGGAAATTGCCAAAAATACCTAATGTCTTCACCCTTCAGCTCCCTAAGGAGCATAGGCCATCAACAAACTCATTCCAAGTCCTGCTGTCCTATGTCATCAGTCAGGGTCTTTCCATCTTCCTTATCCCTTTCATTTCTGTCTCCAGTTGTCTTCTCCTTGTGTTTTGGTCTCCATTCACCTCTCTTATTCTGAGTATTCAAGGACAAGGACTGCCTTGTAGTGTTGTCAACAGGTTTCCTGTGTATGGCCACTGTCAGCATCATCTTCTCATTCTCCTGTTCCATTGGCACTTGTCTGATTCGTGTTCTCAGTTCCCATGTTGGTGATACAAATGCCTGTAGTCATTATTCATTAAACACTTTTAGCAGAAAACATGCCAGTCTGAGTTTGGGTTCTTCCAAAATCTGCAAGTGACTCAGCACTGGCAGAATCACTTTGATCATTCACATTTTGAAAATGAGGATCTCCCTCATCAGTGCCTAACCACTCCTCTGCATCTGCAGTTGTTGCTACTGTCTGTCCATAGTCTGCTAATTTTATGTGATATAGCTGAGGCTCAGAACCCTCACATTCAGCAGGTCACAGATGTAGTGTTTATTTTCCTATAAACACTTTCTAGGTGAGCAGTTGCACACTTCGTATTATATTTGTTTTGAATACTTTATATCTATTGTCTTCATCTTCATTACTGTTTTTCGGAACAACCAGTTCTTTTCTACTGGGTAGACAGTTTATCATTTTTTAGCTTGATTATTTTTTAGGTAGGGCACTCCAAATCAAGACTTGTATATGTATTATAAACCTGTGTAAAGTTATTTTAAGTTTGGTATATATTTACTTGGTCTTTACCAAATGACTAAAAATATGCTGTTTGTTAGGTTAAAACTTAGTAAACTATTCTGTTGCACAGCAGTATCCCCAGAAGAGTAAAAAAAAAAACCACTCCATCCAGGCACCAAAAAAAAAAAAAAATTATGCATATTACCAGCTCAGCAGAAGTAAACAAGTGGTAATCTTCAGACTTCACACAGGCCACAACAGTCCAATAAATCTATTC
The DNA here is from genome assembly GCA_024509875.1 of Oreohelix idahoensis. Taxonomy (NCBI): domain Eukaryota; kingdom Metazoa; phylum Mollusca; class Gastropoda; order Stylommatophora; family Oreohelicidae; genus Oreohelix; species Oreohelix idahoensis. The sequence continues at coordinate 996,959 of JAMPIV010003937.1, read as the reverse complement.
AGCAGTTAAAGATAGGAACTACTGATGAGTGTAACTGTGGCACCGATAAAATGACTGCTGAACATCTTTAAAGGTGCGCAACACATGAGGAACAGATAAAGCGCATAATGGCTATCATCAGTACCATTCCTGGAAAAACTCTACGGAGATACCAACAGCCTCAACCTGACCACTGCTTTCTTCACACACATTCAAGTTGACATCTGAAAGTGAACGAAGAGGAAAAACCACTCCTAGCAGCAAAGTTTGTCATTCCAAAATATTTTGTAAATCCTTAAGCAACTGACTGGATTTCAGCAATACAAACTGGAATATTTCTAGCACCGCAAGTGGTTGTGTATATCACTTATGAACTGCTTCTTTGAAGTTTACCTCGGAGCAAACTGTTCAATGAAATGTTTGTGACATTTATATCAGACAGCATTTTGCTTGGCTGTACCGAACATCACCACAGTGTTTGTAGGGTAACACCAGTGGTATATTTTTCAAAACATTTTTAACTCATCATTACTTCTGAAGGCAGCGTGCCTCATATGACACCTCCTTTCACTTATTGCATAGTAGATACAACACACATATTCATTCAGTCATCTCCTTTTTTGCTCCTTATGGGGCCACACCACCGTTGATTTCCTTGCAAGAGGCCTGCACCAAAGCACATATTCCTGCAGCATCGGTTTCTGTAGCAGCTTGTTTTATATGAGTTGCCATTATCATGACACAACTTCATGTTAATCACCTTTTATGAAGTGTCTGCGGAAGCAGTAATCCTATTCTTTGTTTGTCTCGGAGAACCCCCAGGAACTACTTGAGGCAATACACACATTAGCTTTGAATAAATGTAGATAATTTCTAGGATATACCGTACGAGCGTAGAATTGATTAAACAGTGAATTTATTCGTGGTGACTAAGTAAAGACTAAGAGTACTAGTCATGTGACATGCCATTCTTTTTAGTGGTGGTTATGGTTGTTTATCTAGGGCTGCTGAGCATTTCGCTCTTTTTATTTACCTCCAATAGCAAGTTGAAGACTCCTTGGTGTTATCTACACTGTAGATCTAGGCTTTTCCTGTGGCTTTTCTGCCATTCCAAAACGTGCTGAGTTAAGTAATGAGCTCCAGTTTCTCCAGCTTGGCTTGCATTTACAGGATCGTCACATCTGGTCCCAAGCTAGGAGAAAGAAGCGTGTGGCATGCTGTGCATTCCCCGCCATCCAAGGGGGCTCTCCAACTATGCGGAGCTAAAATACTGTGTCCTGGTTCTGGGCTCTCTCAAAGAATTGTCATGTCCTGCACAGAGCCACTTCTCAGCTCCCCTTGCCTATCACTGGGTCCATAATGAGATCCTCCTGTTTGCAGTCAACCAGGTCAAAGCCAAAGTCAAAGAATCACGTTTGTGGCTCAAGTGACTTCTCCGAGCTTAGTTCTCAACAAGTTTCACCACAGGGGGAATCCCTGGAAGTATGTGAATGATTTCAAGAGTCACTGAGGGTGTAATTAGCCTTACAGACAAAGATTCATTTCCACATATGTATATTGTACCATTGTGCATAGCTGGTGGTCATATAAAGATGACAGATATGCCTCCATGCAAATTAGTGGTGGTTAGAAAAGAAATAAAGGTTGTTTCTGGAAACAAGGATGGCTGCAGCATTTAGCCAAAAATTTGGCACCTTTGGATTGTGCTCCCTAATTTTTTTTTCCTCCTTTTCCCCACAGTTAACTCAATCCCTCCCAGGCTGTTTTTGGGTTTTACCCAGGCCTGAAAATGGATGCAATTTTTTTCAGACAGGTGAGGTTTTAAAAACAGACAGTGGACAAATACATAAGTTCAGTAGGTACTTGTATTATACATTTAAATGTGTGAAATTGACTGGAGAATCTTATGAATTGCTTCATATAATTAATTAATATGAATAGGTGTGTGTTATGTCTTGTGAAGTGTAGACTTGATTAAAAAAGTGTTTAAATTTTTTTTTTAAATTGTATACTTAAACTTAAATATTTCAGCTCCCAATTAATGTATGGCAATAAAATGTTCAGAATGTCAGTGCACATTTAGTTTGAAACATATCTAGAAACTATTATCACTATCACTTCATAGATGTAATTTTTATGATTTTTTTCTCAAAACCACAAATGTTTGAAAAAACAACCACTCAAAATGTGTGCAATTTTTCTCTTCAGGTTATATTTAAAAAAACAGGCAGTAGATACACATTTTATTTAACTAGGTGTTAATGTTATACATTTAAATGTGTGAAATTGACTGGAGAATCTTATGAATTGCTTCATATAATTAATTGATATGAATAGGTGTGTGTAATGTCTTGTGAAGTGTAGACTTGATTTTAAAAATGTTTAAAAAATAAAATAAAATTGTATACTTAAATTTAAATATTTCAGCTCCCAATTAATGTATTGCAATAAAATATTAAGAATATCAGTGCACATTTAGTTTGAAACATATCTAGAAACTTTTATCACTATCACTTCATAGATGTAATTGGTATGATTTTTTTCTCAAAACCACATATGTTTGTAAAAACAACCGCTCAAAATGTGTGCAATTTTTCTCTTCAGGTTATATTTAAAAAACAGGCAGTAGATACACATTTTATTTAACTAGGTGTTAATGTTATACATTTAAATGTGTGAAATTGACTGGAGAATCTTATGAATTGATTCATATAATTAATTGATATGAATAGGTGTGGGTTATGTCTTGTGAAGTGTAGACTTGATTTTAAAAATGTTTAAAAAAATAAAATAAAATTGTATACTTAAATTTAAATATTTCAGCTCCCAGTTAATGTATTGCAATAAAATATTAAGAATATCAGTGCACATTTAGTTTGAAACATATCTAGAAACTTTTATCACTATCACTTCATAGATGTAATTGGTATGATTTTTTTCTCAAAACCACATATGTTTGTAAAAACAACCGCTCAAAATGTGTGCAATTTTTCTCTTCAGGTTATATTTAAAAAACAGGCAGTAGATACACATTTTATTTAACTAGGTGTTAATGTTATACATTTAAATGTGTGAAATTGACTGGAGAATCTTATGAATTGATTCATATAATTAATTGATATGAATAGGTGTGGGTTATGTCTTGTGAAGTGTAGACTTGATTTTAAAAATGTTTAAAAAAATAAAATAAAATTGTATACTTAAATTTAAATATTTCAGCTCCCAGTTAATGTATTGCAATAAAATATTAAGAATATCAGTGCACATTTAGTTTGAAACATATCTAGAAACTTTTATCACTATCACTTCATAGATGTAATTGGTATGATTTTTTTCTCAAAACCACATATGTTTGTAAAAACAACCGCTCAAAATGTGTGCAATTTTTCTCTTCAGGTTATATTTTAAAAACAGGCAGTAGATACACATTTTATTTAACTAGGTGTTGATGTTATACATCAACATGTGGGAAATTGACTGAAGAATCTTGTGAAATGCTGTAGATAATTATTTGATGTAGGAAAAGAGTCTGTCATGTTATGTGAAGTGTAGACCTAATCAAAAATAACTGGAAAAAAGATAAATAAAACTATCACTTCATAGATGTAATTGGTATGATTTTTTTCTCAAAACCACATATGTTTGTAAAAACAACCGCTCAAAATGTGTGCAATTTTTCTCTTCAGGTTATATTTTAAAAACAGGCAGTAGATACACATTTTATTTAACTAGGTGTTGATGTTATACATCAACATGTGGGAAATTGACTGAAGAATCTTGTGAAATGCTGTAGATAATTATTTGATGTAGGAAAAGAGTCTGTCATGTTATGTGAAGTGTAGACCTAATCAAAAATAACTGGACAAAAAGATAAATAAAACTGTACTTACATATGTCAGCTCCAGTTTAATCCATAGCAGAAAAATCTCAGAATATCAGTGCACATCCATTTTGAAACACAACACATTTTACCACAATCACTTCAAATATATAATTTATATGATTTTTTTCCTACACCACAAATTTCTATAAATACCAAACAACTATGACTAATATTATTTACACCAACCATATTCTATTTTACATTTCCCAGAAGAATTTGCACAGCACAAGCACAAAATTAAGATTATATCAGAGCTGTGTGCTTTCTGTGCTTCTCTATGGTGCGGAATGCTGGAGAGTTACAGAGAAGGAAATGTCGAAATTGTCCTCTTTTCACACAACATGCCTAAGAAAAATTCACCGAATCTTTTGTCCGAATACCATCACTAACCAAGATCTGCTTACTCGTAGCAAGCAAGAGGACATGCACACCATCATAGCTGGCAGATGCAGGAGCTGGGTTGGTCATGTCCTCAGAAGAGACCCCGATGCCATCACAAGAACAGCTATGCTTTGGACCCCTGAAGGAAAACGAAAGAGAGGCCGACCAAAAACAACCTGTTGGAGGACTGTGGAGGCTGAGATGCAAAGAATGAACCAGAGTTGGGGCACTGTATGAAGGATGGCCACCGACCGAGCAAAGTGGAATCAATTTGTTGTTGCCCTACAAGACGCCACTAGGGCGTGATGGCCACTGACAGCTTTGACGGTCTGCGGCTAAGGATCAAAGAAGAAGAAGAATTTGCCACTATTCACATGCTTTTATGGTAGTCATAAAAACATTGTGGGTGTAGATGTAGCTGGTCTGGACATCCAGTGCAATAATAATGAGAGCGCTGACATAATAACCAACTTTTCGATCCAGGAGATCACACCCATTCATTGAATTGTTGTATTTATCTATCATTTTTGGTTTGACAATGTGCTTCCACTTTGGCCTGAGAAGATACAAGGAAAACCAATTTCTTGGCTTTTTTGTCTCTAAATGCTGTACACAACACTGTGCTTGTTTGTGTCATATACCATCTGTATTCCAGATAACCAAGGCACAGAGTCTTCAGCTGTAATGGAGAATTTCTCAGGATAATGTTCAGAGTACCAGTGTAGTATTGCTTCTTGTCCAGTAAGAAGTCAGTGAGTTCTCTTGTGGTGTAATACCTGTCAGCAAATAAATGGTGTCCTGTACCCAAAGGCTGTATTAGGGTCTGAAAAATCTTGACAGCTTGCCCACTGTTTGTATCCACTTCAGGATCATATGAAGTTTCAGAACCAAAATATGTGAACATGTTCACCACATATTCAGTTGCTGAATCACATAAACCAAAGACCTTTATGTGATATTTGCTTGGTTTCCTTGGATTATACTGCTTATATTGCCATCTGCCTTTATACCCTATTACCATTTCATTCAAACTGAGATTTTGGAATGGGTAAAAGGCACTCTGAAATTTTTGCAACAACATGTTCATAAAAGGTTCAATCTTTTCTTGTCCTTGTGAATTTTCATCAGAGGCATGAAGCATTGTATGATATAATGCTTCAAATCTACTTCTTGAAAACATCTGACGAAACCAAGGAGTATAAAATTCTGCAGATGTAGACCAGTAGTTGCGAATGCATGGTCTTTTCTGAATCCCAATATTTATTAGGACAGCAATAAACTTATCAAGTTCATGGCGTGTGACTTTGGTCCACCGAGAATACAATGAATATTGTTTCGCAAGGTTATTTTGAATAAATTTGAGTCTGGCATAATCATTGATGCACTGGCACATGAAATCTTGAACCTCATCTGTAAACAAAACATTGAAACATTTCAATGGGGTTGACAGGTCAAACCCCTAAGTCACACCTGGTGTTCTCTTTGGACAAAATCGAAATGCATTTTGTGTCATCCCCTCAGCAATTTCTAACCACTCTGGGACATCTTGTGAGGATGCACCTGCCTCTAGACTTGTGGCAGTTCTCATAGCTTTACTTTTGGTCACAATGGGGTTTTTGCCCCTTCCTTTTCCTTTAGTGACTGAAAGTTTTGCTCTTTTTATACCAGCCCTACCTGATGCATGTTCAATCAGCTGATTGACATCGCCCTCAGAATGATCACTTTCATGAATATTCTGACACAAAGTCTTTACAATGTCTTCATCGGAATTACTAAACCTAACTTCTAAATCGGTGTCGCTCGAGTTATCTTCTGCCCACTGAGAGATAAGTACTCGTGCTTGCTCAGCCGAAAGCCGATGTTTAGAAGAAGATTCTCGATCCATTTTGTATGTAAACAAAGGATTAGAAATGGATATAAAACACACAATTTTAGCTTCACAAATTTTATTTTCGCTCACAAACGTCCACAAACATGTGCCGGATGTAATGAAATGATTTAAAAACCGGCTAGTTGCCAGGTATTTTATAACTTTCCGTTCAAATTCGACATATATCACCTTAGCGCGAGGTGCTGTCCTGGTCAAAGTTTAGCTAATTTTATACCAGCCCTACGTGATGCATGTTCAGTCAGCTGATCGGCATCGCTGTAAGAATAATCATTTTCATGAATATTCTGACACAAAGTCTGTACAATGTCTTCATCGGAATTACTAAACCTAACTTCTAAATCAGTGTCGCTCGAGTTATCTTCTGTCCACTGAGAGATAAGTCTAGTTGCTAGGTATTTTATAGCTTTCCGTTCAAATTCGACATATATCACACTGGCGCGTCACGCGCCATGGACGGATCGAAAGTCCTATCTGGCACGTGGCGCGCCAGTTTGGACAGAATGAGTTAAGGAGTATTGTGCCACCACTGCATTTGACCATCTTGCAGGAAATTTTTGCTGAAATGCTTCATGGGCATTTGCAGTGATGATTTCTGCTGCTCTTTGTTTTATATGAGGTTGCCAGCCTCCTTAGTCCTCTGTTTTGGTATGGTTGGGTGTAGTGTTTTTATTCTTTGCCCTCTGTGGATTTCCTCTAGATCCTTCTGAACTGTTCAGATTATCCAAGTCTTTGCTGCCAACAGTTCACAGCATTTAATATTTGACATTGTTTATGATTTACCTTATGTGGATTCAGATTGATATTCAGTTTTTACTACAGCAGTTCACTAAATTTGATAGATGACACTGATAATTTCATCATATGGGAATTCAGATTATCAGGGTCTTTAACTGCCAAACTGCCCAACTTATTTGTTATATGACACTGTTAACTTATCATTTAAGAGTTTAGAGTCTTATATTGTTATGTGACAGTGTTAATTTATCATGTATCTTATGTAGATTCAGATTGTCAGAGTCGTTACTGTCAAAAGCTCAGTGTATTTGTTACATGACACTGTTAATTTATCATATGGGAATTCTGTTTATCAGTCTTTACTGCCAACAGTTGTACTATGAGGATAAAGAACTTCTTATGATGTGACAAGAATTAGTTAATGACTATTTTCACATTGATTCTCTTATTTACAATTTTTAGATATTCTCCAAAGAGCACATTAACTTGCTGTTAACAGCATACTTCTTCTTCCTGGGTGTGCTTGCACTGACTCACATAGCTGGGTAGGTGGTTTCATTTATTACTATTAAAACAGATGTACGGTTGTAAGGAGTAAGATTGTTATTTAGTAATTAATATCTTCATCATCTCTTTTTTCACTCATTGTGGAGCATGGAGCCACTAATGCCAATGACCTCCTTGTGGACGCTGACACCAAAGCACAAATACTTTCAGTGTTGTTTTATGTATTTTTTCTTTATAATTAAAAAAAAAAGGTTTTGGCAAGGCACGTCCCATTCAACCTAGTCGGTTATATTAGGGCGCATCTCCAAATATAAAAAGACCTTTAGGTCTGATTAGGAAGAGTTTTGTTTTATGTAGCGATTTCTTTTACAAGGTGAGGCTGCCAGCCCCAAGCACAACTTCATATTAGTCACCTTTTACAGCATGTGCCTGAGAGAGCAGGGATGCTGATCTTTCTTTGTCTCCTCAGAGACCCATGGGAACTACACGGGGTAATATTAACTTGCTGCAAAATGAATTCAGTGTAATTAAATCTAACATGTTCACCAAAATAAAAGGAAATTAGCAAGACAAGCAAATGCAGTGAGTAGAATTTGTCACAGCTACCTCAACCTGATGCAAGCATAACTTTCAAGGAGGCAAAGAGTTTTATCAGAATCAGATATAGAAACAAATGGAATGTAGAACATCCAGGTCACACACAGAATGATGCTTACTACTAGCTCAACAGAAGAGAACAAGTGGTAATCTTCAGACTCCGCACAAGCTAAAAATAGCAACTACCGATCAGTGTAACTGTGGCACTGATAAAATGACTGCTGAACATCTGCTTCAAAGTTGCCTCTTATATGCGGTACAGAGAAAGCGCATATCGCCGACGCCAGTTCCTTTCGTGGAAAAGCTTTACGGGGGTTCAAATAGCCTCAAACTGACTACTGCTTTCTTTGAGAACATTCAAGTGGACGTCTGAGAGTGGAAGAAGAAGAAGAAGAAGAATACATAGAGCCCCAGTCCAATAAATCATTCATTGCAGTAAAAGTCACGAAAATGAGATGGTTTCATTGGGTATGCAGAATTAGTCATGAAAAAGACACGGCTTCATTCGGTATGCATGATGTGGACCATGCTGTCCAGGCAAGATCTGCTTTTCATCTTTCAGCACTTACTAAAGGCCTGCTCTAATTGCAAAAGTTAGTGCAAAAGTGGTGAACCAGTTAGGCCACATATTACATCATGGGGAAGCCAGAACAAAATTTACCATGGAAAATTTATTTTTTAACAAGGAGGAATGTGGAGGATCGTACTCATAGCATAGGCTGGCTGAGACCTTTCAGTGTGTAAGGTAACAGAAGTAAAACTGATAAACAGTATGTAATACTTTCAGTGTGTAAGGTAACAGAAGTAAAACTGATAAACAGTATGTAATACTTTCAGTGTGTAAGGTAACAGAAGTAAAACTGATAAACAGTATGTAATACTTTCAGTGTGTAAGGTAACAGAAGTAAAACTGATAAACAGTATGTAATACTTTCAGTGTGTAAGGTAACAGAAGTAAAACTGATAAACAGTATGTAATACTTTCAGTGTGTAAGGTAACAGAAGTAAAACTGATAAACAGTATGTAATATGACACATAAAGAGAAGAATGAGTTTTACAACCTTGAGGGTGAACGATGAAATCACACGCTGATTGTTTTGTTATTGCAGCTGCTTAAAGTAGATTTTGTTTCTTTGTGTGTCCTGTTTCACCATTGAGACAGTTGTGTTATACCATCAAGCAGCAGAAAAAGTTTTTTGTTTTTAATTTTAATAATTGAGAAGATATACTTCGGCAAAGCCATGTCACATCGTGTAGTATTATTATCATTTTCCTGTTTGCTCTCTACGGAACATGGAGATATCTCTGCAGCTGGTCTCCATGCCAGAAGCCTACACGAAGCATTCACATGCTCATGCAGCAGTGGTTTATGTAGCAGTTTGTTGCACATGATGATGTTGCCAACATTATGCACGGCCTCATATTAGCCGCAGTGTACATCTTGCCTGAGGAGGCAGTAGTCCTGTTCTTTCTTTGTCTTGTCATAGACCCCCCCTCCGGGGAATTACAGAGGGCATGTAGTATTGTTATATAATATAAAAGCCTTACTTACTTAGTCGTTCCTCTTCTACCGTGAGGTGTAGAGGTTTGGAAGAGAGAGCGCCATACTTTCTTATCGGCTGTCTTCCTCCTGGCCTGGTAAAAATTCTAGTCCTCGATCCTTCAGAGATTGTCTAATGTTGTCCTCTCAGCAGACTCTGGGTCGTCCTGGAGGTCTGGATCCCTGGCTCTTAGTTTCCCATACTTGTCGTGGTAGCCGATCTTCTCCCATTCTGCAGACATGGCCAAACCATCTTAGTTGGGACATGTTCTACTTGGGTCTGCAGGGGTTGGGTTTTTAGGCCTTCACATATCAGTCTGGTTGAGGACCATGTCTCTTTGTTACTTCAACCACCTTTCTCAGATACCTCATTTCTGAGGTTTGGATCTGGCTTGGGACCTGCCTAGGCGGAGTTGAATAATACGAGGGATGGTCAAAAAGTAATGCCTCGTAATTTTTAATTTCATTCAATAGGCAAGAAAACAGATAAAATTCACATTGAAATGTAGCCCCAAGTCTGAACTTCAAAAATTTATTTCTCAATGTAGTCTCCGTTATTTGTTACAGTTTTTGTCCATCTTCTCACAAGAGCATGTATCCCCGCACAGTAAAAATTTGTGTCCTTTTTCCTAAACCACTGGCGTACGGCGCGTTTAAGGGTCTCGGTGTCCTCAAAGTGATGTCCGCGAAGATCTTCTTTCAGTGGTCCAAACAGATGGAAGTCAGAAAGTGCAAGATCGGGACTGTAAGGGGGGTGTGGTAATAATGTCCAGCCAAATTCTGCAATCGATTCAATGGTGCGTTTAGCGGTGTGTGGTGTGGCATTATCGTGCAACCGTAGTGCAGTTCTCTGATCTTTTAATGGGTAAAGTCGCCGAAGACAACCTCTAAGCTTCTTCAAAGTTTCAATGTAACGGTCTGCATTCACCGTGTTTCCCTGTTCCAAGAAGTCGAGAAGAATCGCACTCTTCTCATCCCAAAACACGGAGGCCATAACTTTCCCTACAGATGGTGAACTTTTGAACTTCTTTCTTGTCGGCGATGTTGTGTGATGCCATTCCATTGACTGCCTCTTGGATTCTGGTTCAAAAAAAGGAACCCAAGTCTCATCACCTGTCACAATATTCGATAAAAACTCTTCTCCTTCAGTTTCGTAACGGTGCAGGAGGTTGATGGCTATGGTTTTCCTTGTTTCTTTATGTCTGTCTGTCAACATTCTGGGTACCCACCGTGCACAAACTTTTGAATAACCCAGGTCTTTAATGATGTTCTGGACACTGCCTTTACTAATGGACAACATGGAAGAAAGTTCATCCAGTGTTACTTGACGGTCACCACGAATGATGCCATCAACTCGATGAATGTTGTGTGGAGTCACTGCGGTAGACGGACGGCCAGTCCGCTTTGCATTAGCCATTGAGGATTGTCCTACTTCAGCTTCGTCACAACGATGTACCCAACGTCGGACAGTGCTAACATCCACTGTTGAATCTCCATAAACATTCTTCAAACGTTCGTGGATGCGAATTGGGGTCTCGCCTTCAGCATTGAGGAATTCTATGACATAACGTTGTTTTAACCGAACGTCTTTGGCAGCCATTTTTAAACTGTTACAGTGGTGCCACCTGTTACTGAAACAGATTGGTAATGCTATACAGTGCAGAAGAGTGTTTGAGGAATCCTGCTAAATTTACAAATTGCACACCGATGCAGTATTTACATACATAAAAAATAGGAGGCATTACTTTTTGACCTTCCCTCGTATAAAAACCGCCATGAATTAATCTTGCTTCTGACTGGTGATCAAGGAAGTCTGGAAAAATATTTTTGTCACAATTATTTGTTGGTTTGAAAGATAAAGGTGGTATCATAGCAGTTACTGCCATAGGGGTGTGAAGTGTTAGAGACTTCACTATAATGTGTCCAGCTTTATGAAGTGGGGTGACCAGTCCCCTTGCTCGCTGCCTTTGCCTTCCTTAACTGGAGAGCAGTCATGTACCCATTTACAGCTGGGTAGACAGGATCGTGATGCTACCCAAGTTTCAAACCTAGAGTCCTGTAACTTTGCCATGAGAGGTAAGCTCTATGGCCACTCTGTCTATTGGGTGCATCACTTTGCCAGTTTGGAAAATGCTGTACGATGTGTATTAGCAACATTACAACATTTGTTTCAAATTCCTCACCTCAGTTTAATTGTGGTTAGATAATGATGTTACCATGTTTCATTAGTTACATTAGGATATATTTATGTTATTAAATTTGATCAGCCAACATGAGCATACACAATGCATCAGTTATCAAAATATTGATGATTGTTTATTCTGATTATTCTTGGAATTCACAAGAGACGAGCTCTGTGTCATTTTCTTCTGATAAAAAGAATAGCAGTCTGATACTGAAGGGTCAAGATAAACTGCTAACAAAAGTTTTTTCCCCCATGTAGAATTCAATATTTTCTTCTAGATTTAATTTGTGAGTGTAACTCTGTTTTGATAATCTGAACAGATGTAAAATGTGATTTTAGTATCATTTGTTTATTTATTGAATGTTGTACTAAGATATTTACAAACATTTTTCCATTAGTATAATGTTTTTTTTTCTTCTTTAAAATGCTCAGGCCAATCGTTAGCAAGCTCCTGACAGCTTCATTTCCTAACATGGAGTACCACTTTATTCTCACACAGGGTAAAGGGGAGAAGAAAGAAGGTAAAACATTTTATTTGCTATTGATGTTTTTTCACTGATTGCTATTTATTTACAGTTTCAGACATTACATGTATTAGAGTTTGATCAGGGTTGTTGAATTATGGGATGATGAATTGTTTTGTCTGTTTCAGACGTGGTGAATTATGAGTTTGACAGAAAAGACTTGGTCAGCCTGGCGCTTTGTGGAATCATTGGTGTCTGGTACCTGTGGAAGAAGGTGAATGAACACTGTTTAGATCTGTAAATGTCATAAACATCAGCATTTTATAATGTTGGACATCACTCAGTGTCTTCCTCTTGTGCTATTTGTATAACAGTGTAACAGATAACCCCAGGAATGAAAAGAGAATTAATGAAAAAGATCAAAATTAGACAGTAAAATATCTTGGCCGTGTAAAAAGACATAACACCTTGCTGAAGACTATAATGGAAGGAAGAGTTGAAGGCAAATGTGCATTATAAGTGGGAGGATAACATCAATAGATGGGAAAAGCTCTACAAGAGTGCACCATCAAGACAAGAGACAGAAGATGTTGGAGATCTACTGCAGCCAGCCTTCGATGTGGAGATGGCAGCTGGTGATGATGATAACAGATAAGAAGATGAATTCTGTCAAACTGTAAGTAAAACTTCATACATGAAAAGGGAAAGGCCAATAAGCTTGACAGTAAACAGTGACAAAACAGAATTGAGCTTCATTTTTTAAGACTTTTAAAATGTACAGAATTGAATCTGAAAGTTTGCTGTCTATTATTGCTGTTTTTTCTTTTATCTCTTGTAACTTGTAATATAATCCATGCTTTAAACTTCTGTTTATAATTTTTTTTTCTCTAGCATTGGCTAGCCAACAACCTGTTTGGTATTGCCTTTGCTATAAATGGTGTTGAGCTGCTGTCCTTGAACAGAGTCAGCACAGGGTGCATTCTGCTGGGTGGTCTCTTCATATATGATATATTTTGGGTAAGTGTGAGTTTATTCACTCAACTCAGCACATAGGGTAGAGCTCACATTAAAATATAACAAGGCACATTACACACCACAAATGCCAGAGTATCAGGAAATGATACAAAATATAATATCTGAAAAAAAGTTAAATTTTAACCTTTAGCACGCTGCATTCTTTTCCCAAAACTATGCTCCTGCCGCTGCATTCTTTTTCACAACCCCCCATTGTTATAGTGGGTGACTTGTAAATTCTATAGTTTTTGTGTTTCTTGGTCATTTGCTATCATTTTTGGAATTTATATAAATAAATGAATGATGAATCTGATGATATAAAATTTGTTTGTGTTCATGTTAGATGTGATAGGAAGAGAGGAAAGGAAAGATGAAAAAAACGAGAAAAACACTTTAAAAAATAAAAAAAAAAATTTTTAATTTTAAAATTATAAAAAAAAAAAAAAAAAATAACCAACACACGAAGAGTCCATATCCCTTGCATCTCAATGAAAGTCATTTGACCAATAGACCAATACAAATCAAATGACGATCTTTTCGTTACACCCATCATCAGTAGCAAAGGAATAAACGCTCTCGTCAGCCGTGATATTCGATCTTAACCCTAAACCTTTCCGACACACTTAATCCTAACCCCTAAAAAAATACATACCAGGAAAGCCATTCTACTTTCGTTTCAATCTCAGCCATCAAACATATTCTGAGAACCGATATCAGCGCTTATAAAGACAAAAATTTCATCCTTACCTCATGGCGTCAGAATACAATAAAATTATAACGAAAATGGCCGCATGTTCGATGCTGATTCATTTCGATTTAAAAAATTTACAAAAAATAAACGCGGATACACCCATCACTTTTGTAAGATCGGAAATGGAAGCTAACTCTCTTGTAAATGACATTACAACTTAACATCCGGGGCTGAAAATCACGTGTACACAAGTCATGTGCTAGAAAACGATGATAAACGCTGTCGACATATGTTGACAACAGCTGGGAGAACATAGGTTGCCTTCGTCGACATATGTCGACGGCAGCGTGCTAAAGGTTAAGAAAAAGGAAAAAAATTCAAGTGAGTACTGGTAAAAGTCCATATGATAGTTACATTTGTCATTATTCTTTCTTTTATTACAGGCTCAAGTCAGCACTGTGTTGTCTATTGTTTTAAACTGCTATGGTATATAATTATTCCTCTGTCCTGCTGTAGGTGTTTGGCACTAATGTGATGGTGACTGTTGCTAAATCCTTTGAAGCTCCAATCAAATGTAAGTCTTTTAGCCATTGAAAAACTTTGATTTTTAAAAATTTGCCTTGGTGATGTAATTTATATTAGTGACATTAAGGGATCAAGAATAAAGAGAGGACTGTCATGGATGGCACAGGCAGAGACAACGATCAAACAGGTGGCCACAGTCGACAATGTATTCAAGGGGGAAGAGTGGAGTATGTCAGATGAGAACTGGATTAACTACCAGCATGTCATCATCAGCCTTGGCAGAGAGTGTAGAAATTGGGGGAATGGAAAAGCAGAATTGGAATTGAATCAACTAATACATGATCATTCCGGTGATGATGATGCCATTTTTTATACAGATGGGTCTGTGATCCATGGTGAGAAATCCGGTTGGGACTTCTCTGCTCAGGTGCAGGGCAGAATCGTAGCCGAACATAGCGGGGCTTACAAGATAACAACTTCCAGCATGAGAATGGAGGTCGAGGCTGTTACTGCAGCCTTAAGGTGGATAACTGAAACTTCATTAACAAATGCTATCATTGTGTCAGGCTCTCAGTCAACGCTTCGGAAAGTTCATAGTGGTTGGTTGCGGCATGAATGGAAAACATTCATAGAAGCTTCCAGTCTACAAGAGCTGGTGTGGATATACTGTCCTGGTCATGCTGGGGTATGTGGTAATGAAAGAGCTGACAGACTAGCATCAAGAGCACCCATAGTGGGGACATTAGATACGGATAAGGGAGATATACTGAGAATAATTAATGATCGCCTGTTAGAGAATGACACTGCAATAGATGAATTAATCAAGGTTAAGACTGTTGGAATTTGGCATCAAACATAAGGGTAGTAGAGAAGGACGTATGAGAGGATGCATCCGTCAAGTTTACAACCAGTTAGCTACAGGAACAGTTATCATTCACACTCTTTGACATATACTGATGGAGACTGAGCACCTATGGGTTTGCCCGGAATGCAATGATGTCATTTCTGTACAACAATAACAATATTAGTGAATTATTTATTAAAATGCTATACCAAATAATCTCTCATTAAGACTGTGACACATAGAATCAATACTCTGTTTAGTGTTTAGTTCAGGGGGGGGGGGGGGTCTGTGAAGAGACAGATAGAATAGGACTACTCCTCCCTCAGGCATGTCATAAGAGCCAACTGATATGAGTTTTAGCACGGGGGCCAGCAACCTCATCATGTAAAAAAAAAAATCACTACTTTGGTCTAGGCCAGGGGTCGGGAACCCGCTGCTCACGAGCAGCATGCGGCTCTGAGCCATCTCGTGTGGCTCTCGCTCTCTACTGCTGAACTCTTAGTGAATGAGGGATCCCATGTGATTTTTTTCATGCGGCTCTTCAATTTGTTAAAATGGAGACAAAATTAAATATATGGCTCTTTGGCACGGAAAGGTTCCCGACCCCTAGTCTAGGCTAACTACAATGTTTTATTAGATATCAGAATTCTGATCAGTGGGAAGTTAATGTGCCACGTCTTATGTTGATTGATGAATAAATAAAGCAAGTAATGAGAACATTAGTAGCACAGATGATAATCACTTGGTGCCAAGTCCGGGCTGTAAGGGGGGGTGGTTGAAAATTTCCCACTTAAACTGCTTGTGCGAGCAGCAGTGTGGAGCCGCGCGTTGTCGTGCAGGATAATGATGCCACTGGTGAGCATTCTGTGCTTTTGTTTTGGATCGACTTTTGTTGATGGAATTCGTGACACCAGGGACCACAATAACGTCAGAAGTTTATTGTGGAACACTGAAGAAGCTTCGTCGGTCGATCCAAAACAAAAGGCGCGGAATGCTCACCAGTGGCGTCATTATCCTGCATGACAATGCGCGGCCCCACACTGCTGCTCGCACAAGCAGTTTAAGTGGGAAATTTTCAACCACCCCCCCTTACAGCCGAGACTTGGCACCAAGCGATTATCATCTCTTCGGCAAGATGAAGGTCTGGCTGGCTACCCGACGCTTCGACACCGCCGAGGAGCTCATGGATGGAGTCAACAACTGGCTAAGTACCCTGGCGGCACCGTTCCTTGACCAGGGGTTACAAAAACTCATGCCACAGTACAACAAGTGCCTGAATGTGGGTGGTGACTATGTGGAAAAGTAAAGCAGTGATGTATGTAACTTATGTGTATATTTAGATGTTATTGTCAATTTTTTAAAATTTTTACCAGCCAATCGGAGGTTGATTTTGGAATAGCCCTCGTATTATTCTTAGCTGCCCGTGAGTTCCCCATGGTCTCTGAAAAGTCAAAGAAAAGAACTACTGCACCCTGGGGCATGTTGTACAATGTGACTAATATGAGGCTGTGCAAGGGGCTGACAACCACATCATGTAAAACAAGTGACCACATAAACCACTTCTGCAAGAATATGTGATTGCTTGGTGCAGGCTTCTTGCAAAGGAACCAGATGCAGTGGTGTCTCCATGCTGTGTAAGGAGTACAATGGAAAATGATGATGATGATTATTCTTAGCATATAGCATAAGGCCATACAATTTACAATGTATATTTTGAGACTGCAGGGGTGCCTAAGAAAAAAAAAGAAAGTCGAGCTCCTTCACTGAATGGGGAACACATTAGAATTCTGATGTTGCAGTCTCTCATCATTAGATCTTTTTTTTTTCCCCGCATGTACTAAAACTTAAATAATCTACGAGGGGCGTTCAGAAAGTAATGCACCACATCGTTTTTCTCAGCTAATAATGAAGATAGAAGCATGAAATTTTGCACACTTCAAATATGGCATGTGCCAATTGTGTGCACTAAATTGTGCAGCAACCGGCCAAAGAATACGGCTGCCCTAAACCGTTGAAATGGAGCGTGTTAGCAACTTGCGTTATAAACAGCGAATTGTGAAAGCATTTCTCGTTGCGGAGAAGGAAACTGTTGTGAATATTCACAAGCGTCTATGTGATGTGTATGGAAGTTTTGCAGTCGACAGGAGTATAGTCAGTCGCTGGGTTCAGAGAATCAAAGAATCAGGAAGTGGAGATACGGAGCTGCTTGATCGGCCGCACTGTGGACGTCCTGCCACAGCCACCAACGCAGAAATGTTGAAATGCGCTGAGGGCATTATTCTTACTGATAGGCGAATCACTACTCAACAATTGGCCTTACAGCTGTCAGTCAGCATTGGTAGTGCAAATGCAGTTATAAGAACTCTCGGATTTTCTAAGGTTTGCGCAAGATGGGTTCCTCGAAGTCTCACAAATGACCACCGATTGCAAAGGAAAGCAATTTCTTCTGAATTGTTGGAGCGTTTCAATGCTGATGGAGAGAACTTTTTGGCTTAGATCGTTACAGGCGACGAAACCTGGGCACATCATTTTGAATCTGAGACAAAAAGACAGTCAATGGAGTGGCATCATCCGCAATCATCAAGAAGAAAGAAATTCAAGACAATTCCTTCAGTTGGAAAGGTCATGATCACTGTCTTTTGGGACATTGAAGGTGTGATTCTTGTGGACGTTATGCCAAGAGGAGAGACAATCAATTCGCAAGCTTACATTAAGACATTGAAAAAACTCAATCAACGTTTTCGCAGAGTTCAGCCGCACAAGAATCCAGCAGACCTGCTACTCCTTCACGACAATGCGCGCCCTCACACAAGTCGGGCAACACGGGAAGCAATCACCAAATTGGGTTGGACTGTACTACCTCATCCACCCTATAGTCCCGATTTGGCACCCTCTGATTTTCATCTATTTGGTCCACTTAAAGATGCACTCCATGGGACAAGGTTTGAAGATGATGAAGGAGTGATTCGTGCAGCGAAGAAATGGCTACATGATCAAGACAAAATCTGGTATGGGCTAGGAATACATGCACTTGTTTCGCGCTGGCATAAAGCCGTACAAGTTGATGGGGATTATGTTGAATACTACCGATGTTTACATGACATATCCATGTATATTGTGTATAAATTTCATGCTTTTTGAATAAACAGCTCCTGAGAAAAACGATGTGGTGCATTACTTTCTGAACGCCCCTCATATATTTTACGTTTCACTAAAACTAGATTATCAATCACACCACCCGCAGGCTACCAGTGTGGTTATAAATCTGAAAGCTTCATCGTAAGTTTGTTCTTTTTTTTTTTTTTTAATATATGAATTGTTCTTTTTTTTTTCCAGTGGTTTTCCCACAAGATCTGCTGGAAAATGGTCTGGCTGCAAAAAACTTTGCTATGTTGGGTCTAGGAGACATTGTCATTCCTGGCATATTCATTGCTTTACTGCTGCGCTTTGATTTGAGGTATTGTGTACTTATGTTAGTTGACCTTGGTGCATTTGCTTTTTATTCTTTCACTTTCTTTCCACTAGTCTTCTTCAGCATTTTGAATTTGGGAGTAAAGAGGTTTGCCAGAGAGAGCATCATACTATTCTATCGGCTGTCTTCCTCCTAGCCTGGTTCCAATCTAGTCCTCGGTCCTTCAGAGATTGTCTGATGTAGTTCTCTCAGGGTCGTCCTGGAGATCTAGATCCCTGGCTCTTAGTTTCTCATACTTGTCATGGTAACTGATCTCCCATTCTGCAGACATGGCCAAACCATCATGTTGAAACTGTTCTACTTGGGTCTGAAGGGGCTGGGTTTTGAGGCCTTGTTGTATCCTCTGGTCCCTTCTTGTTATTTCAACCACCTTCCTCAGATACCTCATTTCTGAGGTTTGGATCTGGTTTTTGGGGGTTTTTGTCATTGCCCATAACTCACATCTATAAATCAAGACTGGAACATAGGTGGAGCCTTATATAGCCATCTTCGTCTTCTTGCCAGCTTCATTTTTTTATTTGGTGAGAAATCCTCGATTTATGACTTGAAAAAGTGTCCCAGCTGCTGCTCTTCAGGTAGCCAACTCTTCCAGTCTATTACAGCTCCAATGTATTTAAAGTGGTTGACCTGCTGCAAGACCTGTTCTCCCAGCATAATCTGATGTCTTCTTCCCTCTCATGATATCACCATGGTTTTTGTTTTGGAGCTGCTGATGACCATCTCTCTCTCTTCTCCTGCTCTTCCCTCCAAACTTGCAGGTTGGATTGAAGATGGGCCTCTGATTTAGCAATCAAGGCAGTATCATCCTCAAATGCCAGCTCTGAAATACAAACCTATCTCATCTTTCAGTACTCCAGTGAATACTTTCTTGTCCTCTCCTTACATGCTTTGATGACATCGTCCATGAGGAGTATGAAACCAGTGGTGGTCCTGAACTCTTCTGACTTATGGTTTGCCGTCCTCACATAATTTCTGCTAGCTCTGTTCAAATGCCTTTTCCAGATCCAAGAAACAAAGATGCATCTCACCTTCATACTCAAGATCCCTTTCACTCAGCTGTCTGAATGTGAATATAAGGTCTTGAGTACTCTTGATTTTCTCCATTTATATAATGACCCAAAATTAATGTTAAGACAAACAATACAATTAATTTATAACTTTTTTTAGCAAAAGAACTTGTGTCCCCTGTTTCTGTTTGGGACAAACAGATTTTAACAAATATAGATTAGATAACATACATGTATGTATATGTCTGTGTGCAGGTGAATATATATATATATATATATATATATATATATATATATATATATATATATATATATATATATATATATATATATATATATATATATATATATATATATATATATATATATATATAATGGTAATTATGATCAAACTTTAAAATCTGCCTTAATTATGTATTTCAGCCTGAAAAGAAAGAGCACATTGTATTTTTATGCTGGCTTTGTTGCATACTGTCTTGGTCTGGGATTAACTATGTTCATCTTGCATTTTTTCAAGCATGCTCAGGTAATATTTATTTGTATGTGCTTGATGGTTGCTTAAAGGGTAGAATTTAGTACACTCACTGAACATGCTGTGAAAAAAAGCAGAACTTATTTGAATGTGAAAAGATATTTAGTACTGAGAGCTTTTTTCCATTTCTGTGTGTATGTTGTGTAAGGGGAGGAGCTACAGGGAAGTGATGTTTTCATATGTAAAAGCAGGATTTCAGGAATGCACTGACTTATGCGTAACTTTCGTCGATAATAATTATGCATAAGGAACCATCTAATGATGCAGTGCTATTGGTTGCCATGGAAATGGTTGCTAATTGAATTTTGTGCTATATTTCAATTCGCTAAGACATTTTTTTCCCCTAAGTTATGAGCATCAGAGTTGAACTGGATGCTCTTCATTGTATTTTAATTTTTGTCAGAATATATTTTTGATAATTTTAGCAGGTTCCAAGAGCTATGGGACTCTACGGTTAATGTCTGAAAAAAAGGTTATAGATGTAGCAAAACTTTACATTATTTGCAGCAAATCAAAAAATTTTACATCAGAATTCTGACCTGTGGGGAGTTACTGTGCCAAATCTTATGTTGACTGATCAATAAATAAGCAAGTAATGAGAACATTAGTAACACAAAGCAAAGGTTCAGAGAAATTAAATGGTTTTCTTCACAGGAAAAGTAGTTTTTTAATAAAGTGTTTAGACAATGGTTTGGGTTGTCAGGAAATAGACAAATCCAAATTTTCATATGGTGTTTTGAGTCAAAATCCATAGCCTCCCCTTAAGTATAATTTTTAAGGTAGAAAGAGAATGAATTACAAGATTCTAGCATCAAAGCGTTATTGTACCTTGCTATGAATAAGACAGCACTTAAACCAAAACCTGTGGTAAGTTTACACAAACAGGTGGGGAATAGAAGACCACAGGTACAATGATTACTGCCCGTAAGGTCTTCACGAGGTAGAAAGGCACACAGAACGAACAAACTTTATTTTCGAAGGGTTAAGAATTGGGCGTGCAGGCCCGTCTATCATTCTGCCCTTCTGTCACGAAGTGGATTTACGTCTAGAGGTTGTCTTAATAGAGAGACAATACCCTAGTTGTAAGAAAGTCCGAGAAGATAGAATTTTGATGGAAAATGACGTGACTGTGGAACGATGAGACTATTGGCTCAAGGTTGAGAACCTGGATTGACTCTCCCTTGCCGCTTCGTGACTTCAGAATTGCTATAGCCTCACCCCCTCTGACTACCTTTAAACAAAAGGAGATACGGTTTATATAACTACCACAGACACCACTATACCGACAAACATATAAGTGTCAGATAGTCTAGAAGCTGATCCAGTGTACAATATATATATTTTATTTACACAATAAAACATAAAAATGTCATCATACAGCAAAGAAATAAATATCGTGCTCTGTTGCACAGACCGGGAAAAACAAAGAACCAATTATTAAATAGATAGCCACATAAAAACCCCAACCACATTCACTCTGTCAGTCACCCTGCTGGGGAAAAAATAGAATGATTAATGGTTGAAACCACAATCTAACTGGTGGGGCATCAACTTTGGCCACTACTTCCTATTACTATAACATTATCTACTGTCTCTGTCCTGTTGACTCTGCCTAAACAAAGGTTTACACAGCTTCCAACTCGTTAGGCGATATGCGCCCCTAACTAACACAATGGACTGCTACACTAGTAGACTTTTATAACATCTATTA